>CM050937.1:47597116-48197116 GCA_027789145.1 Solanum arcanum
ATTGTTGGAGTCCAACAACTGGATGCATCTCCGGATTTGTAAGGCTGTAAAAATATGTATAGACATGTGGGAATGAATTTACATCGATGGTCAAAGAAGAATCTTAAGATACACGTAGCATATTCTGATTTTGATATCTAGTTTGGCTGGGACTTAAAAGTCTGAGCATATGATCGTCCACTTATGAATGTCATAAAATGGTGTGATTTTTATAATAACAATATGAGTCGTTGATATTTTAAAGGTTGTGTACAACCCTTGAGCTTTAGGACTTACCGCACCATCTGCAATTCTGGTTAAAACCTAACTAGGTACAGTTTATGAAATTTTCTCCATTCTCCCAGCTATACAACATTTGTGGGCATACCTGTTACATTTTTCTATCCTCTTTTGACATTATTTTTTTCACATTAGTATTCTCCTTACAACTCCTTGCCTCATAGACTAAACAGCTAGAGGATATTTACGCGGTGCAACCAACAAAGAGAAATGTGGATTCCTTGTATATTGGAAATGCCAATTGTTATTTGTAGTTTTGATGAACTAACAAACTAAGGGACCTTATGAAGGTACCCAGTTCTCAACATGAGTAGTTCGTTGACTGCCAGCTAGAGAAGGTACATAAAGTTGGTGCACAGTTCCCAACGACGTCAAAAACGTCAGACCTTTCCAACCAATTGCAGGGGTTTAAGGAAAGTGACTTGTCTATACAATGTCATCTTTCCATACATTGCTCTTTAGTTTTTGCAACTTGAAAAAGCACATTCAAGAACTCTTGCAAAGGCTTAAGAAAATAAAGGAGAAGAATCATTCAAGAACAACCCAAACTCAGCCGTATATTGTGTAGTTGTTTAAGAATATATTCTTTTTGTCCTACATTGTAAACTGATCCTAAATTTATAAAGGAATCAGTGTGGTGTGATTTGAAATTTTAAGTTAGTTAGTTGAACTAATTTAGTGGATAACCGTTGTGTTGCTTAGAAAATTCTAAGTTATCTAGAGTGATAGCATAGTGGGTAGAACAACATCTGCTTAGGCTCATCAAGCAATAGAGTTATTGCTTGTTGGTGAGATTAAAAACTTTTTCTCACATTTGTGTAACCAGTTTACTTTTGCTTGTGCAGATTAGTGCAACAGTTGTGAAAATTCTATGATACAGGTCGTGGTTTTAGTCCCTTGGGTAATGAGGTTTCCACGTAAAACTCCTCTGTTGTTAAACTTCATTTACTTTCTGTTATATCCTTATTTGTGTGTCAAGGGACCTGGTCCATTGACTGATAGTGGACACACTAATTTAAACAAGTGGTATTAGAGCAGGTACTCTCTATCTGGTTAACACCAAAAGAGTGACTCTTGTTCTAGAATGGTTGCTCCACTTAATCTGGAAGAGGGTCAGTCTTCAACTAGACCCCCTCGTTTCAATGGCCACTTTTATAGTTGTTGGAAAGTGAGAATGCATGACTTTATTATGGTTGAAGACAGTGAACTATAAGAAATTTTCTTAGATGGACCATACATCCCTATCATTGAAGAGAAAGATGGTGAAAACACTAGGCTTGTTCCAAAGCCTAGATGAAAATATGATGAAGCTGATAGGAAGAAGATTGAAAAGGGGTACAAAGCAAATAAATTGCTTGTCTGTGGTGTAGGACCTGATGAGTTCAATCGTGGCTCAGCTTGTGAATCTGCAAAAGAGATCTGGGATTGCCTAAAAACAGCTCATAAGGGAACAGAACAAGTAAAAGATTCAAAGATTGATATGCTTACATCTCAGTATGAAAATTTCATAAAGAGAAAAGGTGAAACTATTCATGAAATGTTCATTAAACTGTCATCCATCACAAATTAGTTGAGAAGTCTTAGAGAACCTATCAGTATAAGTAAGCAAGTTAGGAAAGTGCTTCGAATCCTTCCCAGGTGTTGGTAAAGTAAGGTTGATGCTATTACTGAAGCACAGGACTTGAAAGTGTTAACAATGGATGCTCTAATTGGAAATCTAAAGACTCATGAGATGAACCGAAGTTATGATCAGTCAAAGAAGGTATTCAAGAAAGATAGGTCCTTGATGCTGAAATACAGATCTGAATAGGACTCCAGTGATGATGATTATATGGCTTGCATCATCAAGAGATTTTAGAAGATTGTGAAGAAAAACAAAGGTTTTAGAAAGGGAGCAAATGTTCCTCGAACTGCCACTCAAAATGATACTTGTTACAAGTGTGGAAAAGTTGGACACTTTATAAGAGAGTGTCCGTTACTCAAAGTTGAAAACAAAGAATATCAAAAACCAAGAGGTGATAAAGAAAAGCAAAGGGACCTGGTACTCAATAAGAATGATCGAAAAGTTGTTGCTGACTATGCGGTCAAAAAAGATCTTTTTTCATGGGGAGACTCTTCAAGTGACTCAGAAGATCTTGATGGACCAAATGATGTGTCAATGGTGGTGGTTCATGAAGAGGAAATCATATTTAATGAGTTGTTTATTTCATGGCTCATTCAGAAAATGAAGATGGTGAGGATAAGGTAACTCTTCTTGATATGAAACATGATCTGAATACCTATTCTCTTAAAAATTGAGATCATTAGCAAATGTTATGATTGATTCAGTTATTGAGTTAACTTCTTATAGAGATATTATGAATGTTGAGATTGAAAGTTTAAATGAAAATAGAGATAATATGGATGAGAAAATGCTGAAAATTGAAGATAGAATGGTTGTTCTGGAATCTGACAACATAGAACTTAAAAAACAGTTGCATCTGATAATTGAGAAAGCTAAAAAGCAAAAAGAAAAGTCTAATGGTTTACAAGTTGAGCTTCAAGAAAAACTGAAAACATTTGAGACTAATCTTGGTTTGGCTTTGGAAAGGAGCAACAGCTTAGAAAAAGATATTGTCAAACTTAAAGATGAACTTGAAAAATCTCTTAAGTGGACAAAATCTTCTAAGCGTCTTTCAAACATAACAAATCAAAGTAATTTCAACAAGAAACGTCTAAGAAGTTTGAATATTACTCCTCCTTTCAATCCTCACAGCAAATATCTGTCCGATAATTTTTTGTGCCCGATAATTTTTTGTGCCTTAACTATGGTAAAAATGGGCATTTAAAAGAAGAGTGTACTACCTGGAGAAAGTCACATGAGAGACTTTCAGAGCATACAGAAAAGCAAAGGGTTTCAAAAGAGAGACCTTATCGCACAAAACAATTCTCAACCAAAAGTTTTTCAAACAAAAGGACTTGATTCTGCTCAAAAATCCTTTGTCAAAAAGAATCTGAAACTACCTCATTGGGCTAGAAACACTTTGATCACTCTTTTGTCTGCTTTCTGGGAACTCAAATTGAAATGGGTTCCCAACCCTTACAAGTGATTTTTGCTGCAGGTGAGTGAGAGGAGCAGCAGTCAATGTTGCTACATGGACAGTGGATTCTGTAAACATACGACTAGTGATATCAAAAATTTCCTCTCACTCAAGGCACTTCGAGGAGGATGTGTATCTTTTGGTGATGGAAAGATAGGGTATATTTTAGGTGTTGGTAAAGTGGGAAAATCGCTTGGGGAATCCATTGACAAAGTGTATCATGTCAGTGGGTTGAAGTATAGTCTTTTGAGTGTGTCTCAAATTTGTGACAAGGGAAATGAAGTGAAGTTTACATCTGAGAAGTGCACTGTAGTTAATCTAACTACAAAGAAAGTGATTCTTACTGCTCATAGAAGTAAAAACATGTATGTGTCTAACATAGAAAAATCTCATGGAGATGATCTGACATGTATTAGTGCTCAAAATGAAAATGTTGATCTGTGGCATCGAAGACTAGGGAATGTAAGCTCATCTTTATTGAATAAACTAATTTCTAAGGACCTGGTCCTGGGTCTGTCAAAGTTGAAATTTTGTGAAAGTAAAATTTATGAAGGTTGTGTCAAAGGAAAAAAAATTAGATCATCCTTAAAGCCAAAGAAGCAAGTAACCTCATCGAGAGTATTAGAGCTGCTACACATGGATTTATGTGGAACTTTGAAGGTTCAAAGTAGAAGTGGAAAGAAATGCACTCTAGTGATAGTTGATGACTACTCAAGGTACACATGGACAAGGTTCTTAAGATCAAAAGCAGAAACACCGGAAGAATTGATAGTGTTTTTCAAAATGATTCAAACAAAGTTAAATCAAATGATTGCTGGAATTAGGTCTGATCATGGAACTGAGTTTGAAAACTCAAAATTGATCAATTCTGTATGAAAAATGGCACTAGTCACAATTTTTCTGCTCCAAGAACTCCCCAGCAAAATGGAGTAGTGGAAAGGAAATATGGAACCTTGGTAAATATTTCAAGGACCATGATTATTAAGTCAAATCTTCCTCAAATTTTTTGGGTTGAAGCAATCAATACAGCATGTCACGTTACTAACAGATGTTTGATAAGGACTTCACTGAATAAGACTCCCTATGAATTACTCAACAACATAAAACCTATGTTGAGGTACCTTAGGGCATTTGGATGCAAATGTTTTGTGTTGAACAATGGAAAGGATGATCCAGGAAAGTTTGATCCTAAAAGTGATGAATGAGTGTTTGTAGGATATTCTTAATCAAGTAAATCATACAGAGTTTTCAACAAGAGAACACAATGTATTGAAGAAAGTATTCATGTTGTGTTTGATGAAGATGGAAATCTGAAAGGTGTTGTATCAAATGATAAAGATGAGTTGATTGAGCTGTTTAATTCTCAAAAAATTGAAGGAAGTGAAGTTGATGTAAATGACCAGTTGGGGATTGAAAATGCTGATCAAAGATCATCTGAAAAAAAGGCTGATGAAGTTGAAAAATGTGAAGAGGAATATGGTACCATTCTGAAATCAAGTCAGAATATCTCAAACTCTCCAGAAAATGAAGAATTCCTTGAAGAAGAAGAGCATATTGATCACCTGAACTAGTTGACCTTGAGACCAGGATGGAAACACACTCATCACATCCACTTGATAATCTCATCTCACCTTTGAACTCTGGAATTCACACTAGATCAAAAATAAGAAATCTAGTTCCATTCTCAGCATTTATATCATCAATTGAGCATAAGAATGTGAAAGAGGCATTAGGTGATGCAAATTGGATTAATTCAATGCAAGAAGAACTCCATCAGTTTGAAAGAAAGAAAGGTTTGGTAGACCTGTTGACAGAACGGTTAGAGGAACCAGATTGGTATTAAGAAACAAGCTTGATGAAAATTGTGTGATTACTAGAAACAAATCCAGATTAGTTGTTCAAGGATACAATCAGGAGGAAGGTATAGACTATGATGAATCATTTGCTCCTGTTGCAAGGGTGGAGGCTATCAGAATTCTCATAGCCTTTGCAGCATTCATGGATTCAAGCTATATCAAATGGATGTCAAGAGTGCTTTCCTAGATGGAGACTTAAAACAGGAGGTGTTTCTTAAACAACCTCCTTTGTTTTAGGATGCTGAGTTACCAGATCATGTGTTCAAATTGAATAAGGCTCTGTATGGTTTAAAACAAACTCCCAGAGCTTGGTATGAAAGACTGTCGAAGTTCCTGTTGAAAAAATGGGTCCAAAAGAGGGAAAATAGACAATACCTTGTTCTTATTAAAAACAGAACATGAATTGCTTATTATATAGGTATATGTGGATGACATTATCTTTGGAGCTACATCGGAGCATTTGTGTGAAGAATTTTCATCTTTAATGAGAAAGGAGTTTGAGATGAGCATAATGGGTGAATTGACCTTCTTTCTGGGGCTACAAATGAAGCAATCATCCAATTGAATCTCAATCAGTCAGGAAAAGTACATTAAGGAGATGTTGAAGAAATTCAATATGTTTGATTCTAAACCTATTGATAATCCTACGGGAACAAACTCCAAGCTTATAGCAGATGAATCTGATTCTCTTGTGAATCAAACCATGTATAAGGGAATCATTTGATCCTTGTTGTATCTGACAGCTAGCAGACCTTATATCATATATAGTGTTGGAATGTGTGCTAGATTCCAAGCATTTCCTCGTGATTCATATTTGAAGGTTGCAAAACGGATTCTAAGATATTTGAAGAAGACAAGAGACCTGGTCCTTTTCTACCCAGCAGGTGACACTTTTGATCTTGTTGGTTTTGCAGATGTTGATTTTGCTGGTTATCAAGTTGACAGGAAGCGCACTTCAGGGATGGCTCATTTCTACGGATCTTCACTTATCTCATGGGGAACTAAGAAACAGAATTCAGTATCTCTTTCAACAGCTAAATCTGAATATTTAGCAGTTGTTGCATGTTGTTCACAATATTTATGTTTTCAAACAACACTTAGAGGACTTTGGAGTAATCATCAAGGCCATACATCTTATGTGTGAAAATACTAGTGCAGTTAGTATGGGAAAGAATCCTGTTCACCACTAGAGAACCAAGCACATTGATGTTAGACATCATTTTCTGAGAGACAATGTTGAAAAAGGAAACATTGTGCTTACATATTGTCCAACGGAGGAACAAATTGCAGATATCTTCACCAAAGCTCTTAGCAAAGATCAACTTGAGAGTAATAGGATGAAGTTGGGCATGATCACTTCAAACTGATTTCCAGTCATTCAATCATTGAATTTCCTTGATGGCTAAACTTGTAGTGCAGGTATCCTTTGTGTCAATAATATTTTATCTAAGCTAGATCGCTATTGTACCTATTGCAGGTATACATTCATAAAGGACTAGCAAAGCAAAGACATGGATAGAACAGTTGAGTGATGATGATAAAATTTCATTATAGGACCTGGTCCTAGTCGAGGTTAGCATTCGTACATTAATTTCAAACTGATATAAAGTGACCGTTGATAAAGCCACGTGTCAGTCATCGGTTATTCTGATCGTCAGTCCCATCGCTTACTTTCCAAGCGACGCCTCAAATCAATAGGGACCTGGCACTGTTTCATTTCTTTTTAAACCCCCTTTTTTCTCTCTTTTAATCCTTCATTCTTTTTGCAATATTCCTTCACTCTGTCAAAAAAAAGAGGGGGCCAAATTTGCTCTAATCTCTACATTTTTCATTCTCCAATACTGCTACTCTCTTCTTCTTCTTGACAAAATGTCTGACCCTTCTTCTACTTCTAAGCAAATGCTTACAGCAATCAGTGAGATTGAACAAATTGCTTTCTACTCTCTATCATCCACGGGGTCAAGATCTAATCTTCCAACAAGTTCTCCCTTAGATAATCCCGAAAACCCTTTTCACTCTATAGATCTGAACAGTTTAAGTGTTACTACTGAACCTTGTCCTCATCATAAAATCCTTTTATATGCTCTCTTCGAATGAGATTTGACAAGGAACAAAACCTTTGAGTCGAACATTCTTGCTGCTAGTGAAGAATTTGTGATTGAGAGTCTTGCTATGATGTGAGAGGAAGTCATAGTTGAGGAAAGTGAACCTTTTCATAATATAGATATCAGAGAGGCCCAACCTATCTTTGATAGAACTCCAGATATTGGGAGATATCCATCCTCTGATTCCTTTGACTCAGTAGGTGATGAACAATCTATAAAGTGGAAGGTTGAAAGGAGAGATATTAAGTGCATCTAAAAAGGGAAAAGAGAAAGTGGTGGGAGATGTGTCTAAAAGAATTCCTATTACTAGATCTGACGCCAAAAAGATGATGGCTGATGCTCTGAAAGCTATTGCTAAGTCTACAGCAGAAAACAGGAGTGCTAGAACTTTCAAAGTGTCCAATTTTAAACTGCTTGAGTCTGGTGTGGTAGATGTGTCTACTGAAGAAATAGAAAAGGGATACAGGAAGAAGAGGTCAGGAAAGACAATACCAAGAGGAACCAAGAAAGCTGAGCAAACAAAGTCCACAAAGGAGACTGCTAAAGAAAAGAGGAAAAGGTCACAGGGACCTGGTACAAGGGAAAATTGAAGAGCAGGTCAACAAAGAAGAGACTGTTGACAATCTGAGGAAGCAGTTTGTACTGGCGGGCAGGGTTTTTGACATGGGGATAATTAATCTTCCTGGAATGGACTCACTTCATGAAATGGTTGAGATTCAGTCTTGGATGCATCTTTTCAACCAAAAATCTCCCATTCTTCATGAAGAGGAAGTGCGAGAATTTTACTATAACATTTAATTTCAGGAAGATGGAAGTGTCAATACCAGAGTAAATGACATTGTTGTTCACCTTGATGAGACTCTGTTGGGAAAAATTCTTAGGGTACCTCGAGATGGTACAATGTTTGTGGTAGGGAAAACGTGTTTCGTTGAATTTGTGACACTGTGTTCGAAGCTTCCTACTACAAAATGTGCAAGGTTGTTTAAGAAAGTGATGAAAAGTGAGTATCAGTTAGTTTTTGAATTTGTCAACAAAACTCTCCTCCCTCGAACTGAAAAGAGGACCTCAGCAACTTCTGCTGATTTGTATGAGATGGAATTGTTGTGCAAGTTCGAACCTCTAAATCTTCCGGGACTCATGCTTGACCATATGTACAAGACTGTCATTGAGCGGAAAGGGATACATGGTATGGGATATGGATACTTTCTCACTGAAGTATTCAAATACTTTAACATTCCGCTGGGTGTGGGCAAGGTAGGTACAGTGAAGCAAGCCTTTTCAGAGACTACCTTGGTTGAATGTGAGTGCATTGAAGGGAAAGGAAATCCCAAGAGCAAAATGGCTCAACTCATTAATGACCAGGACCAACTCAAGCATGAAGTTGAAGAACTAAATATGAGGTTGAGTGGCAAGGATGCTGAAATTGCTATTTTTAAGGCCGAGCTACTCACTGCGAAGACAGAGGGACCTGGTATCGCTGTGGTTCAAGCCCTGGAAAGGGAAAATGCAGAACTGAGGGCCAAAGTTATTGCTTTACAAGAAAAATCAATCAAGGATAATGATGATGCTAATAATAGACTCACTCTCATCATTCAGTCTCTTTCCCATCAGCCTCCCCCTTCATAGTCCGTCCCATAATCTTCCCTTGTCTTCTTTGTGTGGCTTATCTTTTCGTCCTTGTATTTCAATTTTCTGTTAATGTATTGAATATTAATTTTGGAAATGCTATTTATATTATTCCACTGGTGTTCTAGCTGATATCTCTTGTCAAATGCTTTCTTTTATGTTTGATTGCCAAAAGGTTTTGATCTTCTCTGATATTATTATTGATATTGTTGGTTTACTGTATCTCTTTTTTATGATGCGAAAAGGGGGGATTTTAACTGGTTGTTGTGTCTAGACATGTTTGTGAGGGTATATACTGTGAGGGGGAATGCAACTAGTGCAGTGTATATTGTGTTTTCTTTTGGTTTCGAGTTTATGCTAGGAGGGTGGATAAGTAATTCGGGGTGAACTTGTCCTGAAGCTGGAGTGGAGCCTCGAGTATTGTTTGTCATCATCAAAAAGGGGGAAAATGTTATTTGTAGTTTTGATGATGTAACAAACTCAGAGACATTGTAAAGGTACCTGGTTCTCAACTTGACTAGTTCGTTGACTGCCAGCTGGAGAAGGTACAGAAAGTTGGTGCACAGTTCTCAACTATGTCAGAAACGTCATACCTTTCCAACCAATGGCAGGGGTTTAAGGAAAGTGACTTGTCTATACAATGTCATCTTTCCATACATTGCTCTTTAGGTTTTGCAACTTGAAAAAGCACATTCAAGAACTCTTGCAGAGGCTTAAGAAAATCAAGGAGAAGAATCATTCAAGAACAACCTAAACTCAGGCGTATATTGTGTAGTTGTTTGAGAATATATTCTTTCGGTCTTACATTGTAAACTGATCCTACATCTATAAAGGAATCAGTATGGTTTTATTTGAAATTCTAAGTTAGTTAGTTTAACTAATTTAGTGGGTAACCGTTGTTTTTGTTGCTTAGAAAATTCTAAGTTGTCTAGAGTGATAGCTTAGTGGGTAGAATAACATCTACTTAGGCTCATCAAGCAATAAAGTTATTGCTTGTTGGTGAGATTAAAAACTTTTTCTCACATCACATTTGTGTAACCGGATTACTTTTGCTTGTGAAGATTAGTCTAATGGTTATGAAAATCCTGTGAGACAGGTCGTGTTTTTACTCCCTTGAGCAAGGAAGTTTCCACGTAAACCTCCTATGTTGTTAAACTGCATTTACTTTCTGTTTTATCCTTATTTGTGTGTCAAGGGACCTGGTCCATTGTCTGATAGTAGAAGCACAGATTCTAACACCAATGACACAAGTAATCCCACAAGTCGAGTATAGGGAAGGTAGTGTGTACATAACTTCACCCCTAACAAGGTAGAGATGCTATTTTGAATAGACTCACGACTCAAGTAAAGAATATCAAAATCAAGCATGAAAAGAAATACATTAATAGCAAATGACGTCATTCCAAAAATAGGAAAAGAAGACCAATAGCAATAACAAACAATAATCTAAGCAAAAATAGTAACCGGCTAGTCCATAACAACTAATTATCTTTTTTTGGTGAATTAATAATTTGTACTAAGAGGATGCAAGGTTAGTGGTTACAAGAGAAAAAAATATGCTTCAAACAAAACATAAAGCAAGCATAAGCTTAAGCATGTGAGCCAAATAAATTTCCTGAATCTAATTGTATTTGACAAAAAGAGGGGGTTTTCTATGGTCACAAAAAATGTTTTCCAATTTTCTCATGTTTGGTTGGGACAAAAGTTTTGGAAAATGATTTACAAATCAACTTATTTTCCTCAAAATTAAGGAAAATGACTTCCCTTCAAAAATTAAGGAAAATATTTTCCAAAACAACTATATTAAAAAAATATTTTCAAGTTTAAAATTTTATTTTTTTACCCGATTCCTGACTCCCACCCACCCACCACCGTCCAACTCCCCCTCCCCAACCCCAACCCCTCCTCAAAAAAATAATTTTGTTTTTTAAAAATATTTTCAACTTCAAATTTTTATTTATAAATTCCTACCTCCCCCCCCCCTCTGCCAGCCCCCATCCACCCCCAACTCCCAAAAAATTAATTTTGTTTTTTAAAAATACTATAAACTTCAAATTTTTATTTTTTCACTCCTACCTCCTCCCCTGGCCCGCCACCCCACCCCACCCCACCCACCACCTCCACCCCAAAAAAAATTGATTTTAAAAAATATTTTCAATTTCATAAATTATTTTCTACTCTAGTAAAAATAAAAGATGTCTCTCAAAAATATTTTTCATACATAAATCAAACACTAAAAGTTATTTCTGAAAAATATTTTTTACTCACCAAACAAACATGAGAAAATAATTCCAAAATCTACTTATTTTCTAGGAAAACATTTTTCTTCATACCATACACACCCTTAGTGAGAGAAATTAAAAATAATATAAAAAGTTTATGGTATCAAAATTTGAAAAAAAACGATTGTATTTATTGAATAGGCTCAACTTACTCTCCTTTTTCTCATTTAGTGGGAGAAATTAAAAATAATAATAATAAGTTTATGGTATCAAAATTTGAAAAAAAATTGATTGTAACTATTGATTAGGCTCAACTTACTCTTATGTGGAAAAAAATGTTAATTACTAAAAACAAATATTTCATGATATTGACATAAAAAAATTAAGATATGTGTAATTCTATTTGATTTATTTATTATTTAAAAATAAAATTTATTTACTACATCACATTTTTGTTATTAGCTAAATTTGACATAATAAGTAAAAACGTTTAAGGGGACGTCATTTGCCTGTTAGCAAAATATGAGACTCGAACCCACAAAATGTTACTCTTCTTAAACATCGTTTGACATTAGATCATATGTCTTAGATGTCTCAATGATGTTCACAATATATATATATATATATATATATATATATATATATATATATATATATATATATATATATATATATATATATATATATATATATATATATATATACACACACACACCGTGCTAGCACTGGTCTAATATATGTATTTTTTGTTTTAATTTATGTTATACAGGTTGAATTTAAAAAGATAATGAATATTTAGTAGAATTGTATGATATTTAAATTTTTAATTATTATAATTTTGTAACGACCTGTTTAGTCGTTTTAGAGCAGCAGAACAAATTCTGGAAAAACTGGCCAAAACCACGGACACTGCGACGGACCGTCACAGGCACGACGGCCCGTCGAGGAGGTTCCGTTCCACGACACTTAGAATTCTGAAATTGGGTACTGAAAATCGACTCTCTGAACTTCGTAACGAAATGGCAGAACGGACCGTCACATCCACGACGAACCGTCGTGAGTACCCGTTGCAAAACACTTCAACTTTTGAGAATTTGGTACAAGAAGCGAGTCTCTGACCGTCATGACGGAGGGCGGGGCCAGGACCGTCACAGGGTGACGGGCCGTCGCATGAACCACCTGAAACACTGGGAGGCGCGGCGACCGGCGTGACGGACCGTCGCACTCACGGCTGACCGTCCGCGGGTTCTGCCGATCCCGAGCGGTTTAGGATTTCTTTCCTCGTTTTAAGGGACGTTTTGGACTATTCTTTCCTTAATTATAAAGTTTGAGGGTTATTATTAATAAATCTAATTACTTGGGGTTAAATTAGGTAACCTTAAGTTAATTAGTGGGTCATTATTACCATCTTTCATTCCTAATTATATAGAATTAGGGTAAAAGAAAGAGGGTTTGAATAAAGAAAATAAGAAAGAACAAAGAGAGACAGAAAGAGAAAGAGAACGAGTAGAGAGAGAGGGAAACGAAGAGGATAGCAAGGATTTTGAGGAGATAGCTTGTTGATCCAATTCTTCGGTGGAGGTAGGTTATGGTTTTCATGCTATTCGTAGTAAACTCTTAATAGCAAATGATATATGTTAGTAGTATTGTAAAACCCTTCTATATGCTTAATTGTATGCTTGCATGAATGATGTTATTATGTAACTATGAATAAATAAGCATGACGAAGCTATTGAATCCCAAATCTTGAAAGAAACTTTAATCTACTTGTTAATGATAAGGCCTTGGTATAAAAGAAGGCTTGATGAATTAAAGTAATGGGATTGATGATGCCTTGGTATAGAAGGCTTGATGAGCGGATATAATGAGAATTAGTGGATCGGAGTGTCACGTTCCGACACATAGTATTAGTGGGACGGGTGTCACGAACCGACCACGTAGAATTAGGGGATCGGAGTGTCACGTGCCGACACATATAGGGGATCGGGTGTCACGAACCGACACGTAGATTTAGGGATCGGGTGTCACGAACCGACACGTAGATTTAGGGGATCGGGTGTCACGAACCGACACGTAGATGTAGGGGATCGGGTGTCACGAACCGACACGTAGATTTAGGGGATCGGAGTGTCACGCGTCGACACAAGAGGATTAATGAATATGAGGGAGCGGAGTGTCACGTACCGACACAAGAGGAATATGAATAATGAATCGTGAAAGATGAGAATATACTCAACATAATGAACTTAATTCCCAAATGAGCATGGTATTGAGGCTTGAGCCCTCATGGATGAACTTAATGGTACTTATTGATGATTATAGTACTTGTTGTTGCTACATGTTGAGTTTTATAGTTGATTTATGATATTAACTGATATATACTGTTTTCTATTTTGAGTTGGCCGATGATATCTACTCAGTACTTGTGGTTGTACTGACCCCCCCTACTTTTATGTTTTTCTTCTTTGTTATTGGTGTAATACAGCGAACGTTCCGTCATCTTCAACTCAGCAGTGATTCAAGCCAGTCTTACTACACCGGAAATTCAGGGTGAGCTAATACGTCTAGCTTGGACTGGATCTTCTTCTTCAAGTCTTGATGCCTTGAACTCCGGCATGGACTAGCTTTTATGTATTTTTAGTTCTTAGACATTCTTAGTTTAGTCATTTGATTGTAGATGTTCTTGTGATGATGACTTCCAGATTTTGGGGATATTAATAATAGTTATTGATTTTATTAATGAGTTTAAGTCTTCCGCATTACTTTCTGTTGTTATATATTGAAATGTTAAGGTTTAGATTGGTTGGTTCGCTCACATAGGAGGGTAAATGTGGGTGCGATCGCGTCCCGATTTGGGTCGTGACAAACTTGGTATCGAGCATTAGGTTCGTTGGTCTCATCACACAAGAACGAGGTCTAGTAGAGTCTTAAGGAACGGTAGGGGGCGCCTTTACTTTTCCTTGAGAGGCTATAAGACTTTAGGAAAATTCCACTCTTTCATTCTTTCTTTCGTGCTACTACTTGAGTCCAATTGGTATCTAGGCGATACGGTGGTATCGACCATCGTCACTCTATTTCGCGGATGGTTAGAACTAGAGCCACGACCGCGCCAACAACAACAAGGCAAGACAAGAAACATCTGAGCCACCCACCGGGCCGTGGCTCGAGGGAGAACAACGGCAAGAGGTCGTGGTAGAGGTCGTGGGAGGGCGTCCTCTAGAGGAAGAGGACGAGCACCTAGCCCATCGATACTAGGCGGTGACTCCTCCACCGATCAAGAGGTGATAAGAGAAGGGGAGGATGGGGTGAATGAGCAAGTCTGAGAATGAGGAAATGCCACCTCAACCTACCCTGCAGATGATCAATCGTGTTCTCGCTTATCTTAGCGGGTTATCCGATCACGGTCGAGGCACCTCCAGGGTTTTACGCACCAACACCTCCGGTTTGAGAGGTGCGACATGCGGCTACTATGGCTCGCATGGATGCACCATTGGGAATGGGCACATTTCCACGTCGACTCTTGGGCCTATTATGACAAACGATCAACATGAACTTTTCAAGAAGTTCTTGAAATTGAAACCTCCAGTCTTTAAAGTGCGAGAATCGAGAGGATGCCTACGATTTTACGGTTGATTGTCATGAGCTACTACACAAGATGGGTATAGTAGAGAGGTTTGGTGTCGAGTTCGTGAGCTATCGGTTTCAAGGAACGCCAAAATGTGGTGGCGTTCACATGTTGAGTGTCAACCAACAGAGGCACCACCTATGACTTGGGAATCATTCTCGAGTTTGTTCATGGAAAAGTATATCCCCGGACCTTGAGGGATAGGAAGAGGATGAGTTCTTGAGTCTGTGGTAGTTGAAAAAGTGTATAGGTCGTGTTTGGTGAATTTTGTGGGAGCAACACTTACGTAGATTTGGTTATCTTAGAAATGGGTGATTTTGATGTAATTACAGGTATGACTTGGCTTTCTCCGAATTTTGCGATCTTGGATTGTAATGCTAAAGCGGTGGCGTTAGCCAAGCACAGGCGAGATCCGTTAGTGTGGGAGGGCGACTACACTTCTAATCCGGTGCGTATCATATCCTTTCTTCGTGCTAAGAAAATGGTTAGTAAAGGGTGTTTAGCTTTCTTAGCACATCTTAGGGATGACACTATCCAAGTACCCTCAATCGAATCAGTTTCGGTAGTTCAAGAATTTTTGGATGTGTTCCCTGCAGATCTTCCTGGTATGCCACCAGATAGAGATATTGACTTCTGCATTGATCTCGAACCGGGTACTCGCCCCATTTCTATACCCCCTTATAGAATGGCTCCCGCGGAGTTAAGAGAGTTAAAGGCACAACTTCAAGAGTTATTGAACAAAGGCTTCATTAGACCAAGTGCATCCCCTTGGGGTGCTCCGGTTTTGTTTGTGAAGAAGAAGGATGGGAGTTTTCGGATGTGCATAGACTACGGACAACTAAACAAGGTAACCATAAAGAACAAGTATCCTCTTCCTCGCATTGATGACTTGTTCAATCAGTTACAAGGTGCTTGTGTCTTCTCTAAGATTGATTTGAGATCCGGTTATCATCAATTGAAAATACGAGAAACGGATGTGCCAAAGACCGCTTTTGAGCGAGGTATGGGCATTACGAATTTGTGGTGATGTCTTTTGGTCTTACGAATGCCCCCTGCTGCGTTCATGAGCTTGATGAACGGGATTTTTAAGCCATATTTGGACCTCTTCGTGTCGTATTTATTGATGATATATTGGTATACTCGAAGAGCAAGAGGGAACATGAGGAACATTTGAGAATAGTATTGGAAATGTTGAGGAGAAAAAGCTTTATGCCAAGTTCTCTAAGTGTGAATTTTGGCTAGATGCGATGTCCTTCTTGGGGCACGTGGTTTCTAAGGAAGGAGTGATGGTAGATCCATCTAAGATTGAGACAGTGAAAGAATTGGGTAAGACCCACTAATGTATCGTAAATAAGGAGCTTTGTTGGGTTAGCTAGCTACTACCGCAGATTTGTCAAGGGATTCTCTTCTATTGCTTCCCAATTGTGAACTTGACTAAGCAAAATGTTCCATTTGTATGGTCGGATGACTGTGAATAAAGCTTTCAGAAGCTCAAGACTCTGTTGACTACTGCACCCATTCTCACCTTGCCGGTGGAAGGTAAGGACTTCATTGTGTATTGTGATGCATCCTATTCGGGTTGGAGTGCGGTGCTAATGCAAGAGAAGAGTGTAATTGCTTATGCTTGAGGCAATTAAAGGTGCATGAACGTAACTATCCGACCCATGATTTGGAGTTGGCGTAGTATTTGCACTAAAGCAATGGAGACACTATTTGTATGGGGTTAAGTGTGAAGTCTACACGGATCATCGTAGCCTTCAGTACGTCTTTACTCAGAAAGATTTGAACTTGAGACAAAGGAGATGGATGGAACTACTAAAGGACTACGATATCACTATCTTGTATCATCCGGGGAAGGCAAATGTTGTAGCGGATGCTTTGAGTAGAAAGGCGGGAAGCATGGGAAGTCTAGCTCATTTGCAAGCTTCTAGGCGCCCATTGGCTAGAGAAGTGCAGATTTTGGCTAACGATTTGATGAGGTTAGAAGTAAATGAGAAGGGAGGATTGTTAGCTAGTGTGGAGTCGAGATCTTCTTTTCTTGACAAGATTAAGGGAAAGCAGTTTGATGATGAGAAACTAAGGCGAATCCGAGACAAAGTGTTGCAAGGAGAGGCTAAAGAAGCAACAATTGATGAGGAAGGTGTTTTGAGGATTAAGGGAAGGGTATGTGTACCCAGTTGATGATTTGATCAACACTATTCTGGCAGAAGCTCATAGCTCAAGGTATTCTATACATCCGGGTGCAACCAAGATGTACCGTGACCTAAAGCAACACTTTTGGTGGAGTAGAATGAAGCGTGATATTGTTGACTTTATTGCCAAGTGTCCAAACCGTCAACAAGTGAAATATGAACACCAAAGGCCCGGAGGAACACTTCAGAGAATGCCCATTCCTGAATGGAAGTGGGAGAGAATTGCAATGGACTTTGTGGTTGGTCTTCCAAAGACATTGGGTAAGTATGACTCCATTTGGGTAGTTGTCGATAGGTTAACTAAGTCTGCTCATTTTATTCCTGGTCAAGGTAACTTACAACGCAGAGAAGTTAGCCAAGATCTATATCTCGAGAGATTGTTCGATTGCATGGAGTTCCACTCTCCATCATATCGGATAGAGTCTGTGATTTACTTCTAAGTTTTGGAAAACATTACATGCGGAATTGGGTACTAGGTTGGACCTTAGTATGCGTTCCATCCTCGGACCGATGGTCGATCTGAGCGAAACGATTCAAGTCTTGGAGGATATGCTTCGTGCATGTGTGATAGAGTTTGGTGGCCATTGGGATAGCTTCTTACCCTTAGCGGAGTTTTCATACAATAATAGCTATCACTCAAGCATTGACATGGCTCCATTTGAAGCATTGTATGGTAGGAGATGTAGGTCTCCCATTGGTTGGTTTGATGCATTCGAGGTTAGACCTTGGGGTACCGATCTTTTGAGGGATTCTATGGAGAAGGTGAAAGCTATTCAAGAAAAGCTTCTAGCGGCGCAAAGTAGACAAAAGGAGTATGCAGACCGAAGGTTAGAGACTTGGAGTTCATGGAGGGTGAACAAGTCTTGTTGAAGGTTTCACCTATGAAAGGGGTGATGCGGTTTGGCAAAAGAGGTAAGTTAAGTCCAAGGTATATTGGACCATTTGAAGTGCTTAGCGAATAGGAGGTGGCTTATGAGTTAGCCTTGCCCCGGGGCTGTCCGGAGTACATCCCGGATTCCGTGTGTCCATGTTGAAAGATACCATGGAGATGGAAACTACATCATCCGTTGGGATTCGGTTTGTTGGATGAGAACTTGACTTATGAAGAGGAACCGGTTGCTATATTAGATAGAGAGGTTCGCAAGTTGAGGTCGAGAGAAATTGCATCCATCAAAGTTCAATGGAAGAATCGACCGGTTGAAGAGGCTACTTGGGAGAAGGAGGCGGATATGCAAGAAAAATACCCACATCCGCTTACGCATTCAGGTACTCCTTTTCGCCTTGTCCTTCTTCTCTTGATCGTTCGGGACGAACGATGGGTAAATTGGTATCTATTGTAACGACTGTTTAGTCGTTTTAGAGCGGCAGAACAAATTCGGAAAAAGCGGCCAAAACCACGGACAACTGCGACGGACCGTCACAGCACGACGGCCCGTCGAGGAGGTTCCGTTCCACGACACTTAGAATTCAAATCGGGTACTGAAAATCGACTCTGCGAACTTCGTAGCGAAATGGCGAGCGGACCGTCACATCCACGACGAACCGTCGTGAGTACCGTTAAAACACTTCAACTTTTGAGAATTTGGTACAAGAAACGAGTCTCGACCGTCATGACGGAGAGGGCAGGCCGGGACCGTCACGGGGTGACGGCCGTCATGACCACCTGAAACACTGGCGCGGCGGCCGGCGTGTGGACCGTCGCACTCACGACGACTGACGTCCGCACGTTCTTGCAGTCCCAGGCGGTTTAGGATTTCTTTCCTCGTTTTAAGGGACGTTTTGGACTATTCTTTCCTTAATTATAAAGTTTGAGGGTTATTATTAATAAATCTAATTACTTGGGGGTTAAATTAGGTAACCTTAAGTTAATTAGTGGGTCATTATTACCATCTTTCATTCCTAATTATATAGAATTAGGGTAAAAGAAAGAGGGTTTGAATAAAGAAAATAAGAAAGAACAAAGAGAGACAGAAAGAGAAAGAGAACGAGTAGAGAGAGAGGGAAACGAAGAGGATAGCAAGGATTTTGAGGAGATAGCTTGTTGATCCAATTCTTCGGTGGAGGTAGGTTATGGTTTTCATGCTATTCGTAGTAAACTCTTAATAGCGAATGATATATGTTAGTAGTATTGTAAAACCCTTCTATATGCTTAATTGTATGCTTGCATGAATGATGTTATTATGTAATTATGAATAAATAAGCATGTGAAGCTATTGAATCCCAAATCTTGAAAGAAACTTTAATCTACTTGTTAATGATAAGGCCTTGGTATAAAAGAAGGCTTGATGAATTAAAGTAATGGGATTGATGATGCCTTGGTATAGAAGGCTTGATGAGCGGATATAATGAGAATTAGTGGATCGGAGTGTCACGTTCCGACACATAGTATTAGTGGGACGGGTGTCACGAACCGACACGTAGAATTAGGGATCGGAGTGTCACGTGCCGACACATATAGGGGATCGGGTGTCACGAACCGACACGTAGATTTAGGGGATCGGGTGTCACGAACCGACACGTAGATTTAGGGATCGGGTGTCACGAACCGAGCCGCGTAGATGTAGGGGATCGGGTGTCACGAACCGACCGCGTGATTTAGGGGATCGGAGTGTCGCGTGCCGACACTGAAGGATTAATGAATATGAGGGAGCGGAGTGTCACGCATCGACACAAGAGGAATATGAATAATGAATCGTGAAAGATGAGAATATACTCAACATAATGAACTTAATTCCCAAATGAGCATGGTATTGAGGCTTGAGCCCTCGTGGATGAACTTAATGGTACTTATTGATGATTATAGTACTTGTTGTTGCTACATGTTGAGTTTTATAGTTGATTTATGATATTAAGCGATATATCTTTGTTTTATTTTGAGTTGGCCGATGATATCTACTCAGTACTTGTGGTTGTACTGACCCCCCCTACTTTTATGTTTTTCTTCTTTGTTATTGGTGTAATACAAATGAACGTTCCGTCATCTTTAACTCAAGATGATTCAAGCCGCCTTACTACACCTGAAATTCAGGGGTGAGCTAATACGTCTAGCTTGGACTGGATCTTCTTCTTCAAGTCTTGATGCCTTGAACTCAGGCATGGACTAGCTTTTATGTATTTTTAGTTCTTAGACATTCTTAGTTTAGTCATTTGATTGTAGATGTTCTTGTGATGATGACTTCCAGATTTTGGGGATATTAATAATAGTTATTGATTTTATTAATGAGTTTAAGTCTTCCGCATTACTTTCTGTTGTTATATATTGAAATGTTAAGGTTTAGATTGGTTGGTTCGCTCACATAGGAGGGTAAATGTGGGTGCCAGTCGCGGCCCCGATTTGGGTCGTGACAAATTTATAGTATTATTTATATGTTTTTTTCTCTATTTTAATATATGTGACACTTACGGAATTTCTACAGTCAATTAGATATTTTATATTTTTTAATTTTAAATTAATTTTAATAATAGTAATAACCAATGGTATGATTTATAATATATCTTACATAATTTTAAATGATATATAATGTTTCTCTATTTTAATTTATGTGCTACCAACAGAATTTCAAGAGTTAGTCAGATGTTTTATATGTATTTTTAAATTGTTTATAATGTAAAAGTAATAATGAATGGTATGATACGATAAAATTGTGATGATGAAATGATGATACAAGCTAAAGGGCACAGTGGTCCATGTGAGCAAAAGTTTATATGAAAGCTACAATACCATACTGTTTTGGCCAATAATATTATGTGCTTATTGAAAAGTTTACAACAATACCTCGATGGGCCCATAGTGTAAAAGATAGGATATATATGGCATTAAATTAAAAGTTTATGATAGTTTTGTCAATTAAGCCCCAACAAAGTAGTGAAACTCAATTGTCCAAGCAAGTAAATACCCAAGAATAGCTTAAAATGATCATAATACACTTAAAATTAATTAAATGACCCTAAGCTAACATGTTGACTTTGTGTGTGCTAACTCCCTTTTATAATATAGTCCTAGATAAGGTGTTCGCGCCAGTGTGCCAATATAGGTTATTTCTTTATCTTAATTTATGTGACACAAATAAAATTTAGAGAGCCAATTAAATTTTTTGTAAGTGTTATTTAATAAGATATTTAAGTTGTTAATTAATCGCAATTTATAGTACTTTTTATGTCATTTTGAAATAATATATGTTATCACTTATCTTAATTTATGTGACACAAATGAAATTTAAAGAGCCGACTAAATTTTTTGTAAGTGTTATTTTAAAAGATATTTAAGTTGTTAATTAGTCGGAATTTATAGTTCTTTTTATGTCATTTTGAAATAATATATGTTACGAAAAAATGACTTGGACTGCTACCTTTTAATAAATAATTGTCTATCTTAGCATTTTTTTTGAATTACCATTTATAACAGTATATAGCAATAATATGTTAACTCTGCATTATATATCAAAAATGAATTATGTATGCAATATATATGTATTAGAGAAACAATCATAAATATACTAGTCACACCCCTTTTTCGCGCAGCGGCGTAAGGGTTTTCTCAATTTAAGTGACGTTATTAATTAGGGGATTATTTTAATTTTTTTTTTAGAGTCGCCACTTGGAATTGAGTTACGGTTTTCCAAGTCACCTTTTTGGTTTAAGCCCTAATCAAAAGGAAATGATTCTTTGTTTGGTCTGAGAACCAGAAATTCGGGTAAGGAATTCTGTCGACCGAAAGGAAGGTATTAGGCACCCTCGATCCCGTGGTTCTAGTACGGTCGCTTTATTGACTTTTATATGTCTTGACTTAATTTTGAATATATTATGTTTATTACCTAATAATTTACTTATGTCCCACTTTCTTTGATTTATTTTAAATTACTTTGTAAAATTGTCATATTTTATTAGCATGTAGTTTATTGGTAGCAGCTCTTTCCAACCTCACCACAAATTGTTTGTTTGTTTGTATTTAAAGACTAAAAGTAGTTTAATGTTTTTTGAATTTTAATATTTTATTAGTATTATCATTATCATAAGGCTAAATTATATATTTTCTTAGTTTTATTTTCTAAAAGATATGAACAATATATTAATAAGAAAATAAGATAAAAATAAATTAAAATAATACACCTTTTCACATAAATTTTTTATTTTTCTTATTTTAGTCATAAAATGAAAAGAACCCGGTAATTAAAATTAATTTTATTTATTTTATTTATTTTTGTACGTTTTGGGTCACTTTAATATTGTTTTTCATTTTTTTTTATTTTGTTTCTATTTCTTCTTATACTTTACCTTATTTTTCTTTTATATTTTATCCTTCTTATTTTAGTACTTTTATGTTTTATAAATTTCTTTTACGTCTTTTCCTTTTATTTAAATTTTTATTTTTTATTCTTCAAATTGAAGCCTCGAATTCCACTATTTTTGAATTGTTTTTTTTGTGCATGTGTTCCTTAGGAAAAAACAAGGTGAATATTTTTTTTTCGTCTTTGTTTTTCTTTTCCTCTCTTTTGCTGACTTTTTTTTTTTTTGATTCCTCCCTTTTGTTGATTTTTTTTCTTTTTCCCTTTGTACCACTTTTTCTTCTTCTTCCTCCCTCCCATTATTAATGTATATATATTTATGTAAAATGTGTGTACATGTGTATGGAAGAGTTGGATTAGTGGAGTGGAGTGTGGGGTGAGTGGAGAGAAATGGTGAAGTGGGGGTGGGATAATGGCAAGGTTAATTTCTTTTAATTATTTTTTTTGTTATAAAATAATAATAATATTAATTAAGAAAAATTAAATAGCTAGATTAAATAAAAATAAAAATAAAATTACTAATTTATTAAAACTTTGAAAGAATAAATAAAAATATACCTTAAAGTGTGATTCTATTTTTGTGATTTTCATATCTTTTAAAAATAAACTTAATAAAATAAGATAAAACTCAAAATATTTATAAAAAAAATATTTAATCTCTAAAAAGGGTATAAAACATAGATTCGGTCAAAAATTACGTGTCTACAATTTGCCTCTCTTTGACTGAAATCACGAAGAGTTTTCAGACAAAGAAGTAGACAAAGTGACAAGTTTTGACCGGACTCTTATTTGAAAGATCAAAATTGATGCGACCGAGTCCTTGTTTTGGACAGCCTACATATCCCAGGTTATAAGGGAATCAGGTCACGTGTAATTCAAGGAGATGAGGTGATGAATTGGAGTTAAGTGAAGTTTCATCGAGGCTCTAGATCGTGACTCTTATCCTTACATAAAAATATAAAATTGGAAGGTAATAGTGAAAAGAAAAACAAATATACAAACTTCTATCCATGCAGCTTTTCTTGAATCTTCACTTGAATTTTGACCTTAAGATATCACCTTGATTTTGGGTGAATATCTTAACCTAGAATTGGAATGGAGGCTACACTTGCCACTTAGAAGGAACTCTTGACATTCTTAAAAATGAAAATTTAAAAAAATGCTCTTGAATAGCTTCGTGTTTTCTTGATCAAAAGTTGAATAGTAAAAGGTCTGAGGAAGTCAGGCTGCTACATGCATTGAAGAAGCTAATCTAACCATCATTGAATTGATCATTCTAAAAAAACTTTGTTCTTGAATTTCAAATCCATGTCTCGCTTGAGAAAACCTGAAAACCAGAACAAACAAACAAAAATAAACAAATTATTTGCCCCAGTTTTCACTGGAAATTTTTTTTGTGAGTTATTAGCAAATATAAATATAAAACATAAACTCCAACTAGGAAGTGTTTATTTTAGAAGAACATAAAACTAAAAATCTAGACTAGGAAGTGTTTGTCATATGAGAAAGTAATCTAATCTCATTATCCATGAGGGTCCTCCTAGTCCATTATCCAGGAGGGTCCTGCTAGTCCCATTATTCAAGAGGGTCCTACTAGTCCATTATCCAGGAGGGTCCTGCTAGTCACATTATTCAGGAGAGTCCTGCTAGTCCCATTATTCAGGAGGGTCCTTCTAATCCCATTATCCAAGAGGGTCCTGCTAGTCTCATTATCCTGCTAATCCCATTATCCAAGAGGGTCCTGCTAATCCCATTATTCAGGAGGGTCCTGCTAGTTCCATTATCTAGGAGGGTCCTGCTAATCCCATTATCCAGGAAAGTCATGTTAATCCCATTATCCAGGAGGGTCCTGCTAGTCCCATTATCCAGGTGGGTCCTGCTAGTCCCATTATCCATGAGGGTCCTGCTATTCTCATTATCCATGAGGGTCCTGCTAGTCCCATTATCCAGGAGAGTCCTGCTAGTCCCATTATCTAGGAGGGTCCTGCTAGTCCTGTTATCCAGGAGGGTCCTGCTAATCTCATTATCCAGGAGGGTCCTGCTAGTCCCATTATCTAGGAGGGTCCTGCTAGTCCCATTATCCGAGAGGGTCCTGCTAGTCCCATTATTCAAAAGGGTCCTGCTAATTCCATTATACAGGAGGGTCCTGCTAGTCCCATTATCTAGGAGGGTCCTGCTAGTCCCATTATCTAGGAGGGTCCTGCTAGTCCCATTGTCCAGGAGGGTCCTGCTAGTCCCATTATCCAGGAGGGTCCTGCTAATAAAATTTTCAACAAACTAATAATACCAATGAAACACTGTGAATGTTATCTTCATTATTTGGAAGTTCCTTCAAGAAGAAAAATAATAATAATAATACTGATAATAATAAATAAAATAAATATTCCAACATTCAGGTAATTGCTATTTTGATATATATTAGTCAACTTTCATATAATATTTCACAAGTCTTTATTGTAGGGTTTCCATTTCGCTCGTTGTAGACCAGGTTGAACATCTAGGTTCCTCAAATCTTCAATCTTGAAACGACTTGTGTCCCTGCTTCAACAAAGAAAATTCGTGAGTTTGAAAAGGTGGTGGTTGGTTTGTGGTTCCATCTTTTGACAAGGGTGGCTCAAACACTTATGACGCTTTGGTTGTTTCCAACGGTCAATACTTCTTATTGATTGATTGTACTTTTATCAAACTTTGCTTATTTTGGGACCTAAATCCAATGTCTTTATCTCACAACACTCGTTGTTTAGCCTTCATAGGATCAGAGAATTTTCAAATTCAACACTTGAAGATAGATTAACTCAGTAGCCTGATGCTTTGCCTAGTACCGTTTAGAGACTTGATAGCGAGTCTTGAAATTTCTTCCTAGTTTTTTGACAAAGACTCGACTCAAATACATAACCAAAAAAAATGACGAAAAAAAGTATAAAAAAATTACGAACTATATGAGAATAAAAGAATAGATTCGATGAAGACTCTTTTTTTTAGTAAGAAGAAGAAAGAAAAACTTATCTGAGTTTTGGAGCCGAGTCTACTGATCATGCCATGCAATTTGAATTGATTTCCAGACTTGGCTATCCAATCTATTCATCAACCATTATTGATCATTCAATCTTGATGTGGAATCCCGACACTTGATGAAGCCATAAATAATTTGAACCCTTATACACTTTGTGATATACACGAAGGTCTTTGCCGCTAAAACTCTATCATGTTAATTGCTCCAGCTCACGTCTGCCTTATAGTGCATGTCATAATTTTCACCAACAAGACTCTCTTATATTCAACTCCTTTTCGCCTTACAGTGCCCACTTAGGGTTTTCACCCATAAGACTCTCTCATTTTTATTTCTTTTTACTCACATTTGTCTTATGGTGCCCATTCAGGATTTTTACCTACCCTTAACTGACTTACTCTCGACATATCAAAGGTTGATGCAAAGACTTCTTTTCTTTTTTTGACTTTAGATGATGGGGTTGATTTTGATCTTTGAGATGAGAGACCAAATGAATAAACAAATGACTTTTGCCCCAGTATACTACAATATGAATTTTGGATTTGTATTTGGTTTAACCGAACCCAACATTAGGGCTGCCTACATATCTTGTCGAAACAAGAATCAGGTCAAACGTAGTTCAGGCATAAAGACCTAAAATTATTTTTTATTTTATCTTGATTTTTCTACAAAAGACATCTTTTGAGAAATGAATCAATTCATGGTTGACAATGTTTTGACTTTAGTTGGTACCAACAATTAGCATGATACATATGAGTCATCTTAAACTACTTTCAGACAAAATTTGAGGTCAACTTTGAGTAATCACTATAATTTCAAATGGTATCTCAAACATACTTAAGTGTTTACCTGAATTGATATTGCCTAAATTAAGGGATAAAGTCATTCATATCTTTTTGTTTCAAGTGCCCTCGCAATAAATGAAGTCCTACTTCGCACGATAGAAGTGTTTCGATCTTAGGACGTTTTATATCAAAGTCACTCACACTCGGAAAGATATTCAATGTATGAGATTGAGATACCATATGCTTGGCCCTTGTGTAAGTATCCATTGATGTGAGAACACACAAAATGGGATCAAATAGGACTTATTATTGGCTTGTAACTTAGGTTTGGAGAAAGGTAGGACATTCATTTGGGGTAAAATGATTATTTCCTCCTTAAAATTTGCACTACTTTCAATTTTTTTTTTGAAATTTTTTCCCATTCATTTTTTTTATTTTCTCTCCTTTCATTTTTTATTTTAGCTTTTTTGTCATTTTGCTTGAACTTGCACATACTTGTTCTTTTCACTTTGATATCCAACTTAGATCTCAGCGCTGTTTATCTAATTGATAATACAAACATGGAGGTGATAGTGCATTTATGCTCTAAAAATACACATGTGAAGTGGTGGTTATTCAAATAAAAATGTTTCAGGCTCAAAATGGGAGTCTTATGGATAACATGTCATTTGGTAGGCTTGAAAGGCACAATCGGATCAAAGAAAGCCTCTAAACATTTCCTAAGTTAAATGTTGCTCACAATTTCACTTTAACCAACATTTAGGCCAAGTTCTAGATCAAAAGTCATTCCATTGAATTTTATCTAAAGCTCACCACACAATTCACAGGAAACAATGAGGTCAAATTCGTTTTAACCTTAACTTTAAGCAAAATAGTTTCTTAAGTATAACATAAATATATCAAGAGATACCTAAAGAATTCTATAGTTCACAACAAAGTTAGTCTGTTCTGTTCAAATAGTTTAACACTTTATTATTTTTCTTATGCACAATTGTAAGAATTTTGATACCAACCAAGTCAAATATTGTTTAAAAATAAAAAAAAATCAATTTTATTTTTTTTGCCCAAATTTTTGTGGCAAGGACTTTATATTTTTTTCTTGGTTGGAACGAACCTCAAAATAAGGTTGCCTACGTAGCTTGTATAAAACAAGAATCAGGTCGAACGTAGTTCCAAAAATTTGTAAACACAACATTATTTTTTATAGGGAATACTTATATTTTTTAATAATTTTTTTTTAAAAAAATCACCGATCCCGAGAACGATTGCCTACTTATCTCATCGAGTTGAGAAATAGGTGTGCATAGTTTGTTAAATTTTACCCTTTTATTTATTTCTTAAAAAAATTATGTATTTTACCTTTCGAAAATTATTTTTATTTTGGTCATGTTGTTGTAAAAATAAAATATTAAACTTTTGAGATATTACAAATAATTGCTATATTTATTACATTTGATAAAAATTCTTTTTTTAGTTTACTAATTTATTCAAACGTTGATCGGCATTCAAATAGTATATTTGTAACATATAAATACACTTGAACCCAATGTTGAGCCACATTAAATTAAAAAAATGTATATGTAGCAAATAAAGTGAATCCTATTAAGGATAATAAACGTTTGAGACCTGTTTTACTTTAGCAATTTAATGGAATGAGTGTCTACACTGTCTATATAATGAGTGGACAACTCAAATTGAGAAGGGATAATTTACCGGTAGCAGGGCTTTCTGGTCTCACTGTTTATCCTCTCCATCCTAAGATGTGTTACTATAGAATCCTTCCCAGGAGCATTGTCGCATCTCTGGTATCTCATGGTTCGGGAACGTAATCGCATCTCCGAATAAAGTATCTCAGAAAACTCATTTTGGTGTTTATAGAAGACAATTTATATTGAAATTCAAACAATATCATAGTGGTAAACAAGCGAATATATACAACATTAATATAAAAAACACGATAAATTAATAACAGTCATATACAAGTCAATATTTACAAGCTCGAATTCTAGTTAGTCCCCAGCGGAGTCGCCATCTGTCACACCCCTTTTTCGCGCAGCGGCGTAAGAGTTTTTCCAATTTAAGTGACGTTATTAATTAGGGGATTATTCTAAGTTTTTTTAGAGTCGCCACTTGAAATTGAGTTATGGTGTTCCAAGTCACCTTTTTTTGTTTAATCCCTAATCAAAAGGAAATGACTCTTTGTTTGGTCTGCGAAATCAAAAATCGGGTAAGGAATTTTGTTGACCGAAGGGAATGTATTAGGCACCCCTCGATCCCGTGGTTCTAGCACGGTCGTTTTATTGACTTTTATATGTCTTGACTTAATTTTGAATATATTATGTTTATTACCTAACAATTTACTTATGTTCCGCTTTCTTTGATTTATTTTAAATTACTTTGTAAAATTGTCATATTTTATTAGCATGTAGTTTATTGGTAGCAGCTCTTTCCAACCTCACCACAAATTGTTTATTTGTTTGTATTTAAAGACTAAAAGTAGCTTAATGTTTTTTGAATTTTAATATTTTATTAGTATTATCATTATCATAAGGCTAAATTATATGTTATCTTAGTTTTATTTTTCTAAAAGAAAATGAACAATATATTAATAAGAAAATAAGATAAAAATAAATTAAAATAATACACCTTTTCACATAAATTTTTTATTTTTTTTATTTTAGTCATTAAAATGAAAAGAACCCAGTAATTAAAATCAATTTTATTTATTTTTGTTCGTTTTGGGTCACTTTAATAATGTTTTTCATTTTTTTTATTTTGTTTCTATTTCTTCTTATACTTTACCTTATTTTTCTTTTATATTTTATCCTTCTTATTTAGTACTTTTATGTTTTATAAATTTCTTTTACGTCTTTTCCTTTTATTTAAATTTTTATTTTTTATTCTTTCAACATGAATAAATTAATTGAATTTTTTTTTAAAGAAAGTTTCGCATTAAAAGAAATGTAAAGATAGTGTAAGTTTGATTTATTTTATCTTTATTTTTGTTCTTGTCTTTTTAAAAAATAAATAAATACAGTTTTATTAAATATACAAAGTGAAAAAGTAATTTAACAAATAAGAACTAAATTTTATCTAATTATTACTAACTGCATACTGTAGAATATTAAGCTTCGAATTTTAATAAAGAACAAGATAAAAGAAAACTTTAGAGCAAGCAAGAATAAATACATGTTATATAAATTTTACTCTAAATTTAATAATATAAAATCTCAATCTATTTCATATCATAATGTAAAAATTAAACATGCATAAATTTAAAAAACTTTATATCATTGAAATCATATCTTGCATGATTCTGAAACCAAATAATGTAATAAAGATCAACTGTTACCTTTTGTGAAAATTAATTCACAAAGAAAATACATCGATAAATATCACGAATTTGAAGTCTCGAATTTCACTATTTTTGAGTTGTTTTTTGTGCATGCGTTCCTTAGGAAAAAACAAGGTGAATTGTTTTTTTTCTTCTTCTTTGTTTTTCTTTTGCTCTCTTATGCGGATTTTTTTTCTTTTTTGATTCCTCCCTTTTGCTGATTTTTTTTCTTTTTCCCTTTCTACCACTTTTTCTTCTTCTTCCTCCCTCCCATTATTAATGTATATATATTTATGTAAAATGTGTGTACATGTGTATGGAAGAGTTGGATTAAAGGAGTGGGGTGTGGGGTGTGAGGTGAGTGGAGAGAAATGGTGAAGTGGGGGTGGGATAATAGGGAGGTTAATTTCTTTTAATTATTTTTTTTGTTATAAAATAATAATAATATTAATTAAGAAAAATTAAATATCTAGATCAAATAAAAATAAAAAATAAAAATTACTAATTTATTAAAACTTTGAATGAATAAATAAAAATATACCTTAAAGTGTGATTCTATTTTGTGGTTTTCATATCTTTTTTTAAAAAAACTTAATAAAATAAGATAAAACTCAAAATATTTATAAAAAATTAATATTTAAGCTCTAAAAAGGATATAAAACATAGATTCGGTCAAAAATTACGTGTCTACAATACTATAATAAAAAATATTCACCATTTATAGCAATATCATTTTTATTCACTTGATCCCTTTTTTTCATTTATAACACAAGTTTAATACATATTACAAAGAACAATTTATTATTCACATATAATACAAGTTTAAATGATGGATAATGCATTTATCACGCATTTTAATACACTTATAATACAATGTGATAATTTTATACCAACCAAACATAAAATATTTCAAAAACAATTATAATTCAAATATATTGCATACATAATTCACTTTTAATACATATTACAAATTTATCACAATATTGCTATAAATGGTAATAAACAAAAAGTATCGCTAAAATCAGTAATTATTTCTTAAAATATATTAATTCATGTAATTTTTCCTATGTATTATAACTGTTTTTGAAAAATATATTATGTTTGTTTGGTAAGAAATTGATACATTATATTATGAAAGTATTAAAATATGTAATGGATGATTTATCTATCAATAAAACTTATATTATATGTGAATCATAATTTTTTTTTTACAATATATATTAAAATGATATTATAAATATATTAAACGTTATAAAGTAAAAAAAAAATGTTATTACTAAATGATTTTTTAATACGGTACATTGATGTAAGTTTTCATGTATAAGCCCACATTAAAAAAAATGTCCACGTAAAAAGATGGTACAATTGAAAAACAAATCAAGCACAATTCTTTTACAAGCTTGAAAAACTGAAAATACCATAAATGTCCCTGGCTGGAAGCCGTATATTATCAAGGTTACATGTAATTGGTTAAAATAATGTAAATTGATGTTATATTATATTGTATACAGTTATTAATTAAAGGAAAAATAACTTAAGTACACAACTATAAGTTTAGTATTCTCTAATTTTTTTTTTTAAATATTACATAATTCCCTTTTTTTAATTTTAGTAGAAGTTTAGAGATACATAACCTTCTTTCTCCTATAACACACTTCCCCAATATCATGCCTATTTTTTCTTTACTAAAACACTCAATCTTCTGAATCACTTTTTGAATTTCAAATTATTAATTTTAATTAAAAACGTTTCACAATATTTAATATGAAATTTTAAATTTCAAAATTCAAAAAATTGGTAGATTAATTGTTCTCTTCTTCTTTACTTTGGAAGAATAGATTGAAGTAATCTTAGCACTAAAATATACTAAATTGACCTTATATTATATTGTATATACAATTATAAATTAATAAATTCAATATGATATAAATAAATTGATTTGAGTAATTGTTCTTTTCTCCTTTACTTTGGAATTGGAAGAATAAATTATAGTCTGAAGTAATACTTAGCACGTTATAGGCCTCACATTGTAAAGTAAAACATACAAACATATTAATATGCTTGTGGCTGTTTTCTCAAATTAAAAGATAGTACACATTTAGCATCACGAAATACAATGATCTTGAACAGGTTAATTAAGAAAATACCAATATTACCCTTTACCAAGCAGGGATGTTGATGGAGAGGAGTCTGCTTTGGGCAAACTGCCTCTTATATTATAAGTAAGTATTAAATTTTAAAATTCAAAAAATTGGTAGATTAATTGTTCTCTTCTTCTTTACTTTGGAAGAATAGATTGAAGTAATCTTAGCGCTAAAATATTCTAAATTGACCTTATATTATATTGTATATACAATTATAAATTAATAAATTCAATATGATATAAATAAATTGGTAGAGTAATTGTTCTTTTCTCCTTTACTTTGGAATTGGAAGAATAAATTGTAGTATGAAGTAATACTTAGCATGTTATAGGCCCACATTGTAAAGTAAAACATACAAACATATTAATATGCTTGTGGCTGTTTTCTCAAATTAAAAGATAGTACACATTTAGCATCACGAAATATAATGATCTTGAACAAGTTAATTAAGAAAATACCAATATTACCCTCTACCAAGCAGGGATGTTGATGGAGAGGAGTCTGCTTTGGGCAAACTGCCTCTTATATTATAAGTAAGTATATATAAGTATATATATATATATATATATATATATATATATATAATATCGTGTTTCTTTTTCACGCCTCTTCATCTGGAAATGTGCTCTTCTCCAGCTATTTTTTTCATCTCTTCTTCTACTTTCTCAGGATTGCTCTCCTCAACTCTTTCTTTTGTAATTTCATTCTAATTTTGCACATTTTTCTACCTTAGTTGGTGTAATAATCAGTCATCTAAACGGTAGATATTAACTTTTTAGATTGAGTTTAATTTTTAGTGTTGAAGAACATGATTTGAGTGATCAAGCTCAGATCCATGCTTAAATTGAGTGAAATTAAGATTTCTCTGTTTTGTGTTTTTGTGAATATGAACAAAACACACCGTTTCTCCTCATCTTCATGTAGAGATGCTTCAGATCCAATTTCACATAAATGAATCTTTGCATGTCAGCTCAGATACCATTGTTGATGTCTTCGCCAGCTATCCTACTCTAGTTAGCTTGTTTAGCAACATAATCGTAGCTGATGGAAGACTAAACAGGTCCAATTTGTTGCTCTTAGCTCAGTTCCTCTATTTTTTGGAATGGGATTTTCAGGGTTTAATGTTTTCTTACTTCTTAGGATAATCAAGCAGAAGTACCAGACCAAAGATCTTGGGTTTCTGCTGATGGAAACATGATATTTATCTTTCATTACTAACTGATTTTGATTACCTAAATTGGAGTTATGTACAAGCAAAATGATGGGATTGAGCAACATGCTCCATTCATTGTCATTCTGAAATACCGTCTGTGTTATACATTAGCTACTACCTATGCTATATGACATACAGTTATTATGAGCTTGGCTATGTTATGCCACTTGAAAGTTGGATAGTAGTTGAAATTCTCCAGCAATGTTATTGTGTATGTCTTGAGTGCCTTTCTAAAATGAACCTCTTGGACGATTTGCTTCAGTATTGCATCTGGTAGAGTTATCTTGTCATGAAAATGTTAAGAGTATCTTTCTCTCTATAGGAAGTATACAGTAGCAACCATTGTCATCCTAAGACCTCATCCCTTGGACGTTTCCCTTTTGCATGATGACTAGCCCATTGCATCTGGTGAATTTTTCCTGTCATGAAAATGTGTGAAGTTTCTTTCTCTCCATAGGTAGTATATAGTAGCTACCAGTGTCATCCTAATGACCTCATCCCTCGGACGTCTCCCTTTTGCATGATGACTAGCCCATTGCAGTTCATACACCCATGGACACATTGCTACCTTAGGATCTTCCTTCATATTAATTGTGCTTCTAAGCAAGTGAAGAACAAGTTGGAGAGGTTCTCATCCTCCGGTCTTCATAGTTGATACACATATCCTTTGTATACAACTAGTCATATCAACCAGTCTAAAAATAAATAGCCATTTAGAATGACCAAGGTTATTGCATATTAGTTTTTTCTAGGTCCATATTTATAAGCACCCCTTTGTCTCAAGTATAACTGCTTTATGGAGAATTTGTGAGTGTGAATACATGATACTGATGTTTGTTAAATGATGCTTCTTGAACCTGTCTCTTAGAATTAGGATAGGGTGGAACTTTGAATTAAGTTAAACTGAATCAAAACCATTTGAAATGAATATTTTGTAGGGCAATTAAAAAAAATCTGAGACAAACAATCATTTCTTCATGAGGCGCTATATCTGTTAGATCCAAAGCCTTTTCTTATATAAGTTTATAGAAAATTTTTTGTGCCTTCAAATTTGGACATTTCTTGCATTAAGTTCTCTTTCATATGTTATACTGGTTCTTTAATCTATAGTGATGCTTCAAATTGTTCAAGTAATATCATGACAAGAAGATAGTGAACTCTTATTTATAAATGTCGTGCGGGAAACTTTCCAGATTGTTAGCCTTTGTTCTTTTCAGATTGTTCTTTAGTTGTCAATGATTGGTATTTTTATTAAACCAATTGAGTTGATATTCTTGTGAACTTACTAAATTACATATTGTGGTTTTCGTAGAATTTTGCAAATCAATGGCACCGGGTGGACGTGTCTTCAAGCAGACTACACTTACAGGGGAAACTATTCAAGCTACTCAATAACCGGATGAATCGAATAACATTACCCCTGTTGTTGTTACAGGTAACACATTTTATTAAATTTACTAGTATTAAGTTATTGGCCAAGTTGCAACCAAAAAAATTAACTATTGAAACTTCCATCATGTTAAACTTTTAACGAGAAAATGGACATTAGCTCAGTATCTCAGTATCTGAGGATTTGCAGATGGTGAGAATGAAGTTAGGCAAGTAAAGTAGTAGGATAAATGAAGTTGATTCTTTTCACTCTAGTGAAAATCATTTAACCTCGGATGATGGGGATGATTAGCAAGTTACTGATAAGCAGTTAATGATAATTTAGAAATGAAGCTTGTTTAGCTTTGATTATTCTACACATGACACTCTTCTTTTTGAAACGTAATGGAGTTTCTTTCTTTCAAAGTGAAATCTAGAAATTTTAGCTGACAGTCAGATATTCACAATACACAATTGGAGTTGTAAATAGTGAAAGTACAAAATCTGTAATGGTAGTTTTTTGATTACTCATCTCTTATGTGTTCTTTAATTTCTCTCCACTCATTCCTATGATTTTTATGATGATCTTAATTGTTACTACAGTAATTCAATCATCAACTCAAGATATGTGGATTTAACTTGTGAGGTTATCAATGATATTTTAACATTTTAAATGAAGCACTTCATGATATCACCTATAATCTTACACACATTTTTCTTAACCTCAAAGCCATTGAATGTTTGTATGTGTAAAATTTCAATTGATTTTGCTTTATCAATATGTTATATATGTTACAAAATTCACTCTATGGAGTAAAAGAATGTTGCAATAGATAACATGTAACAACTTCTTTATCATAACTTGTATTTGTCAGTCTTGATTTATGTTTGACCAACTCTCCTTTGTTTGTCAGTCTTGATTTATGTTTGACCAACTCTCCTTTGCTTTATGTTTGACCAATTTCTGTAATCGGCAGAACTTATAAACAGCGGCATGATCGAAATGATCAAAAAAGATACATTAGCTCTCTTATATTCTGTTGGTTTTGTGATGAATCTCTTGACTTAGTCATTTGTTAGCATACGAAAGAATAAAGCAAATGTTTTAGATAGTTCATTCTTTATCGTGTACCTTACTTCCATATGTGCAAAATTCATAGACTTTAAGTGATATTTTAACTGAATATTTTTCATCAAATGATTCCATTAGAATCAGGAAATGTCGTGGCAAGACTAGAGGGAAAGGTCTTATAAAAAATGAAGAAGTCTATGAGAGGCAAGATGAAGATCGAGATCTCAGTTGGTAAAGGAAGCCCAACTAAACCAACTCAATCAGAAAAACTATCCAATGAGTTGGGCGTAATTGCCCGGAATTTTCTTCCGCTTCCAAATAAGTGGAAGGAACTCGCAAGAGAGGACAGAGATGCAGCACTTATTAGATGCCAGGTAACTATTCTTTACTCTTGATCAATTTATCAAATGATAGTGATTATACTTAGTTCTTTTTTGGTTAATACTATTATTCATCGATCTATTTTTTTTTTTGACGAACTACTCGGCGATATCTATCTACTGTGATATGTAGTTGTAAGTTTAATAATGGTCTATTTCTCTTTTATCTCTGAGATTTTTATTCTCTGTTTTTCAAAAATATAAGAATTTTATCGGCAAAAGATAGCATTCTAAAAAAACAAACAGCCAATACATGTGATCAACTACTAGGTACTAAAAATACAATTAGGGGTATACATTCATCTCTTTATGGTTCATTTCTTAACTCTTCCTCAGGGGATCCTCTTAAGAAGATATCTTGTACAATCCCCTGAAGATGATAACAACTTGCATTATGCTGCCAAGCCCCTATAGCAAATTCCAGTAGCAGACTTGTATCTTTAGCATGTGCAAGTGCCCACTCCAACTCTTTACCCTATTATAATGCTTAGCCAGACAATCTTTGCTGATGTAAAAAATTACACCATATTGTTCTAGACCACTTACACATGAACTGCAATTACTTTTTGTGGTGTAGTAATAGTTTATTGGACGACAATCTAGGGGAAATTCGGTCTAAGGGCGCTTGAGTTTGAGGTTAATTAGTATGTAAGCAGATATGATCATTATTATTTTAATATAAATGGAATTTTGATCTTTTTGTGTGTTTACTCAAAACTTAATTATTTTTAGGAGAGATTTGAGATTAGTTTAGACGAGCATTACGTGAAAGATAGCTGTGAGGATATTCTGAAAAATAGAAGTCGACAATGGCGCTACAAGTTAAAACAATTATTGAAAGTGCACGCTCCGAGGAAGAAGCTCGTAAAATTGAAGTGTCAGGGTTGACCCCTGAAAATTGGAACAGGCTTTGTGACGCGTAGATCAATCCAGAGCATAAGGTAATTTATATTTTTCTTATTTTCGTTGTTATTCTTTTAACATAAATAAATAAATTTGGTTTCCAAATATGAAGTTACAGTTCAAGTTAAAACAAGACAAGCAGACCTGGACATTCCAGCTTCTTATTATCCTACTCATCTATTTTCTTCTACTAGTATAAACTATTTATAACATCTAAACATTTGTATATGGTGACTAATCTGTGGCTTCAGGTAATCTTGAAGTAAACCTTCTAGGCAATGGCTTGTGAACATCTTCAATGTATCAATTCTTCTTCTAGAATAGTCTTTGGTTTCTTTCTTTCCAGATATTACATAATACTGCAGATGATACTATCTTATATATCACATCCCTGCTACTTCTCCATTTACATCACTTCTCTTCCCATATGAGTTCCTCCTCCCATTCCATATATGTTCGTTGGATTTGCATTTAGTTGACCAGTCTTAAGTTATATGTGTTCAAGACAATCACTTTCAAAGAACAAACATTGAATAGACCCGGTGTTGGCTATAACACAATTGACATTGTAATTATATATCCATCTCCAGTTTGTCAATGTATCACAACTATATATTCTGTCCAGTTCTACTAATCTTAGTATAAATTTCGATTTTAGTACATCTTGATTGTAAATCACTCCCTTCTAGCTAACCTTTGCATATTATCCTTGTAGTTTGTTATATGTACTTTTTATGGTCATTCTGGACATTGTACTCTGGTTGTTTTTAAAGTTACAATATTTACAACTTTTTGTAGAAACGATGCGACATAAATAAGGTGAATCAAACTAAGCTTAAATCTAATCATTTCATGGGGTCAAAGGCTTTTGTAGCTGCTCGTGCTGAAATGGTAAGTTAGACCATTTTTTATTTATTTTTCTAATGCAATTTTAGTACTATTTCAATTATTATCTTGTTTACAGGGTGAAACAAACCCTGAAAGAGTGGACCCTGACAGAATTGAGTTTTATAAGCATACTTATTACTCTAAGGAAAAAGAATGGTCATCTCAAGAGACTGAGACTAACTATGTAAGGAAATTAATATTTTTTTAGGAACATACACATTGCATTTGTTCGATTAGTATCTTTAGAAGTTTTGCCTTCTTTAAATAGTATTATTATTTCTATACAGAACAACATGAAAGATTTGAAAGATCTATATAGTTCAGGAGAGTCTTCTATGACTATTGATGAAATCGTGGATACTGTACTTGGTACAAAATCGGGATACATAAAAGGTCTCGGTTATGGTCCAAAATCTAATACTACAATAGCTACACAAAGGAGAACTGCAGAGCTGGAAGACTCTCAAAAAGGCAAAAGAGGAAGCTGATACAATCCAATATGATTTAAAGAAACGACTAAATACAACTGAAACTATTGTTGAGTATCAGCAGTCTCAAATGCAAGACCAACAATCTCAGATACAAGCATTAAATTCTCAAATGGACATTGTAATGGCATGCCAACAGGAAATGTTTAAGAAAATGCAATTTCTTGGTCGCTCATCGCCATCAAGGTTAGAAGCAATATATACTTATATTATAAGTTCTATTTAATTACTTTTTATTAAATAGTAAATATGTAGCATTTAGTATCGAACATTGTATATTTTATATTTCTTATGATGCAGTGGACATTGAGCTCATCAGAATGCCTACTTAAGTATATTTCTATTTTTATTTTGCCGACTTAAGTTTCATGTCTGACAAGTTGTAGTTTAAATAAATTATATTTTGTTTATATCACATAATATATAAGTTGATAGCTTCCTCCTAAAAATTAGTATTGAACATGCATATTGCCTTAACGTCAGTTGCTTCCTAAGCTTATTAGACAGGTTGTAGAAAAAACTATCAGACATTATAAATGGGAAACATTAAATTTCAGTAGTTAAGTAGATATAAAGATGAGATGTCCATCTTATTACAAAAAAATTATGGATTTTAAGACATGGGAATAGGATATCAACATTGTAGAGCTTCAATTGCTATCCTTGCTAATGTCTTACTCCATGTTTCTGATTTTAAAATGATAATGTTATATTGTTCGTGTTGCTTTGCTGAGTACTTTCTATTTTGTATGTCGTGCTAAGAGGGAAATATGATATGAACGTGATAATAAGAGCTACCTTTTACTGTTATGCAACATGTAAAAAATTATATTACAGTAAACCTATTGACAGAATTAGTGATGTCTTGTGTCTCCAAACTAAGTGAAACATATTTGAGTGAACAACTTCATCTTTTTCCTTTATCTAACATGTATATGACTTGTGTGAAACTGCACACCAGGTTTGCAATTCACATCCATCTTTCTACCTGATTTACTTTCTTAGATAATTGCAATCTTTGGTAACACTTTCCCTCGGTATTATCCAACACGTAGTTGTTATGAAATTTACCGAGTATTTCACTGAACTTGCTCCCTATCGTCCATAGCTGAGGAAATCATAGCATGCTCTGTTAACTGAGTTAATCTTTTCTTGGGGATGAGCTTATCATTCATAGGAGTAATCTGGAAATAAAAACTTTGAATAGGACAAAATGTCATAGTTGGTGGTCCTCAAAGATATCAATATGTATGAGATATTAAATTCACTGATGTGGCTTTGTTTAGTGGCTTCTTTTTTTAAAAAAGGAACTTCAAAATTTAACAATTATAACAATACCAAACATAAATCTCAAAGATGCTAAATCCATGAATAGCAGATGCTATAATGCCTTGGATGCCTTTGTATTATGTATAATTTGTTTTGTAGATCTTATAAATCTGAGAATTACTACATATGGAAGACATAAACTGTATTACATATTCTACTTTTTGACCTTAGTATGAATATATTAAGTCCAATCTTAATTTTGTTTCCTCTCTTTTTGCACAGGTATAACAGGGGAAATGTCACCATAGTATTGGTACTTTGGAAGAAATTGCTTCTTATTTGTCATAATTTGGGAGTAATATTTAGTAGATTTCAGTTAGTTTATCTTGTTATTGGACACATTCTATTTCCCCTTTAGGAACTTCTAATGTTTAGTTCTTTTAAATTATATGATCATGGATGAATACTACCTTGGTATGATTTTAGTTCTTTTCAATTGTATGATCATGGATGAATTTTATTGTTATCTGACATGTTTTATTATTTAATTTTCAATCTATTTAACACAATAATTTTAAAAGTAATATTAATGTTTAATAATTAAATGTCATCAAATATTTGTAATTAGTGACAAATATTTCATCATTAAAGGTAATTTTTTAGCAACGACTAATTTAGTTTTTTTCAGACAAATGTTTTGTTACCAAATAGATTAGTTCACCATAAGTTAACTACATTTTTAGTGACAAATTTTCTTTTGTCCTAATATTCTCTTTTTTATTGAATAGGGATTAATTTTTTATTCTATAACAGTTATAATTGTCACTAATCATGATTATTTATAGTGACAATTTATGATGTCCGTAAATGTAATATTTTTAGTGACAAGATAATAGATTTAGCTACAAAATTATTATTCATTTTTATAATAGTAAATTTGTCCGTATTTGTATACATTTAGGATGAAACAAAATTTTGTACACAAAAAATAAATCAGTAGTGACGAAATTATATTTGTTCAACTACGAAATATATATAGCATTAGAGACAATAGTGTCATCACTGATTGAATGAAATAATTAGTAACAATGTAGTTTTGTCAGTAGAAAAATATTTTTAGTGACAAAGTCATACTATCGACTACAAAAATAGTACAATTTTTATGACAAATAAATTCGACATAAATGTTTATGCATTTGGGGACGAGTTTTTTTTGTAGTTAATATAACTTTTTTGCGACAAAAGCACTAAATCGTCTCTGTAGGCTTTTAGTGACCCACATTTAGCTACGACTGAGTGATGAAATTTTTTTCGTCAAATAAATGTTTTTGTAACAAAAATGATTTATAAGTGACGAAATTATCCGTCCCTATATATATTTGTTGTACTGATACTTCATCATTTTCATTGCATTTTTTAAGAACTGATATCTCCAACTTTAGACATGCTCATCATCTCATTACAAGGCGCAAGATGCATTAATTTTCAAATCACACATTGGCATATAAACATAACTACTTTTAAGGCAATTAAGCAAATTCTACTAGATACACGTTAACATAAGAAATATAGATTAACTACTAGTCTTCCCATGTAACTATGATATCATCAAGAGCATGCAAAACATTATATCATCAATGGCACTCATGACATAAGGAGGACATTCAACTCATACTCACATGCAAGACTCCATAACCTAGCCAATCTTCTAAGAATTTTGGTCTCAAAATTGAGTAAGAATAGAAGGAAAAGATGAGGATATCAACCACCTTAATATTCAACTCGTTCTCCCCAACTTAGGGTAAATCCATCTAAGAAAAAATCAAAACAAACATTAAGGAACTATGACTCACCGGAGCCTTTATTCCAGATTAGCTCCCATGTTATTTTGTAGCATATAGAAACAGTTCTTCTTTTGAGTAGACCATCTTGAGGATCTTGGTTGGTCTCCTGACTTCCTTGAGGGTTGGACAATCTCTCATCTTATGACCCTTATTTCAACATAAAAAATGTCACGACCTTCAAGTACACCCTAGAAGTTAGAGCATCCTTGAGATCGTCACACGGCAAATGAGACTTCAAGAAGTCTCATCTAAGCCTCTCGTATCGTTCATTGCATAATAACATACTAAAAATGCATAAGAATTAAAAACTTTGTTTTCATAAACAATATATAAGCTGAAGACTTTCATTTAAACCTTTACAACCCTTGAACCATCTAAACTTAGAGTATACAAGACTTGAGACTAATCCCATACAAGACATAAACATGAAGGTATAACCGAACGTGCAAATATTGTCCTTGAATCGATGAGGACTCACCAATACTTCATCTTCAACTCTTATAAACCTATTCGTCATCCATGGTACATCAAGACTTCAAGTTTACCTACACTTTAGTCAAAAAGGAAAAGAAAGGGTTAGCACATTAGATGTACTAAGTATGGAAGACATGCAAAAACCATGAAAAAGGGACATTTAGTTAATAATATGCTTTTCATAGATTTCTATTTAAACATCATAATATAATCAAAAAACAACATTTATCACATTAGAAATACATAAGAAAATAATTTAAGCAATTATCACAATTTAAGAAACATTACAGTGACTACTTCACTGTTACAGTGAAGTCCCCTTCACTGTTCAGTGAAACTCCCTATCTTCACCGTTAACATCTTTTGGCATGTCGTTTTCTCACTAAAGTTATCCTAAGATTCACTTAAGTCACACAAAGAGAGACCGCCAATATACCCTCTCTAGATGTGTCTAAACGATCCTTAAGATTACTCATAATGAAACACATACACACCTACAAAACATCAACATACAAGGCATAAGATCATTATACCAAAGGTGATTCCAAGGTTTACTTGAGTGAGTGTGGAGTGACCGCCCATACTATCCCTATCACACACACACACACAAGGGATCATATAGACTACCTAGGATAGAATCATTCTTACTTAATACAATAGTATACATCAAACATGACATTCTCCTTTTAAAGGTTATCCAAAGACCTACTCAACTAACTCAAGAAGATAATGTCCATGATTGAGCTCTTCAAGATTACCCAAATAGTCCTAACGACTTACCTAAGTTAGGATCATGTCCACATAGTCAAACATATTCACTAACTAGAGTCTTTATTAAGACTCATCTAAGTAAGAAATGAAGTGACCATTCCCTTGCCCCTTCACACCTTAACTAAACAACCCTTAATTACTCTAGAAAGGAACTTATACAATTAAAATGCTTTGCTATCTTAAGTCATTACATTACTTAGTTCATTTAAGAGACATTCATCACATAAGGACATTCAGATAATGGTCTTAAAGAAGACCTAGGGACTCTCACTAACATCTTCAAAGCTTATTGTGCAATGTCTAAGTAGCGTCACATACCATCACCTAAACATCATAGAACTTCTCTAATGCTAGTGGGTATCACATATGATGAGAATAGGCAATAACCGACATAGACCATGGTAGCAAAGCATGGAGTCCGGTGTTCTATCCTACTCCGGTGAGGTGTTCTACTTGCTAATGGTAGAACTTGGACATCCCATGTAGGAACATGGTTAAGGAATATGAAGGGCATGCTTTGTATTCTAGTCTCATACTTAACTAGAATTACTTTTCCGTACCATACTCACTCGGTGCTAGCCTTAGTTATCATAGATCAGTTCACATTAAGGTTCATATAAATGGGTCCCATATCTAGTTCATGACCCAATTACATTTAACCTACTAAAGCAAGGTCCACTAGGGCATACCTCACTATGGAGACAAGAAGATCATCATGACTTTTCTAAGGTATGATATGATGCCGTTCAAGCCAATCAACCTTAAGTCCATCATTCATTTAATGAAGGATACCATTACAGCTCACTACTTCACGATTCATAACCTTACCACTTGGTTCAAGGTTCCACATAAAGGACCTTCTTATCATTATTCAAGGTCTCACTTAACATCCATTTATTCAAGACTAAGACCCTTTAGGTTCCTAAGTCAAGACATCACATATTCACATAAGTATCAAGTAAGGGACACAAGTCTACCTAAACAAGACACAACATACTTCCATTTAGGAATGACCCTTAACATTATTTAGCCAACCTATTCATTACCTTAACATCATCAATATAATTATTATAGACTCCTATATCCAAGTTAGGATCAACCACGTATAAAATCTAAGACTACATATATAAGCACATAGTCATAGTATAACATGTTCACCTAATAACATCAATACGAGATCACATACTTCCACATTACTTTGCATATAAGTATATATAATCATAATTCACATAATCAACTACACAAATAGCCATATAACTTCAAGTAGTGCTGACAAGGCCATGATCATTAATGTACTTTAAATAACGCCGACAAGGCCACATCAATTCACATAACACCGCCACCAAAGGTGGACCATACTAATCACATATAAAACAAATGCTAATTTACAATAACTATGCACAATAATAAAAGAGTTAGGGAAGCATACCACCCACTTGATCTCATCACTTCAATCCAAAGTCAAACCATTCAATTCAATACCATAAGGCCCTTACCCATGACCATGATCATCAAATCAAAACATAAATCATAATAATCAATGAATCTAAGCCAATTCAATCTAGAATTATAAATCTAAAACCAATTAGATATCAATTGAATACAATCCATATATCATTAGAAAGGCCATAAGAAACTACAATAGAATCTACAAGCATCAAGTTCATGTCAATTCAATAAGTCTATTAGTCAATAGATCTAAGAGTATTCTTTAGTCAATTAATCAAATTGAAACAACATATACATCATTCATACATAATCTATAGATCATTCAAAATTCCACATCAATCGACACATGAATTCATAAATCTCAAAACATAGTCAATTCACCCATATTTTAGTGAAAATTAGAGAATTGAGAAGATCATGGGTTTATGGAGAATTTCATTGGAAAACATCAACTTAATATTAATATCACCATATCTTAACATTTGAAAATCTTTCATGCAAGAACCCATGATTTAGAGTAGAAATTGGACTTTTCATTCTTTTTCAAATCCTTTGAAAACATCGTTGAAATTGGATCTATGATGATAGCAAACCTTAGATGAAGAACTCCCATACCTTATTTGAAGAAACCAATGCCAATTGAATAAGAAACTCCATTGAAGATCCATCTTCAAGCTTCATCTTCACCTTGAACTCTCATGGAGGTTTTTGGAAGAACATTGGAGGGAATATGTTTTGATCTTAGTTTTAGGGTTTAATAGAGTGCTTAATGACTTATACACACTTAAAATACCCATAAACCCTCAAAACGACAGTCTATAGACTTATAGGGGCATGGGGTAAATTTACAACTTTACCCCTCAAGTTAACATAAAGCTGGCTGAAAATAAATTACACCAACCATCGACGGTCCGTGGTCTCACCCATTCCCTGTCGGTGGGGTCCCGTCAGTTGCACCTAAATCTCTCACTTATAGACAACCCTTCCTCCCATCGACGCCCAACATCAATGGTTCATCATCCAGCTTATGTACCGTCAGTGGGTCTCATCAATCATCGATGGGACTCATCAATGGACCGTTGACTGGTCGACGGGCCGTCAATTGATCTGTCATTTGGCCACTGCCTGGCAGTGTAGGTCTCCAAGTTGGGGTCCTCCCGTAGGGCCCCTTGAGGATCCTATGTGGAGTCGTACCCAGACATTTCCAACCCAAACATGTACGTATACGAGTTTAGGAACTACCACATAAGTTTCTTCTAGAACGAACACGTAAAACTCGATGAAACATGGTTAGACACAATGTCACTTCTAGGCACAACTTTCGAACGTCATGAACGTTTGGCCTTCAAACTTCACGAAACATAACATGATAACTATAAAAATCATTTTAAAATACTTAAGAACCATATAAGCTCATGCATTACACATAATCACATAGAACAACATACGAGGCACTTAGGTGACTTAGTCGTCGGACGTCTTGGTCGACCCTTGACGTTTGACTTCCAATGAACCTAAACTCTTAGATACTGCCTCAATAACACTTTATAGACTAATTTAGGACCTTATACTATGATGACCACCACGTTAGGCTCTAGGTTCACCTACGTCATTTTTGGGGTCTTACACAAAACATCAATCCGTACCGGTGAAATACTTACCCAAATGTTACTTCCCGCATGTAGTACATCTAGTCCTCTCAAAAGTAAATCCACCTCTACTCTCTTCACAATAATTTGGTTGGAAACCATATCCTTTGTCATGATGGGGGAATCTTGATTATAAAACCTCTTCTTAGGCTTAGGTTGACTTTGTTCATCTGACCTAGCCCTCTTCCCATCTCTATTCATCTTTCAAAGCTTGCTCTACTCAATTTGTTGTTATACACCATAATTCTAGAGATATGAATATCATGATTAAACATTGTCTTAAACACTCTTCTTCAACCGTACTAGACACGTCCATCACAAAGCTATTCATGCTAGCACTAGAGTTGTCTACAATCGTTGGGGCATACTTAGAGAGATGGGTGAACTTTAGAGAATATTCCTTCAGACTGATTCGCCTTTTGATGAATAGTGATGACTTAATGTTTGAGCATGAGTAGTGATGACTTAATGTTGAGTCATCATGAGTTAGGTCAATGTTTTAAAATAACCCTTATCTCCACATTTGACATATTCCCTTCAACATAGGGAACTTGAGGACCTTGGGGCACTTGAGGGAAACCTGTTCATCCACATTCTCTTGATTATCTATAGGGACTGGTTCACCTCGAAGAGAAACTCCCTCATTAACTACTCTTTCCTCAACTCTTCTTGCGGTTGACCTTCTTGTATTCATATCCTATAAGCATAAGAGAAGAGATAAGGAAAAGAACCTTATATAACACAACTCTATGGCACAACACAAGAGTTATGAAGAAAGTTAAACTTCTATCATCCCATATCCTCTCGTTCATAGATGTATCGTGACTCACACCGATGAACAAGACTCTACTAGACGTGGCTTACAGGGCTTTGGACCCTAAGACTATATTCCATAACCTTATCCTCTAATACCAAGTTTTTCATGACCTAAGATCACCCCCATGTCTCGAGCTACGTACTTGACCTCTCCAAGGTCTTGTACAAGCCTCTTAGAATTCATTCATCACATATATATGAAAAGTAGTACAGAATTAAATTTTTTTACAATATAGTTAATAAGAAACTCTCTCATAAAAATGTGAGAAACTAAGTCTCAACATCACAAGCCATCTTAGACACATGTTATTATTATAGGGTCATGACCTTTAAATTAAAAAGAAACTTATAGTCTAATACAAAGTCTCGAATTGAAAGAAAACTAATATAACATCCTCGTCCTTGAACATAGGAGGGCGTACCAAGAGACTTGAAAGAACAATCTACTTCACAAAATTCACCTCTATGATCCTCACTCCTTCCACCTATAGATGTAGAAATTGAGAAGAATATGGATTTAGTACAAATAATGCACTAAGTATGGCAATATGCAACAACACGCTTTAAAAAGGACATTTTTGTTAAAACACATTTTTCATGCTATTTTTGTAAAACCTCATGAATCATGTGTACAAGACATCATATAAGTCATCATCAACATACAAAGAAATACTTTCATAATAATCAACACATAGAAACATTCATTAAGTAACCCATTAATCACTTTAGACCCTCTATCAAAAGTTATCCTAAGACTCACCTAGGTAAGACATAAACAGACCGCCCATACAATATGTTCAATACACTCCTAAATGATCCCTAAGACTACCAAATACAAGGATACTTCATCACAACTAGACAAGTCAACATTCATTACTTAGAGGAACCATTCATGCATTTAAAGAAATTGATATAAAGACCATCCTCTAAGACAACTCCAAGTTTCACTAGTGCAATGTCAAAGTAATATCCCATACTACTACTCCCACTTAGTGCTCCTTATGAATCACACTAGACTAGGCATATCATATTTAATCATTTACATAACCTTCATCAACTTTAGACATAAGATCAACATGCTTCATTAACATTAGACATAGATTCAACTTACTTCATTAACATCATATAGTAACCCATTCATTCATTAACATTACAAGAACACACCAAGAGTACCTCCCAATGCCTACTTATGCACTACATAGATGACATCCCATTCCACCACCTAACCTAAGTAGTCTACCCTTAGGAACACCTAGTTCATTACATTCATATGTGGGACATAGCTTTAGCTGTCATACACCATGAGACCTTGACATAGAAACCAGGTATTCACCCATACTGTGTGAGGGATCCTCACTTGCCTAAGGTAGGGTCATTCTTTAAGCCTTTACATGGAACACCATTAGCTAGTCCTATGAGGGCGCATAGTTAAAGGATAAGGAGATTGCTTCTAAGTAATACATCTCAAATCATGAAGGGTACTCATCTCAAGAGGTACATTGGATTGAACATCTATATTCACAAAAAGTAACCACCCCTTTTTCAAATCCTCTCGGTGCTAAGCATAAATCTCGACGGAGTTTTAGACATTCATTAGCTATAGGTTAAGAGATTTCTAATATGTAATACATCCCAACTCATGAAGAGTACTCATTTCTAGAGGTTACTTTTGAATACTACATCTCTACTCATGAAAAATATTCAACCTCCAACTAATTATTCATTCGTTGGAAAGATCTTAGGAATAGTGAGGTTTATACTAGACACTACATATCAACTCATGAAGAGTGTCCACCTCAAAATACCCCTTTTTAATTCATTATAGTTCTATCGAGAAACCTTTCAATAGACTCTCATTCATTACATTTTAATTAGCTTCATTCATTCATTCATTGTGTGTATGCGTTAGAAAGCCTTTCACATAATCACCATCATTCATAACATTGTATCATAATCATGATCATACTACATTTATCATAATCCACACACAATCATACTTCACATTCATATCATACTTCAATTAGACATAGTACCTTCAACACACACATCCATAACTTTATAATACATCTATATGCATTTAAATCATAACATCACTTTAATTCCATTAAATGCCTTCAATGACATAATCAAAATTCAAATTTACATTCATATACATCAAGTAAAGACCACCACCATAAATGGACCATACCTCACATGATCAATTCAATAAGACTAGAACAATTGAGGTCAACTTACCCTTCATCTAAACCTTGATCACCTTTTCTCAATGATCCAACAATTCACCCTAATAAGGTATAATTTTCAGTATATAATCATAACACAACATAGTATAAACACAATTTTATCATTATCCAATCAATTTCATCAAAACCACTTCATAAGCAAAAATTAGAGAATTAGGATGATTATGGATTCATGGAGTATTTTCATTATAAATTCATCAATAAACATTTAAAACATCATAATTCATCCATTAAAATCTTTTTATGCAGGAACACATGCTTACGAAAAGAAGATTTTAGGATTGTGAAACCTTTTGAAAAGCCTTTGGATTGGGTCCTTGAGAGAGACAAGAATCTAGGATGAATTACCATACCTTATTAGAAGAAAACCCACGAAATTGATGAAGAATCCACTGAAAAATATTCAATCCTAGATCTAACTTTAGTTCAAGCTCCAATGGGGTCTTGAGAGAGTTTTGTTTAGGGGAGAGGTTTTGATTTTTAAAAGTGAGGTCTAAATTTAGGTCTTGGTGTTTAAAATAACTAATGTTACATTAAAACACCTAAAATAACCGTCAATGACTTAATTAGGATGAGGAGTAAATTTACCAATTCACCTCTCACTTGGTCGAGACCCTACAGAAATTATAGGTTTCAAATGACGACCACCATCTAATGAGCGTCATTTGGACTACGACTCTTCCTGCTAGGTGTGGTTTTGATCAGATACTCCCTAAATTTGGGACAAAATCTTACAACTATGCATCGAGGTATTCCCCCTTTTGACGGAGCGTCAAATGATCTACCGTGCGTCAACTAGGGCATCGATTGGGAATGCTTTGGCAGCTTTATGGCCAATATTTGGGTCCTCCTCAAGGACCCTTAGGGTGGTCCTTGGGGAGTCAAACCCTGAATTTTTGACCCTAAACATGACCAAATATTACTAGGGTCCCTTCAACTCATGTTAGACTCCAAACAACACACTAAAACACATAAAACATGCAAACGTATACTAGCACACACAAGACTAGTTTCTGAACGTCTTTGCCGTTCATTGATATTCGACTACTAAATTCTTTCAAACTGACTTAATAAGATATTATTCATAATTTTAAAACCTTGTTAACTCATAAAACACACACAAAGCTCTAGTTTGTCCTATTTCTTTTGAGGGTTGTACCATTGAGTCTCTAGTAGCAATCTCCTTGTCCCTTTAATATGTGCCCACATAGAACTATAGCGTAGTGGATACACATTGATATCTAGTATTAGAGGTTCCACCTCATGCAAGCTGAAACCCTCTCTTTTCGGTGTGGGAGTAAAACATTGGGTTCTAATCTATCTCACATTGTCTATATTAGTTATTTTAATCTTCCCCAAAATGTAAAAGTAAATGAATGAAGGAATGTAAGAATAAGAACTCTCACTATACTTTCTTGAGGGGATCTAAATAGGGGAAGAGAGGGTATGAGATTCCTCTTGCACATTGCACATGTAGGATTCTAAGAGGGGATTGTAGTAGCGTTCTCTTATGATTATATTAATTTTGCATTATGCATTATAGGCTATGCATGAATATTACGAACATGCTTGGTTTGATCCTACGGTATGCTTATGATGATTATGATGTTATACATATGAATGTAGTAGGTGGATTATAGTTGACACTTAGCTTTTGATGAGGTTATGGAATCCTATCAGTGGCATTGCACAAGGGTTGCCTATGTTGCCTGTATATTTGGTTACTATTATGTTGATTTGGCTTATGTTCCTTATGTTGTATGCATATTGTGTTTTAATTGATAGAAAGCATAACTTTAACTAAAATGTTATTTTATGCATATTTCAAATGTTTTATGTGTATAGCATTATACCTTGTATATGTGTGTTGTACTAACCCTTATTCTTTCCCCTTTTCCCAGCAAATGTAGGTTTGAGCCATTGAGGTGATTCAAGTTCATTTCTCAAGATAATTGGATTTGCTTTCCAAAGTTGATGAGTCTTCAAGTCGGAGGACAAAGCACCTATGATTCTAGCTTTAGTTCATTTTGTATATTTGATAGACTGTGTTGTGTAATCCTATTCTAAGACTTTCTTTTAATGTAAGGGCTAAGTTCCAACTTTTATATTCCTATGTCTAGATGGTACTATGAGACAAAGTTAGTTTCTATTAGTTGACTTCTTTATTGCACAAGTTTTTAATGCTTCCGTATTTTTCTAAGACTATATATGATGATCAATGCTAAGGGCTTGTATTAGACCTCTGAGAGGTCGGGTACAACTATATGGTTCTCTCAGGTCGTGACAACAAAGCAATACCATGTCGTCCAAAGATCCAAAACATGAAGATGTTGAAGGCTAATGCAAGAGGGAGAAAACATACCAAAGGGCGGATCGCAGACTTGATCGACAATCTTGAGTAACTGCGCAGAGTGATCTTTCGTAGCAACACTTTTTGAAAACTATCAATACTTGTTAATTTTTTTATCTTTGTATCGCTTTTCATAGTTTTGAAAAGTAATTTTCACACTTTGATTTTATTTTGAATTTTTTAGAGCTTTTGGAAAACTTTGTTCTTGAACCTTGAAGATTTAATGACATCTTAAAGAAACTCAATGTGGGTGTTATAAATTCATAATTAGAGACTTTATTGAAGCAAGAATAAATCATACCCAGTTGATGGTACTTCTATATGGTATCATTTTCTTCCTTTTCTTTTGGTCTAGTCAAAACCCAAATTCTTGGGGTGTGATTTTGTGGATATGACGTAAACTATTGTTGGGTGTTGCTTATTGCCGGTATATTCGTTGTTTAAATGTGATTTTACTTAGTAGTTGTATTTTAACTAAATGAAGTTGTAGTTGCAAATATGATTTCTCCTTAGTGTTTTAGGGTAAGTTGCTCGAGTGAGAATTTACCAAACTAAAGTCTAGCCATTTACATATATTAAGAGACGTACTATCCATAGAAACTACACTTAGGTGTTTTTTATCTCATATTTCAGTCACATACCAAGAATCTTGTTCCCTCGTTAGTCGTTCCTACTTTTTACTGGTTTTAGTTGTAAATTTTATTGCAACCCCCCAATTTTTAATTGACCTTTGAGTCACCCCTTTAATTTGTTATGTTTTTTATTCGATAGTTTCTTGTAGTTATGAGTAGCATAACATGATTTATGTTTGACTGAAATATTCTCAGTACCATTCCATGTGGAAATGATTCTAACCCTTTTTGGGTTACATAATGATTAATGACCATCGATAATTAGTACTGAATTAAGTATCTTTGATGAAGTCACCGATCAAAATGGTGTCGTTGCCTGGGAGTAGTATTATATTAGAACATTTAGTAGTGTAGAAATTTTGCTTTTATTAGTTGTATTTTACTCATTTAATTTTTAGTTTTGTTTTGCTTGATTGTTGTGAAAACAGGAAGTACGAGCATTAATGGCAGGAATGGAAGCCAAATAGTCCATCAAGATGACATCGGTAATCTCAATTATGTCAAAGAACCTCAAGCTAATAACCCTCATTTCATGGGGGGTATTGGAGCCATTCGTTTACCAATATAGTATTCCACATCACGAGCACCATTCTATAAATCTTGCAACTAAAGTGATTCTTTAGTGTATTGGCTCATAAGGACCCTCAAGAACATTTTTGAAACTTTGTTGATGTATGCGGGCCATTCACCATCAACAACATCTCTCACAAGTCGTCAGGCTGAGCTTATTCCCATTTTCTCTAATAGGGAAGGCCTGCATGTGGTTGGGTGAATTTCCACACGACTCAATCACCTCATGAGAGGAATTGGTTACAACATTTAATGTGCAATTCTTCCCTCCCTCGAAGATGATGATTCATAGGGATAACATCAAAGATTTAAACGTCTTGAAGGCTAACCAATTCATGACACGTGGCTGAGATTCAAGAAGTTGGTTGTACAATGCCTAACTCATGGTTCGCATATGTGTTTCAACAATACTATTATCGAAGCCTTGAATCAGTGAACAAGGATGTTGCTAACCAACTTTCCAATAAAACAACAACTTTATGTAATAGCAGCGCAACTATTGGATGGAATGCCATATTTAAATTGGATGTGGTATACCCATGGAGATCAAGTATATAAAGAAAGATCAAGAGAGGGACCAGAACATGACCAAGATCATGAAACAACTTGATATTTTGTATAAAAATGTCATGGGAGCTGGTACTCAGAGTGTCAATGTTGTGGGAATCAGGTGTACTAATCCAGAGGTGTATGAGTTTGAAGCCTTGCATAACGAAGAGGTAAACTTTGAAGACAACCAAGGCGGTGGTAATCGTTCAAACTACTCAATGCAATGTGGTAACCAAGATTGAAATAGAGATGATGGTTTAAAAGACCGAGACCTCGAATGAAGGGATCGAAATCCCAACAGGAAAGATGGGGAGAGAGATACATATATACCTACACATGATATCCAAAAGCCAAAAGAGTTTGAAGTTCGCCGTTGTAAGGATATGCTCTCCCGTATCCTTGGCAAAGTTGAAGGATTTGGTAACATTTTAAAGGAAATTAAGGAACATGTGTCAACCCTTAGCCAGACAGTTACCTCTCATTCTGTCTCAATTAACTAGTTGGATAAATAGATAGGTCAGATTTCATCGTACTTAAATCCTTGACAAAAAGGAGGGTTTCCTAGTGACACTATGTCAAACTCCAAAACTGAATTTTCAAGGTGGACTGGTGTCGTGCCACAGCGTTTACTAAGGCGATGTTTGGGAGGAAACCCAAAACCCTTTTAGTTGCCTTTTGTTCTTAATAAAATAATGGTGTGTTGGTTTTGTAGGATGAAGTGTGTCAAGTGTTATAAAACAAGGAGTTTATCAAGTAAAAAGTTTCATTCGGTGGATCACCGAGTTTTCGGTGATCCTGATCTAGTCCACAATTGGACTCAAGACAAATTTAAGTTAGAGTTTGTAAAACTCAGCGAGATCAACAAATTATTGGTGTGTCGCCAATTTGCTAAGCGATCCCAACCCTTTCTGTCAATTGGATTCCAAAAATTATTTGGGGTCTGTAAAACTCGATGAGGTAAGATACTACTAGATGCTTCATAGAGAGATTAACGAATAGGTTTGGCGATCACGACTAATGTCGTCGAATGGGCGAGAACTTGATGTTCTTTGAAATCAAAGGAGTAAAATTCTTCAACTCCTTAAGATTCATTCACTTTTCATTCTTGAAACTCACACATGTAGCCCCACTTTTTACATCCCTTATACTTTAAGAGTATTTTGGTTGTTGACTTGTGCTCGGATTTGGATTGTAGTGGCGCCTAGATTCTCAAATACATCTTTATCAGCACCTAAGGTTGGTTTCTTCACATTAAGTTTCTTTTATTGAATATTGTACTCAAATACAATAGCATTATCTTGTTGATGTGTGGTGGATCTCTTTGGTAGGATTAGAATCGTTGTTTACCTATTTTTATTTGATAATTTTTCCTTAATAGATTAAAATGTTGATTTTGGAAAATTGTGTCTTACAATGGATGAAAAAGTCGGGTTGTGCATGATTGTTACTAGGTATAAGCTTAATTTGATTTGTGCATGCTTTAATTTTGTTTTGGAGTGTCACGCGGTAGAATTTAGTAATTTGGGTTGAAAATGATAATGTTGGGATGATTGGCGAGTTGGGTCGAGCTCACGAAACCACTCGGCGGTTCTCCTTTATTTACATGTTAAATAAATTGTTAGACTTTGTATTTTTCTATGATAAGTCTGAGGCCGCCAAGCGCATTAGGTGTCTTGCCAAAAGAAGTCTTGTTCGTCCTTTGTGTGGACCCTTGTATCTTATGTGCACTGCACTTGGTAAATCACCTAAGTAGTTCCACAATTTCCCAATTGGTTAGGAAAAAAAATTGTGCATCTAAACTTCAAGACTTTTATTTTGATATGTTCTAACTCATTTTTGAAGCTTGTGCAGATATGGACAGACCCCAAGTAGCTGGGACAATCATGTCATCCCGAAAAATCAAAGCAAAGAATTTTGGGAAGAATACAAAGGCAACTAATCCTCCAAAAATAGGTAAAAGTGGCTTGAAGTCAAGTTCCACCAAGAGGACGAACGCACGAGGCCCCCACTATTCCCTCGTAGAGATGTGGAATCCTCATGGTGATAAAATCCTTTTGGCAGCTCATAACTTCGATAATTTCAGCAAGTTAGCTGCCACTTAATCTTCTGAAGCATCTTCAATAGCTATTGTCCTATACCAGGCCGACACATGAATTGAAACCCAAACAGATGGACACACTACATAGACATGATCGTTTTTTTAGTTCCCTATCTTTCTTATTTTGATTTACTTTTTGGATGCTTTTATATGATTTGCATTTGAGGACAAATACTTTCATATGGTGGGGTGAGGCTCAACTTTTGTGTTCTATCCATAACTCGTGGTTTTGTGTATATATTTGGGTTTTCTGTCATAAATTGGTTTTATATGGCTTTTGTTGATGTTTTAGCTTCGGGCTCTTTTTGTTTTAAATTGCAAAAAAAAATTCCATTCCAAAATATTTATTTTTCCGCCTCCTCTTGTATGTAATTTGGATGTTCTTTGACAAATTTTAGCCTTTGATTGAACAATACCGATGACTTAAATAGTGCTTGAAATCAAACGAGCATGAATGTGAGGCTACAACAAGGCCAAATGATGTTGCATAGACATTATATGAACTATTTGCATCTCACTGTGATTAGCCAATCATCAAATTTAGCTTCTTCTGATGAACGTTGCACACTTGCAAAAGTGTGGATTCTAGTTTGACTTTAGTGTCAATACTTTGTGTGATGAGATCATGGTGAACCATGCATTATGACACCTAGAATTTGTCATGTAATCTTAAGCACCGTTGAAAGAGTGTGAACCAATTTAACATATACCTCTTTTGTGGGTTACCTTGTGAGTGTGCGAACCTCTTCGTAACATATTTTAAGCCTTACACCTTTCTATGGATGAAGCATGATGAAAACGTAATCTCTGTTAATCCTCTACCCATTATCCTCTTTATTTGTGGTTTATTGAATAGCCAACGTAGTCCAAAACCCTAAGTTGGGGTGTGGTGAAAAGAGACGGCAACTCAAAGAGTTCAAGAAGAGTATCCCTTAACCCATGGTGTTGAGAAAAATGAAACCCCTCCATACAAAATAAAAAAAAACAGAAAAAGAGAACACAAGAATGAAACAAAGAAAGCCATAGAATAAAGTTATGAAAATACAATATGAAATGGGGTCTTCCAAACAATCCATGGAAAGTAAATAAAGGGATAACTTATGAGCACTAGAGAAAATGAGGAAGGAAGGAAAAATCAATTGTTATGAGCACCACATCTCGTAAGGATTTAAGTCATTGTGCCTAAATGACCATACTTACACACTCATCCCCATTATAAGCCTAAAAAGCCCTTTTTGATCATAATTGAGTTAAAACGAAGGTTGACGGAAAATACAGGCAAACCTGTGGGTTAATTAATGCATTGTGTTCATCTTTTTGAGTTTTAGTGTCAAAATTATTTCTGGAACTTTAAATTGTGCATAATTTTGTGTGAATATGAAATCATTCTTTATGTGAGGTCATTTGATTAATTTGGTTGAGCTTGAATTTAAAATCTTTGATAATGGTGTGCAACAACTTGAGTCTCTGAGTGCACATTTGATCTTTGCATTTGTAAGTTGAGTCTTGTTCTGTGCCTTCATGATTGAGTCTTGTGTAAAACTATTTGAGACATCCTTTTTTTAACTGTTGAAATTGAGTTTTACTTGAGGAAAAGCAAAAGTTTAAGTTGGGGTGTTGATGAATCCATAATTTGGACTTATTTAGGGCTATATTTTGAGAGAGTCGTAGGATAATCTTTGTTAGGGAAAATCCTACGAAAATGATTTCACTTTCTCTTGGCTTGAACTTGGGGTTTCATGGTGTATTGATAGGAATTTGGTGCGCTTGATCAAAAGGAACCCTTAAGGGGCACTAAGTGGGAGTAGTAGTATGGGATACTACTCTCACGTTGCACTTAGTGTAACTTATAAGTCTTATTGGAGTACAACACCTAGGTGAAGTTCTTAATGTATGATTGCTCATCTTTTGTCAAATTATTAATGTGTGGACTTGTATCCGATCAAGGTAAGCCTATGGTTTGTAGTCTTAAGGATCACTTATTTATGGAAACTTCTAAGGAGATTGGTTCACTTTTTGGGATTAAAATGAATTCACTGTAATTTTTGCGAGTTTACTTTAAAAAATGTCCTTTTTTGCATGTTTTTGCATATGCCATACTCTGTATATTGTTTTATTCTAACCCCATACTTTTCTAGACTTAATAAGTATAGGTTTGGAAGCAAGGAGAAGTCTAGAAGGCGAAGCTTGGTAATCTACTCTCTCAAGACTATGTATATCCTCATATATTCGAGGTATAATCATGTTTCTTAGTTTCTTTATTTAAGACTTATTATGTATTTCTTTTAATGTCAAGGGCCGTGTTCCTAAGTTATTATGTTGTGTCTTTATGTTTGGCTTGTGACAATGAGACCTCTTTATTATTTTATGAAAGATGCTTTCTTTATTAAATTATTTGTGAAATTTTTTAATTCTGCACTATTTTTCATGTCTTATGTAATGAACAATAGTCAAAGAGCTTGTATAAGACCCCAAAGGGTCAATTACACCTTGTTCCGATCTAAGGGTACTCCCTTTTTCTAGGGGGTACTCTTAGGGCGTTACATAAACCTTCAAACTCTTTCACTTACCCTCACTTTTGAAATTCCCACACTTACACCCGCACAGTATTTTGCATATTTTTTGTGTTTTTTAATCATATTTAGTCGTCAAATTTGTGTTCGGAGTTGTATTTCTTTTTCGCCTAGCATTTCAAAGTATTTATTCGGCTTCTAAGGTTGGTTCTCCGAACCCCAAATTATTAGATTGCAATTTTGATTTATTTGCAAGTTATTTCATCTTTGTGAAGTGTGTTAAGACTCTTTGATTGTACTTGTATATGTGTGTGCCTCTTTTAATTTGATTATCATGCCCGTTATGCTTATTTTGTTGAATTCCCAAATTTTTTGTGCTTTAAAATTGATTAAAATGGTGGTGGTTATGCTTGCATGTTATTGGGTCTAATCTAGTGAAGTCTAAGTAACCCTCATTTGTGTCAAATGACATAATTTTCCAAATGATGGAGCGTTGACGTCATTTCTAAGGGCAAAAGTCATGAAATGGAGAAACTTGGCCAAACTGGGAGAAGTCTCAGTATCCATGGGGGGCATGGGTATAACGGGTCTTAGTTAATTAGATGAGTGCATGTTTTTATTTTTTTTTCGAGATTTGTAAGGTTGAATTAGGATTGTTGGGTTGAAAGTAGGCACTTTGGCAGCTTGGAGAGCTGGGTAGAGCTCCCTAAACGACTGGGTGGTTCGTCAAACTAATCAGAAGTTCACCGAAAATCCCCAAATCACATTCAATTTCTAGTTAAATCTTTAGTTTTGTTCTGTAAATTTCAGCGAGAATCCTGAGATCGTCGAGTGCCCTTGGAAACTTTTTAAAATTCCTTCTTGATCGCCCTTTATCTGCGCCCCTAAACCCTAAAAGCACTATAACTTTGGGTGGGCTAGTCCTTGCTCGCTGAATTTTGTCGACGATTCGTAGAAATGCCTTGTCCATTGTCGATATGCAAAATTTTTTGTGAATTTTTGATCCAATCCTTTCATGATCCCGATTTGGCTCAACAAAGAGATTTGTCGACTCACCAGCTGGTTCGTCGATTATGCCTACAAATTTTGTTCTTCCATGGTTTTGGTTGAATTATTTCTAATTTTTTTTAAAATTTTTTTGATTTGGCTAGGCCTAACATCGACATGCTACCCTGTAAAAGAGCCCAGGGTATTATTACAAATGAAGGAGGATCCAACCCTCTTATAAAGAAAATATAAGAACCTCTAACGGGAGGCAAGGGCAAAGAAAAGCAGCTTCGAAGCACAACTTAGGTAGTGAGGGCTCCTAAACCACATTATCTGAGCTTGATTACTACCACCCACTATAGTCCCAGCAGGATGGGATCTGTTCTAGGTCTCGTACTGACCTTTCTCGAGCTCCAACACCCACCCTAGCAGCAGCCACAGTTCCAGCACCCCCCAATAGATCCAGTGCCACTAGTGGTCCCTTATCCTAGGCTACTTAACTAATTAAAAGTTGATGAATTATTGACCATCGTCAATAAGACGTTGTTATCTGCAGAAGGCCTTGAGGGTGGATACTCTGGGCTGAGAGATCTCAATTTCCACCGGTTCTAGCAGTTCACTAGGCCCCAAGGCAACTACATTCCTACATGGGTCCGGGAATTTTACTCAGCATATGGTGATATGGTTCCTAATATAAATAAGAAGGTCAACGAGTTGAGATCTGTTGAGCCGGTCTTGGTTTGGGGAAAGGAAGTCCATCCAGTAGAGAGTACATTAATAATGTATTTGCTAGAGGTATAGGAGCTACAATGGCATATGAGGGATTGACTACTACTTAGTTCTTAAATGACTTGAAGGTGTGACTTTATATATTTATTTCTAATACCACCCCAAGGTGGATCGAGGTAGGGGTCCCCATAGAGTAGAGGTATATGATTATTGTTTCTCAATTCTTGTTTGGCATAATTAGCAACACCATCATGCCATCCCAGATTAAGTCCATCCTACAACAATCAAGGCGTCCTACCTTTGGTCTATCATAACTCGGAGGAGAATCGATGTGGGACTCCTTATTGAGAAGGAGATTGATATGAGGTCCAAGAAGACACATACTTCCCTATCATTCTCGGTCATGATCACATAGTTATGCCGGCATTCTGAAGTACCTCGGGATGCCATAAAAGATATTGAGGTCATTCCCTTCTCCTCTAAAGATAATTGGTGTATAGAGGTTGAACCCAAAAGGAGTCCTACATGAGGAGAGAAGCTCCAGTTTATAATTTATTGAAGGTGAACATACCTGCCGAGGCATCTTTGCCTACTCTGGCCTCTGGGAATTTTAGCACATCTGCTCTTGTTTCTGCTTCACAGGCTACGAGTGATCCTACCTCAACCCATCCCACCAAGATCACTAAGGCCATTCTTCTGAGTATGTATCACTTAGCCCATTCAGATGATGTAAGATCAACCAGATTGGAGGTTGTTGTGCCATGGATGATTGAGTATTCTGTTGATTATTTGACTGTGAGAGTCACGACTTGTGAAGTAGACAGGGGAGTCATTTTAGGTGATGGCTTTGAGTATTGAGGTGGCATATCTGAGGAAGAATGTGAACTATCAAGTCTACAAACATCACCAGTTTATTGAGGCAGTTGAGGTAGAGGATGGATGCTCCACTTTAGTAGAGGCAACAGAAGCAAAGGATTCTCCTGCTACATCAGAGATTCCTCTGAATACCTCCAGAGACATACATATGGATGACATAACAACTGATGAGTCATAGGTAGAGACCAGCGTGGAGCAGATTGATGTGAGGGCATATATGGAGACCTGTCAGATCTAGAAGAGATGACTGTACAGTTACTGATCCATACATCGCTTGCAGATACGTCTATAGAAGACCTGAGTGGAGCTGGTGGTACTTTCAATGTAACTAAGGGAGCTGAGTCGCAATTTGAGAGCACTACAGTAAGCATTGATGCCTTAATAGACTGAATGGTTGTTTAAATTGGATTCCATTTACCTACCTCTGTCTTATTTTTATTGATTTTGGGATATTTTACTTTCATTTGTGGACAAATAGGTTTTGTTTTATGGTTGGATGAGACCCTCATTTATGATTATTGTTTTTATTTTATACTGGTTTTTGTGCTATACATTGTGTTTGGCACTGTTTTTGTGGACTATTGAGCTTGTGGCTCCTTCTTCTAATTGTAAATGATTTTTGGAACCTTTCAAAAAAAGTTGTACAACCAGTGGTGTACGTTTGAATGTGGTTGTTCACTTGTAAATTTGAGTACCTATCTTTATTAATACTTATGACTTGAGTAGTGGTCATAATTGAACAAAAATGAATATGTGGTTACGATGAGGTTAAACGAAGTTTCGTAGGCAATAGTGAACTTTTTACATCTCTTTGTGACTATACAATTATGAAATTGACTCTGTTGTGATAAACATTGCACCCTAGCAAAAGTGTGAAGTCTTGTTTGACATTGGTGACAATGCCTTGTGTGATGAGCTTACTATGAACCATGTGTTATGACACGCAGAGTTTGCCTCGTTGGTCATGTTGACTAAGTGATGCAAGCTCTTGAAATTATCTTAGTAAATAATTTCAAAGAGTGAAATAATTTGACATTATACCTCTTTTGTGTCCTACCTTGTGAGTGTGTGGACTTCTCTTGAAGACCTTTTGAGACTTAGCCTTTCCTTAAACAATTTGATGAAATTGTTACTTTTCTTTATCCTTTTACCCTTAAACCTCATGAGATATGGTTTGTGTGAATAGACAACTTAGACAAAAAGCCTCATTTGGGAGTGTGGTTAAAACATAAGGTAAATCAAGAAATTCAAAGGACCCCTCCATATAAAAAAGAAGTGAAAAGAAAAGATCAATGAAAAAAAGAACGAAAAAGTATGAAATAATGTTGTGAAAGAGCAAACGAAAATGGGGGGTCCAATATTCCTTGGAAAGTGAATAATGGTGTGACTTATTGAGCATGAATGAGAATGATGGAGAAAATGGAAGAAAGCGTTCTTCACACCATATTTCATGAGGATAGCATCCACTAAGTGGAAATGACTATACATTTACACGGATCCCCGTAACAAGCCTTGAAATACCTTTCTGATCTTGAGTGAGATGAAACAAGTGTTGATTAGAAAATAAGGGAAAACCTGTGGGTCGAGTCATGCATGTTTTCATATTTGTGAGTGTGAGTGTTGATGTTGATTCGAGATTAATAAATGTTTGAGCCATTATGTGTTAATATGGAATTATTCTTTGTATGAGGGAATTTAGGTACCTTTGTTTAGATTGAACTTCCATTTAGAGAAAGTATTGTGAACTCGAGAATCTTTGATAATAGTGAGTCGCAAGTTGAATCTTTGATTGCACAATTGATCCTTGCATGAGTAAATTGAGTCTTTTTGTGTGCATTCATGATTGAATCTTGTGTAGTACTATTTGAGACGTCCTTTTTGAACTATTGAACATTTATTTTACTCATGGACAAGAAAAAGTTTAAGTTGGGGTGTTGATGATTCCATGATTTTGACTCATTTAGGGCTTTATTTTGATAGATTTAGTGTCCTCAAATGTTTATTTTGTTAAAATAATTGATGTAATACCCTTAATTTCAAGGTATTTGGATTGAGGAACAAATCATGGACACTAATGTTCAAAAAGGAACAAGATATGTTAAACAACAAAGAAAAGAAGGCTTGGTGATCGCCTAATCCATTGGTGAGTTGTCAAGTGGATATTATCTCACCAAAAGTTCCAGTGTGCCAAGTCCCAAAGGACAAAATCATGTTGGCGAGATAAAGAAGCACTTTGCGTGTCGCTGAGTGGTTTTGCAATGTCGTGTTGGATCGCCCAAAGTTACAGAACTTGAAGAAGATGAAGGCCAGAAAACAAGGTGATAGAACTAACCAAAGGGAAGATCACTGAGTTGATCGATGATACCAACTTATTGCGTTGAATGGTCCTTCACATCATATTTTTGGCGACTATAAATACATTTTCAAACATTATGTTTGAATTATCTACCTTTTGTCATAATTTGAGAAATGTGGTTTGAACTTTGAGTATTGAGCAAAAAAGTATTCCTTAGCTTTTAAAAATTGAAGTTTTCCATTATTGAGAAATTGAAAGTGGGTCTTTGAGATTCTTCAATTTGGACCTTTGTAAAGGCAAAATTAATATAACAAAATTTAGTAACGATTTCGATCTTTTTATGATGTCTAGCTAAAACCCCATTCTTGGGTGTGATTATAGGTCTTTTAGCCTGTGGGTATTGCTAATTGTTAGTTTAAATGATGTTTAGAATTTTTTTAAATTAGTAATTGTGGATAATTTAAAGGGTTTTAGTTGCAAATACAATTCTACCTTTATGTTTTTCGCTTGCTCGAGAGAGTGGTTGTAAAAGAACAATTATTGAATTGATTGTCTATAGATATTGGGTTGCCATGGATTTAGCTTGAGAGAGTGAATCTTAAACCCTTCCACACATTCAACTCGATATAGTGAATGGACTAAAGAGTAGGACACTTTTATTTGCATGCTTGTTGGTGTTCGAGAGAAACTACTTAACTTGGGATAAATTGTTCGAGAGAAATATCCCTTTAAAGTCTAACTTTTTCACTTATTTACAGCTATTTACTAACAGTTGTAATTACTCATTTGTTTACCTTATCCAATAATCCAATCACATCCTAAGAACCTACCTAAACATTAATATTTTCGTGTTATTTGTCATTGTTGTAGCTAATAGTTAAAACCAAAACCCCGTTATTTGATACTTGTGTCACCCTAATTTGAATTACTCTTTTATTCGTAAATGTCGATTCCTGTAATTGACTTAAACATATTCATACTTTTTTATTGAATCTTAAACACGTACACCTCATTGTGGGATTCAACCCTAACTCATTTAGTCGGGTTATTATATTGATTAACTATCGTTGACACTTACAATTGGATGAAGTGTCTTTGAAGCGTTATTAATCAACCTCGCCTTTTTGAAGAAAGATATTAGTATTACTTCGTAGGATTGAGCAAGCTACTATTTCCTCGCCGATTAGAACCGATGACTCATTGAATGAACTTTTACCTCACCATTTTGTGCTGAAATTATGATATTTTATCCTCTAATTTTCTATGATCTTTCTGAAGCTCGCCGATTGACTTCAGTGACTAAATGAGTTGATTAACAAGTTTTCTGCACTTTTGAATCGTGATAGTTTGCTAACCCTTTCCAACAATTGTTTCCTTTTGTTGAAAGATATGGCCAGACTAAAATTTCTTATTAACTGCCCCCAACAACGGAAAAGGGAAAAGGGAGTACAAATTGTTGTGGAGGTTGCACCACCATGATCTAGGAGACCTTGAACCACTTAGACAAGTGGCTGGGGTAAGGGAGAAAGTACCCGCGGAGTGTTCTTCAAGAAGATCTAGCTTGGACAGAATGGGTGTCTATCCTACCCACCTCACTACATTTGAGTCTAAATGTTAGGAAGATGTTAGGTCCATGACTCTAATTTATGAGTCTGAACAAGCTGATGATCAAACCCTTTAGATAAAATGTGTTGAGTTGCACTCAAAGCTTTGCATGATCTGGCGAGTCTCCCCACACTACTGACACCTCCACAACCTCTATCACAGGTGGAAAATAGGCATCATAAGTTCCCCCATCCCAAGCACCTCCCTACGCTCGATGAACAGGCTGAAAGTAGCCGGTATTATAATAATTTTGGAGCAGAAAAGGTTGTAAAGTGATCGGGTAGTGGAGAGGTATCCGGTCTCCCTTCTTTCCATTTGTTGAACCTAACTTGAGAAACAACCTTTAGTTAATAAGATTCCAACTCCGCTTTTTCAACCGGCGTCACTCCCATAATCATAAATACCTTGTAAACCTCATTTAACAAACTCTTGAGGATCTTCCTCAACCTTGAAACCATGAAATTCTAGAGGAGTAATTCCAGTGAAGCCTCTCACCTAAATTTCATGTTACCCAGATTAGGGTTAACGGGAACCACAAACTCCCTATTGTCTTGGGCTGTCAAAGCTTGAGCCATTACTCGAAATGCATCCCTAACTCCACATTAGTCACTTGCTTGGCAAAAGGGTCAACCGAAGCTTGAATATCTTGTGGAGGAGCTTCTTAATTCGCATTCTCTCCCGCATTCTATCTAGTGTAATCTCTTTGAGTAGCCATATCCTATAGAGCATCGAGTAAGGATTTCTAGAGAGACTTATAGAGTTAAACTCTATCGCACAAATTTAGAGTAATGAAATAAGTAGTGTTTCCTAAACTTCTCGTAGCCTCTAATTAATAAATGTGGCACACTTCACACTCATCAACAAGATTCTACTCAACGTGGCTTATGAGAAATCCACGGACCATTCTAATTTTGTGCTTTAATTACCAAGTTTTTCACGACCTACGGGTACACCCTAGATGTATCATGGTGTATAGGACCCTGAGAGGCTCCATACATGCCCTTTATCATCCATAACATAATAAACAGAACAAAAAAGATAATCATAACATTTCAAACTTGAAAACTTATTTAATAAAAAAGAAGAAGTCTAAATTTTTATGACTCAATCGCTATCTAATATAATAAAATAAAGTTAGACTATCCCATTCATCATGTCCAAAACTAAAAATAAGAAATAAAAACTAAAAATGATAAAATTCGTTCTTAAAGCATGAGGACTCCCAAGGCTCGTAAATCTCGCAAATCAACCTCTAGCCACGAAATTGGGACCCCTGATTCTCGAACCCTACATTTGGGAAAATGTAGGAAAGAGTATGTGTTATTACAAGACAATGTAATAAGTATGATAGACATGTATGCAACATTTAAAACATGCTACAATCTGACATTTTCATGAGACAGAAATGATCAAGCCAAACATGCATCTTGAGAGTTAGAAATTATAAGTCATAAACCCTGATCAATGCACGTGAACATCATATAAGAACATACTTACAGTAGTTCCTTGAAGTAACCTTGGTTAATCATAACTTTTCTTAATTTTTGGAAAAGCCTTAACCGACATATAAGACCATGTGATCTAGTAATATGGAATCCGGTCTCTACCCCACAACGGAAAAGTGTGTCGTACTTGCTAAGTAAATGACTATGAACTTCTAGCTATTGTGCGTCCACTAGATAATGTATTTGTAAATAGTCCTATGAAGGCACATAGGTACGGTATTGGGTAATCGCCACTTGTCCACTCGTTGCTAAGCCTTACTTCCTCAAAATAGTTCTTAATCCTATTCATCATTGCTCATAAAAGGAACATTGGTAATCACCTCTTTTCCTTGAAGTAACATGGGTAATAAACTCTTGTCCTTGAAGCAACATGGGTAATCACATCTTTTCCTTACATCACATGGTGTTGGTAATTACCTCTCGTTATTCAATAGAGAGAATGGGTAGTCGTCTCTTAACTCAACATTAACATATTTTCTTATTCATTGGTTCGTTTTAGGTGAGAATAACCTTTCAACCTTTAGGAACCCTTATTATGTGATAATACTTGTAACATTTATGGATATATATGTATATGAGAAAATCCTTTCAACAACACAACATCAAATCATTGATACTTCACTCTCAAAGCATTCCTTAAAACATATACAAATTTTTATGCAAAGATGTTTTGAGATCAGAAGAAGACTATTGTCATTGAAGATGACATAGCATATTCATGAATATTCATCACTATAGAGCAGCACAATTACCCATATGTCACATCGATTTCCAATCACCACACCCTAGATTGCTTGTTAACTCTTGTATTCTAGAAAATCATAATTTAATTATAATAATTGATAACAAAATCATTTTATTAAATCTGTGGAATCATCCACTCACTTGCTTTTAGTACTACAAATGAATGAATTTTCAATCCAAATGTCTTGATCTAATTCTCTAAGATATATCATTCTCTATGTGATTTGGCCCTTCATTGGGTATTTTCATTTACTTCGACCGCTAAACCTTTTAATTTGTTTTGAAGATTATTTGAGGTTTATCATACACCAGCATGTAACAAGATTACAAGTATAGTTTTATACAAAACTCTTATCCTTTTAGCATAGAAACCGTCCAACAAAACTTCAAGAGTTCAAACTGTATACAAAATAACGTATCAAGTTCCTTAGTTTGTACACAAGTATATACCACCTTGAAAATACAATTAAATATCTTCTTTAACTTCTAATAGATCATTAATGTTGACCAAAAAAATAAGATTTATCATCAAAAGTAATACTTGCATATATAAATATGATTATGCTCCCAAAATAGTAAATCTGGCTAACCTAGTGCCTCATGTCGTAGCTTAGTTTTGAAAAGAAAAATGAAAAACATGAATTTATATCCACATGAAAAAATTAGGCATATTTCTTAAAGTTGTAAATAATCAAGAATCACCACAAAATACATAATCAAAACACTAACATTTGAAGACAGGGGATTAAAAAATCTAGACAATCTGAAAAGAACATGACCTATATTATGTCCCATATTTTGAATACATAATAGCAAAAAAAGATCCCCATATAAACATAAGATATATCTATATATATATATATATATATATATATATATATATATATATTATTTCCAAATTATATTTGTTCACAGAAAATCGAGATTTACACACTAAGATATGCTATCAATATTAAATACTACACAGTTCAAGAGAAAATACTTACCAAAAAGAAGGGTCTAACTTGAATTCTACCTAAAAGGACCATGTTTTCTTTTATATTTTATTGACTAATAAGGTTTTGAGAGAGTTTTCAAGTTTTCTTAGCATTGAGGAATAGGAATTCTGTAGAGGAAGTGTGGGAACATCTCTTACAAAAGTGATAGTTATAACTTAAAATAGTTGGGGGAAAAAGTTGTTGCCCAAAAAGTGAAAAGTTGGTTTCCCAAAATACAAAACGCACAGGCGTGTGCACACACACACATAATTTGAGATCTAAAATGAGAATAACATACCGAAGTAATTAAAAATGTGTATCAAATGTTACTATTAAAGTATCACTATGGACTTTGTTGTAGACTTACCTACCATCGTATGTGGTTATGACTCTATTTGGGTGGTTTAAGATTGATTAAACAATTCCCATTTTATCCTAGTTCAGGTGAAGTACACGGTGGAAAATTAGCTTAACTTTATAGTTTGGCTATATAGAATGCTTGTTTCTATTGTATTTGATCGGGGTTCATTAGTCACTTCTCCATTCTTGATGTCCCTTCAAAATGGTATGGATATTTAATTGGATATGAGTATGAACTTTCACCCTTAGACGGATTAAAAGTCTAAGTAAATGATTCAGGTATTGGAGGACATGCTCTTAGCGTGCGTGACTAACTTTGGTGCTCGTTGGAATTAAAATTTCCTCTAGCGTAGTTTGCCTATAACAATAGTTACCACTCCTTTTTCAAATGGTTCATTTATATTTTTATATTATATAATGTAGATCTTCGATTGGTTGTTTTTGTTCAATTGACATAGACTCATTAGATATATACTTTCTTAGAGATTTCATGGAGTAGGTCTGTATGATTCAAGGTAGCGTGTTAACATCCTAGAGTCGACAAAAGAGTAATGCAATACGAGGGTTTAATCCCTAGGTTGTATAGAGGGCGATCATGTTTTACTATGAGTGTCACCCATTAAAGGGTGTTATGTTGTTCCAACAAAATGGAAAACTTACCCATTGATTCACTAATCCTTGTGTAATTTTGGGGCAAGTTAGATAGGTGGACTACAGGTCAGCCTTTTCACATTTCTTGTCAGCTGTGCATCTTGTGTTTCATGTCTCTATACTCTTGAAGTATGTTCCAGATGAGTTTCATATACTTCCACTCGATTCTGTTGTGTAGGTTCCAGACTTGTTATTCGAAGAGGGCCTATAGCTATATTGGATAGGTAGGTTGAAATCTTAGGACCAAGGAGATTCCTTTAGTGAAGGTGCAGAGGAATAACCATTCTATAGGGGAGGCAACTTGAGAGATGGAGTCCAATATGTGTACTAGACATCCTAAGATTTTTGAAGTTTTAGGTACTTTGTTTCACCATTTGTTTGAGGGTGAACATGAAGTTTAGTAGTATATAATGTAATATCTCAACATTTTTGGACATTTTTACATACCCCTTTTGATAGTAGCTCCGAGTCATGTTCAATTAGTTTATAAAGTTGATTTGGAAATTTTAAACTACTCAATGACTGATTATTTAAATAATGGGTATCAATGAAATAATTAATTAATAAAATTAATGGTTGATGGACTAAAGTATTATTTTATTTAATACCCTATATCATTTGGCTCAGATATATTAAAATAAGTAGTGGGGCATGTCACTATTTGTACTGAATTATTTAGGAAAATAAAAGGGAGGCAAAAAATGACCTATATGATAATAGGTTGAAAAAGGCTTCGCACTTACGAGTACCGGTAAACACTCATAAAGTGCCACTACTCCTAAATGGCTATACAACTAATTATATGATATTGATTGGAGGGAATCCTGGGATGATGGTCTAATTATTTAGAGTTATTGTCCGACAGACTGTTACTGGACGTGATTAATTAAAAAGGGTGGAAGAGAATACAAAAATATCAGTATTATGGGATGATGGTCATGTTGTAGGTTAATCAATGCACTGACCGGCAATCAATATATCGTGGTCTCCTTTATTCTTTTTGTGGTTAGAGTTGCAGATGGTGTTTCTAGTTTCAAATTTGTATTTTCTTATTATATTATGATTCATGTTTTGATAAATTAAGATATGTAATTAATTATTAGGTGCATTATACTATTTGAGTACCACTAAATTATGATTTTTAAAGAATTAAGACTCAATTCTAGGTTGAAATTTAGAAAAATATGAGGGTTGACTTGTTGATTAGTACTAATATTAGGAACTCAATTATAGATTTGAGTGAGTTTCTGGGTCTAGGCAATACATATGGTAACGTGGGAGTCTTTAGTTTCAAACTCGTATCATGACTATTTTGTGAATAGATTGAATGATTTATTATCCCAACGAAAGCGGAAGTATCAAGTTCTGATGTAATTATTCTATTGTTTGAGGCAAGTGAGATATCTTGATCCCTTATAAGTGTATTTTATCGTGCATGCTTTTGTTTTATGTGTTAGGTATAATGGGATTTGGTGATGAGTTGACTTGTTCATATTGGATAATCTAAGTGAGGTAAAGGGGTAAAAAATTGCAACGTAATTATATATTGATGTGCCATGTGTTGACAATGATTGGAAAGATTTATTGACTCATAATTGATGTTGTACTACGATTTTGTTGTTGTGAATTATGCATTGATATATAAATGGTAGTATCCTCATTAGTTGTGTGAATATGTCATTTACATTGGCTTTGAGACATGGTTGTAACCAATTTTATATTAATTGAGGAAGAATAATGAATTAATGAATATGGACCGTTTTGATGCACGTGTCACATGCCGCGACAAATATTATAATTCAAGGTACGTGTCATACATTGTGAAAGATTCTATTATCAATGTTTGTGTCGGACTTCGTGATGGATTCATGGACTGATAAGTCCCCTATGGTTCCTAGACTAAGATACAATAGGTGTGTATTATTAGGTAAGACATGCATCACTATACTTGACATTACATATCTTTACATTGTGCATCTTTATCATTTGTGAACTTGCACATATTTTCTATGGATCTTGTGTTAATTGTTGAAGTAATATTGTTGAACTATGTGCGATGTAAACAGTAAATTGTTTAATATTTGTTTGGGTTTGTTTTTACACACGTTGTAGTTGTGGAGGTTTGGGTTGGCGCGTAAAGAGTACCGATATTCTATACCCTTAATTTTGTGTTTAGAAGTTTTTATGTTGAGTACCGTGTAGTTTCATAAACACCCCTTGCTTCTACATTTGTGTAGGTTAAGAGTCTGGATCTTCATGACACTCTCTCTTCTCTTTTTTCTGGAGGCTTTTTGTAGAGATTTTTGAGGTAGTTGTCCATCATCTTAGTGGACCCTCTTACTCCTATTTATGATTTTGTTCTACTTTAGAGACAAAATTATTTGAGACATGCATACTTTCTTTCTATTCTATTATAACACATTATAGACTTGTAAACATGACAACCATGTTTTGGAGATTTAGTTGAATTGACTTGTTATTCGCATTATTTATTGCTATTAAAATTTTATTTTGATTTTATTTCCACACTTTATCATTATGGTTGAGAATTAGGATGACTTGTCTTGGTGGAATAAGAGGAGTATCATCACCTCTATGTTTGGGATCATGACGTGAGGCTCTAAACCATGAAGGAGGAGCAGAAGCTACTAGTTGGAGGAGGCTAACACGAAAACCGCTTTGGGGTTGTCTAGAAGGTGCAAGCTACTAACTTATGTAGAAGCCGAAGACTTGAGAAGATGTCATTTTGTGGCTCGATTTTCATGAGTTATTTTTGTTCATTTTCTAAACCATAACTATATGGCTAAGAACAAATCTATTCCAAGCTCCGATGTCAAATAATACAATATTAAAATGTAACACACTAGAAGTTCAAAACTATTCTAGAGCCTCACATGATTGTATAATGTCTATAACACTGTTTTAAGGTCAATACTAATGAATACAAGTCATTTAGGATGTTTTTGAGTCAAGATGTGAAGGAACGTCCACGACGTCTAGAGACTAGTGCAAAAGGTGCTTGTGTGCCTTAACCTATTTGACGGGGTTTTAGGAGTTGGAATTTGATGAGACTGGGTGTTAAGGTTTCTAAAATGTATTAGAGTTTATTTAGTATCAAAATTTCCGGGTACGACTCCCCAAGGACCAACCAAAGGGTCCTTAAGGAGGTTCCTTTCGTTTTGACCCAAAGCTGCCAATGGAGGCAGTAACCATCGATGGTTGCAGGTGACGAGGTGTTGACTGATTGATGAGGTGTCGATACCTCCGTTTATGGTAACTTATACATTTTCATGAAGGGGTTATTTTAGAAAGTCTCAGTCGCAACCATTGATTTACATCACTGGGGGGGGGGGTTGGCTATCGACTGACCTATGACCTGTACGTCGGAGTCTATAGGCCAGGTTTGCATTTTTTTGTGAAGTTTTATATTATTTCATTTCATTATTTAGTTGGTTAGTTAATTAATAATGGGTTAGGGGAGGTCTAATTAAATTATTTAATTAGTAATATAAAGACCTAAACCTAATTAAACTCATCGAACTCCCATATTTCCCAAAAAAAAATTGCTCTTTCTTCTCTCTTCTTTCTCTCTTCCAAATAGAAGAACACCATTGAAGGGCAAGGGCAAGGTATAAGGGCAGAAATAATGGTGATTTTACCCATCATTCTTCATCAATTAACAAGGTATGGGATCTTTTCACCTTTGGATTCCTTTACCCAAAGGGTTCTACCAAAATTGATTTCAAAAAGATTAGTCTCAAGTGGATTTTCTTCTATTACGAATTTGATCTTCTAAATTGTAGTTTCTGTGGTTTCTTTTTGTTATTATACGTATACTATGATATATTATTTTGAAATTATGCTAATTCTTGATGAATTAACCTAGTGTGTGAAGTAGATCATGAAATTGACCCAATTCCCTAACCATAGATTATGAACTAGTGATTGAATTGATGTATAGTGATTCAATCGACTTCATTATTGTGTTAATTACTATTGTCTGATGATATTACACCTATTGTTGGGTTGAATTGGATGGTTGATAGTAAAACCCTTGATGATGTCTTGTGAAGGAGATGGGGTAAGTCTTGTGATCTCAATCCTTTAGTTCAATTATGATTACTTGTGTTTAGTGATGAAGTTATATTGAAGTATATGATAAGATTGATTAGGGTTTTTATGATGTTGAATTGAAATGTCTTGATTTATGGCTTGTGAGTTGTTGCCTATGATGTAATGACATAAGGGTGGTGATGAATTTGCCTATGTGCTTTATCATAATATGGTTATGTAAGTGTGCTAACCTCACATGTGTGAATTGACTTGAAACGACATTACTCATGCAATTCCTATTGATCTATGACTATAACTCTATTAGGGGTAGACCCCTATGACCTAAACTAAGTAATGATTATTGATGAAAGACATTTCAAAAGGGATTCTAGCTTACCACTGAGTGAACTAGAAGTGAGGAGTGTCCCTTCCCACGTAGTGAAGGTAGGATCACTATTGTACTAATGAGATTGGACACTATAATTTATGTAGAATAAAGAGGGTCCCAACTACATCTCCTAGTTTTCTTGAACTATGTTGCCCCCATAGGAATACTACCTAGTTGATCCACATATATGTTCATGTTTTACTACCTTGGAAAGCAATCCACCTTATTTCGGTGTAGGGTTCCTTGACACCGGATTCCACATTAGCTTATGTGGTCTATGTTGGTTAAGGCAAGATGTTCCCAAAGGTAAAATGAAGTAACAAAGTGAACTATAACTAGGATGACCTAAGGAGTTTGGCTTAGTCTAGGTAGGGTTATGAGACTCTACCTATACATTGCACTAGTTAGCCTTGAGGAAAGTCTTAGAAAGATGTTCTTATGTGTTTGTATGATTATAAATGTAAATATATGTATATGTTGGTCTTACATGTTAATGAAACTATGTACATTGGTTTCACTTAGGAACATGTGGTTGGTCTCTATTGCTAAAGTATGATGATATTTACTCTTAATGATATAGTATGAAAATTTAGGCATTCTTATAGTTCTTGTTGGGTTTACTTGGTAGGGTGAAGTTATGGGGCCTTACTCTAACAACCCTAAAAATGGATATGCTAAGTGATACTTCATGTGTCTAAAATGCCTATGATTAGACCATGTTCACACGGATTGATGCGCGTAAAACCATTCCTCAGAACCCTTGCTACATCAAAGCCAACTAACTTGTGAATTATTTGAGCTAGGAATGGTTGAGTCCAGCCATGTAGGGCTCTCAAATACTAAGATTTAATCGAAGGAGTCTTTATAGGACTTAAAAAGAGGAAATCTTAGGTTTGGAGGGTCTAGGGGTAAAATGGTATTTTTTCTAGGCTAAGGGTAATATAATAATTACCCTAAATATATAATTAATTATTTAATTAATAAGGTAGAGGGGCAATTTGGGGAGAGAGAGCCGAAATTGAGCTCTTGAATTGAAGTCTTGTTTCACCCGGGTTCGAACCTTGGTAGAAGCAATGAATTAATGTCATTTTTATTTAAGGTATTGAATTAATATAATTAATTAATAATTATTATTCATTATCTGATTTAAAATAAAATAAATATCAGATTTTTAATAATTAAGTAAACCTGATTTGACTAAGTCCTAAACTAGACTCCTAAGCCTAATATAACTCATACTCTCTCTCATGTTTATCTCTCCATTCACACGCTCAATCTCTCAGCGTCTTTCACACGAAATTTCTCTGCCAAAATAAGATAGAAAAACAGAAAAATAAACCAAGTTCTTCACACTTGAAGAACTCACACGAATTCACAAGAAAACAAACATTAATCGCACACTAGGCTAAGGGAGGTTGTCATTCGAGTGGAGTTAATATTGAGGAGGCTTAGACGTGTTCTTGAGAGGATTTTTTGGGAAGCAACTTCAAGGTTTGAACATCAAAAAAAGGTATGGGTTTTATTAATATTGGTCCCTTTCCCAAGAGACCCTTAAGGCTTAGATGAATCTACTCAAAAACTAGGGTTGTTCCCGTTCTTGTCGAACTACTTGTCCCTAATATCCCTTTGATCTAAATGTGAAATAGGTTATATATCATGTTGTTGGTATGTTTGCTGGTAGTTTAAGTATGAAGTTTTATTTTCGTGATAATGTTTTCTTGATTATGTGTTTGGAATTGTAAGCATGTTAAGTTATGTAAACCGAAAGTATGTGAAAATGTTTTTATAGTTGAATTTTATGTGCGAATCTGTGTAAATCATGAGGTGTAAAAGTATTGTAATGTTGCTGGATGAAATGGTAATTCGTTGCTGAATATAATCATAAAAATATTACACTTAAAGATGCACCAAATGATCCACGAAATGCCTTAAGAATTAAGGTATGAATGATGATAAAATAAGCTGAAAATAGTGAACAAATCACCAACATTTGGTAGGTTGGGTTCGGCCAAACAAAATGGTACAAAATTCAATGAAAAATTCATATAAAATAAGTGAGATCACTAAGTATTGAACCCAAGACATCATTACGTGAAAGCTACAAAAAAAATAAACAAAAGATTAAGACAAAAATGGAATGGAAGAGACTAAATATCCAGCCTAAAGAAATTGTAGTCTCGGCCAACATTTAAAAAAATGAGCTTCGTTTAACTTTTTTTTAAAATGTGAGGTTATTGGGTATTGAAACCATGACCTCACTAAATGAAAATTTCATAAAAAATTCATGAGAAAAATGCAAGGAAAAATAGATGTGGTGAGTAGGGATTGCACCCACAACCTATTGAATAGATGAGAGAGTTAGGAGAAAAATAAAGGAGAAAATACATGTGGAGAAAGGGATTGAACCCACAACCTCTTGGATAGGTGAGAAAGTTAAGAGATAAATTAAAAGTAAAATAATGAGCTTGTGGGGGATTGAAACTAAAACCTCCTTGACTTAAACGAAAAAGGAGAGGAGAAAAAGAAAGGAAATATTATGGGGTTGATGAGGATCAAACTAGGGTCCCCCAAATCTGAAAAATGGGATTATCAAGTTTAAAATAAGAGTAAGTGTTGTCGAAGGGATTCGAAATCGGGTTCCCTTGCCCAATTCCGTATTGACACATAAGTCATATGTAAGTAAATATTTAATGAATGCTAGCTCTAAAGATCGAAATCAATATCTTGGCATGTCTACAAGAAGCATAAGTCTTGTACCACATAATCACTTAGACAAACTATGAATGAATCCCCATGGATTTTATGCATAGACCCATAAGTATAGCATACGTTTAAAAGTAAGTGAACCTAAGATGTATGTAATGAAATGATGAAACCCTAGAAGGGTTAAGTACGGTCGTAAAATACACTTAATGGCCAAGTGCATTGGCATATGATGAAATGCAAAATGAAATGATTAAATGAACAATATAACGATGAAATGAACAATGAAACGATAAAACCCTAGAACGGTTAAGAGTGTGAAACACACCAAATGGCTAAGTGCATTGGCATATGATGAAATGAACATTCACGTAAAAAGGGGTGAGTAAACTATGAAGAGCAAATGTGCTAATGATAATTAATGTGGTGACAACATGATATGAGGCTAATGTAAAACATGAGAGCAATCTCATATAAGCCTAAGTAAATGTTACCAAAATGTACTCACCTATGAGAGTGTAAAGTTAATGAAGAGACTAGTCTCTATGAACACTCTAATGAACGTATTGAGATTAACACACTTAATACTAATGATGAGATGAGAAATGATCTATTGAGTTATGATGTCCTCATACTAGAAGCTAGCTTCCATGATGTAAGAGTTGAATGTAACAGAACTTTTTACTGAGCACCGATAGCCTAGCTACTAGCAGTGATGCCTTCATTTCGGAAGGGCGTAGGTTCACTTAACTTTCATGAGATGAGACTATACGACATGCCGGGTATGGGTCTCCTTATATTTCCTAGTCTTGAAACATATACTGCCAATATAGGGATCTGGCGGGGTTCAATTCCCATGTACGCTAGCATGTTTTGGGTCACTTTGGCACTTGATTCTAGCTCTTTTCGGTGTTGGGTTTCATGACACTGGATTTCATGATGCTCACATGATCTATGTCGATTAAAGTTAAAGTTCCCAATGGATGAATGAGGACAATCTCAAATGATGCACATAATGAAATGAATAATACCAAAGGTGTTAGGATAGAATAATCAAACGGTGAGTTAGATTCAAGTAATGACATTAGGTTATTATTGGTAATTGCACAACGAACCCAATGAAAGTCCTAAACTACATCCCAGGTATAGCTGGTGTTTACAGTGGCCCATGAATGAAATTAAATGGAGTACGTATGAATGAACGAAGGAGACTCTGTGTTTGCTAAAGCAGACTCCCTAGTTGAGGTCCCATATGTTGAGCCCTCGTTACCAGAAAGTCTTAATGTTAAGTCCATGATTCCAAGATCTCATGGCATATGAATGAATGATATGAAAGATGTTATGCTCTATATGTGAATATACTATGTGCTATTTTCAAAATGATAAGTTCGTTGATGCATGATACACTCATGGCATAACTTTCAAAATCCAAATTTTGCAAGTCCATTGACTTTTCTAACCCAAATTTGGCAAGTCCACTGACTTGACTTTCCATAAATCATGTTGTTAGGAAAGAGCTTTTATTTCTCATGCATGTCCTTGGTGTGTGCTTGCATATACCTATACTAAGTACAAGTATGTACCAATTCCATACAAATATCTATGTTTAGAAGCAAGAACATGTGGGCGTTAGATTTTACAGTACGACATTGCAGCTATCCGGACATGGAGCTTTCATCCGGACTGCGTGGGACCTTATGATTTCGAGGCTGTCTACCGTTATTATCTAGCTTTGATGTAGGTTTTAGCTAGTGGAGTATGTTCCACAAGTGTTTCTTTCCACTTCTATTTCAGACTTTGTATTGGTGCGGTTTTGGCAAAAATACTTTTAATGCAATTATGAATTATTTCTTTCATTTGATTATCTCTATAATAGATAGTCGATTTGTGAATGACTTTGATGTTAAGTTCAAAATGTTTATCATGAAATAAGAAAATAAAAAGTTTCAAATTTTCTACTAAATAAACCTAGATGAAGTAAGAATGATGTATGTAGGCTTGTCTGCATCCTCTGAGAGGTCAATGACGCCGGTCTCGTCTGGGGTCTAGATTCCAGTCGTGACAAAGTTGGTATCAGAGCACTAGGTTAAATTCCTAGGATAATAAATTCACACCAACCACATTGAGTAGTTTCTAAGTCATGGTAGTAAGTGCACCACTATCCTAGATTAGAGACTGCATGATGCGTAGGAAAAATTCCCTTCTTCTGATCTTATCGTGCTTTTCCTAATGTCTTATTTCTTGGTGTTATGAGAGTGTATAACATCAATCCTTGAATTTCCAAAAGATGAATATAAGGAGAAAATAAGGCGGAGAGATTTGAAGAGCACCTTTTGGGTAATTCAAGTTTCTCCCAAGGCTCCAGCTTTTGGAATAAAGATGCCTGTTAACCCAACTAGGTTGGCATATGGAGAATTAAGGACAATGTTGGTACAAATGGCCCAAGCTATCACTTTACAAGCTCAGTCTATTGGGTTCGATTGATGTGAAGAAATCTGAGTGGACATCCTACCAGCTAAAGGATGTATCTCAATCCTAGTATAAGGTGTGACATGATAGCCAGGCCTTAGGAGGAGGTCCTATTACTTGGAATCTTTTCAAGATGGATTTTCTAGAGTGGTTCCTTCCTAGATAAATGAAGGACGCTAAGGTTGAGGAATTCATTAACCGTAAGCAGGGCTTAATGTTATTCAGGGATTACTCCTTGTAGTTCGTAAGACTTTACAGTCAGAAGAGGCCACCTAATAAGAATTGTGGCATAATTCATGGAGGATAATGTATGATGGACCCTAACGCTTGTTACAGTTGTGACAAACCGGGTCAGATTTTGAAATGGGAGGAAATGTAAGAGCTAATAGGGTTCATAAAGAATGCCCAACAGTTGTATGTAGTAAGACTATGCGTACAAACTTGGTTGAGTTACCCATGCATGATTTTGATGTTATACTTGGCATGAACAGGCATTGTACTAGATATGTAGTAGTGTCATTCAGGGATGAATGTTACTAAGGGGGGATAATGTAACAAACCTAAAAATGGATATGCTAAGTGATACTTCATGTGTCTAGAATGCCTACGATTAGACCGGGTTCACACGGATTGATGCGCATAGAACAAGACCTTGGAACCCTTGCTAAAGCCAAGCCAACTAACGTGGGGATTTAGTTGAGCTAGTAAAGGTTGGGTCCATCCATGTAGGGCTCTCGAATATGAATATTTACTCGAAGGATTCTTTATCGGACTTAAAAAGAGGAAATCTTAGGTTTAGAGGGTCTAGGGGTAAAATGGTCTTTTTCAAGGCTAAGGGTAAAAGTTTAATTTCCATAAATATATAATTAATAATTTAATTAATTAGGTGTAGGGTCAATTTGGTGAGAGAGAGCCGAAATTGAGCTCTTGAAGGTGAAGTCTTGCTTCACCCGGGTTCGAACCTAGGTGGAAGCAATAAATAAATGTTATTTTCATTTAAGCTATTGAATTAACATAATTAATTAATAATTATTATTTATTATCTGATTTAAAATGAAATAAAAATCCGATTTTTAATAATTAAGTAAACCTAATTTGACTAAGTTCTAAACTAGACTCCTAAGCCTAATATAACTCCTACTCTCTCTCACGTTTATCTCTCCATTCACACGCTCAATATCTCTGCCTCTTTCACACGATATTTCTCTGACAAAATAATATACAAAAGAAAAAAAATAAACCAAGTTCTTCACACTTGAAGAACTCACACGAAATCACAATAAAACAAACATTAATCGCACACTAGGCTAAGGGAGGTTGTCATTCGAGTGGAGTTAATATTGAGGAGGCTTAGACGTGTTCTTGAGTGGAGTGTTGGGCAGAAACTTCAAGGTTTTAATGTCAAAATAAGGTATGGTTTTTCTTACTCGTGGTCCCTTTCCCAAGAGACCCTTAAGGCTCTGATGAATCTACTCGAAAACTAGGGTTGTTCCCATTCTTGTCGATCTCCTTATCCCAAGTATCCCTTTGATCTCAATGTGAAATAGGTTAGAGATCATGTTTTTGGTATGTTTGATGGTCGTTTAAGTATGATGTTTGATTTTCTTGATAATGTGTTCTTAATTATGTGTTTGGAATTGTAAGCATGTTAAGTTATGTCAACCGAAAGTATGTGGAAATGTTTTTATGGTTGAATTTTATGTGCGAATATTTGTGTAAATAATGAGGTGTAAAAGTATTGTAATGTTTCTGGATGAAATGGTAATTCATGGATGAATATAATCATAAAAATATAACACTTAAAGATGCACCAAATGATCCACGAAATGCCTTAAGCATTAACATATGAATGATGACAAAAGAAGCTGAAAATAGTGAACAAATTTCTAGCATTTGGTAGGTTGGGTTCGCCAAATAAAATGGTACAAAATGCAATGAAAAATTAATGTAAAATAAGTGAGATCACTAAGGATTGAACCCAAGACATCATTACATGAAAGCTACAAAAAGAAAAAAGATTAAGACAAAAATGGATTGAAAGAGACTAAATTTCCAGCCTGCTGGAAAATGTAGTCTCAGCCAACTTTTAAAAACATAAGCTTCGTTTAATTTTTTTTTAAATTTGAGGTTATTAGGGATTGAACCAATGACCTCATTATATGAAAATTTCATATAAATTTCGTGATAAAAATGCAAGGAAAAATAGGTGTGGTGAGTGGGGATTGAACACACAACCTCTTGAATGGATGAGAGAGTTTAAAGAAAAAAAAAGGGGAAAATAAATATGGAGTGTGGGGATTGAACTCACAACCTCTTGGATAGGTGAGAAAATTAAAAAGAATAGATTAAAAAAAATAATGAGCTTGTGGGTGATTGAACCCACAACCTCCTTGACTTAAACGAAAAAAGAGAGGACAAAAAGAAAGGAAATATTATGGGGTTGATGGGGATCGAACTAGGGTCCCCCAAATTTGAAAAAATGTGATTATCAAGTTTAAAATAAGATTATGTGTTGTCCAAGGGATTCAAAATCGGGTTCCCTTTCCCCATTCTGTATAGACACATAAGTCATACGTAAGTAAATATGTAATGAATGTTGCCTCTAAAGATCGAAATCAATATCTTGGCATGTCTACAAGATGCGTAAGTCTTGGAACACATAATCTTGGGTAAATATGAATCACTTAGACAAACTATGACTGAATCCCCATGGCTTGTATGTTTAGACCCATAAGTCTAGCATCTTTTCAAATTAAGTGAACGTAAGATGTATGTAATGAAATAATGAAACCCTAGAAGGGTTAAGTACAAGTGTAAAATACACTAAATGGCCAAGTGCGTTGGCATATGATGAAATGAATAATGAAACGATGAAATGAACATTGAAACGATAAAATGAACAATGAAATGATGAAACCCTAGAAGGGTTAAGTAAGAGTGTGAAACACACCAGATGGCCAAGTACATTGGCATATGATGAAATGAACATTAACGTAAAAAGGGGTGAGTAACTATGAAGAGAAAATGTGCTAATGATAATTAATGTGGTGACACCATGATATGAGGCTAATGTAAAAGATGAGAGCAACTCAAATGAGCCTAAGTAAATGTTACCAAAACGTAAACACTTATGAGAGTGTAAAGTTAATTAAGAGACTAGTCTGTATGAACACTCTAATGAAAGTATTGAGATTAACACACTTAATGTTAATGATGAGATGAGAAATCATCTATAAAGATATGATGTCCTCACACTAGAAGCCAACTTCTATAATGTATGAGTTGAATGTAATGGAACTTTATACTGAGCACCGATAGACTAGCTATGAGCGGTGATGCCTTCTTCCAGGAAGGGCGGAGGTTCACGTAACTTTTATGAGATGAGACTGTTCGGCATGCAGGTATGGGTGTCTTTATATCTCCTAGTCTTAAAACCTATACTGCCAATATAGGGATCTGGCGAGGTTCAATTCCCATGTATGCTAGCATGTTTTGGGTCACTTTGGCCGGTGATTCCACCTCTTTTCAATGTGGGGTTTCATGACAGTGATTTCATGATGATCACATGATCTATGTCGGTTAAAGTTAAGTTCCCAATGAATGAAGGAGGCCAGCCTCAAGAAATGCACATAATGAAATGAATAATACCAAAGGTGTTAGGAGAGAATAATCAAATGGTGAGTTAGATTCAAGTGATTACATTAGGTCATTCTTGGTCATTACACAACGAACCTAAAGAAAATCTTAAACTACATCCTAGGTATAGCTTGTGTTTACATTGGCCCATGAATGAAATGAAATGGAGTACGTACGAATGAACAAAGAAGACTCCGTGTTTGCTAAAGAAGACTCCCTAGTTGAGGTCCCATATGTTAAGCCCTCATTTCTGGAAAGTCTTAATGTTAACTTCATGATTCCAAGGTCTCATGGCATATGAATGAATGATATGAAAGATGTTATGTTCTATATGTGATAAGATATGTGAAATATGTTATGTGATGTTTGCAAAATGATAAGTCTTTTTATGCATGATACACTCGTGGCATATCTTTCCAAATCAAACTTTGGCAGGTCCATTGACTTTCCTAATCCAAATTTGTCAAGTCCACTGACTTGACTTTCCATAAATCATATTGTTAGGAAAAAGCTATTATTTCTCGTGCATGTACGTGGTGTGTGCTTGCATATAACCATACTTAGTACAAGTATGTACTAATTCGATACAAATATCTTCATTTCGAAGTAGGCATAGGTTGCATTAGATCCTACAGTACGACGGTGTAGCTATTCGGACGTGGAGCTTTCATTCGGACATGGTAGGGACTCATGCTTTCGAGGCTATCTACTGTTATTATCTAGCTTAGATGTAAAGTTTAGGTAGTGGAGCATGTTCCACTAGTGTTTCTTTCCACTTGTATTTCAGACTTTGTATTGGTGCCGTTTTGTCAAAAATAGTTTTAATGCAATTATGAAGTGTTTCTTTCTTGATTATCTTTATATTAGATGGTTGATTTGTGAACGCCTATGATGTTAAGTTCAAAATGTTTATCATGAAATAAGAAAATAAAAAGTTTCAAATTTTCCACTAAAATTAACCTAGATGAAGTAAGAATGACGTATGTAGGCTTGTTTGCGACCTCTGAGAGGTCAACGACGCCGGTCTCGACTGGGATCTAGATTCCGATCGTGACACTTACTTAGTCATTGCAATAGTAGACTTAATGGATGTTCATTAGTAATGTTCTTTCTTAGGTTATGATGACATGACTCTTATGCAAGCTTTTTGATATTATAACTTGATGATAAAGTTGTCTTGATTTGTGCTCAATAATGTTTATATGCATGTTGAATTGACTAGACTTGCTATTATTGGTCTTGTAATATACATGGTGTTGACTTAAGGAATATGTTGTTATTGACTTGTATTGGTTCTTTAATGTGCATAAGGTATTTCCAAAGTGACTTTGCATGCTTTTGAATAAATGTCGCTTTTAGCATGATTTCTATGTTGTATATGCATATGATCATATACTTAGTATAATTGATGTGCTAACCCTATTTCTCCCTTTTCACCCAATATTTTAGGTTCCGCTCGTTGAAGGGTTCGTGCCTACTTTTGAAGGAAGACATGAAATCATTCTCCAAGTGGGTATGTCCTCAAGTCCAAGGATGATGTCTTGTTATTTCTATAGCTATGGTTTTTTGTTATAGCCTAAATACGATCATTTCGTTCTACTTTTTTTAAGATATTGTTGTAAGCCCTAAGTGGAACTTATACATTCTGTAAGGGGTTTGGCCCATATTGTTTGATTTCGTCTAAATGGTTTAATATGAGACATTCCTTTTAAGACTATGCTGTGTATTTTGTCTATATGTGACATAAAAGTAGAAGACTATGTAATCTGCTTATATGAGGAGTCTATGTATACTCAGTATGAATATATTATGTGTATGTGAGAGGTCTAAGAAAACCTCATGAAGTAGATGTAGATGAAAAGTTTTAAATTTTCTGCACTTTTTAACCTATGAATGTAATGATGAATGCTAAGAGGCTAGTCCTAGTCATCTCCGAGGACGACAATGACGGTTACGTCTAGGGGGTACCTCCCGGATTTGACAAAAAAGGGAAAATGACACTCTGAACTATAAACAAGAAAGAAGATAAATAATAGAATACAAACATAAGTAAAGGAATCAGTTTACAATAATATAAAAAAGATAAACCTCCTATTAAGAAACCAAACATTCACCAAATCTATAACCACATAAGATAAATGAATTCGAGGATGTTCATTACTATTGTGAGGCCCAAAAAACTAATTTTCAGAAGAAAAAAAACACCTTTTAATGAAAATTAAGGTGTTTGACTAATTAGCAAAATTGCTTTAAAATGGAGGTAGAAACAGTTTGTTTCTACCGTTGGAAGTAGCTAAAAAATTTTCTTCTTGAAAAAGACAAAAGCAGAAACAAAAGCAAAAGCGAGAAGTTATTTTTCTCAAGATGAATATATTTATGACATATATACATATTTACCAATATACTCCTTATATTTACTTTTCTTTGTGGTGAATTTTTTTGTATGTAGTTCTTTAATTTCCAATGTAATTTTCAAATTTATTATGCTTGATATTTTTAATTGTATTTAAATAATCAAGTTAATATTGGATAAATATTTAATGTATTTTTTATTCATATATTTATAATATTGATTGAAAATTTAAATTATTACATTATATTAAAATAAAAACAAAATTTAATTAATTTTCTTATAATAAATATTTAAAATGATTTATCTCTATAAAATAATCTTAATATAAAAAGTGTAATATACTTATCCTCTTTCGTAATTTGACTCTGAAAAGTATTTTTTTAAAAGATTAACCAAACACTTTTTCAAATGAATAGTACATGGAAATGCAAACACGAAATACTTTCATGCACTGATGAAGCTGAGAAGTAGCAGATAAGCGATTACTTCAATTCATGATACAAACTGAAACAAGCTCCAAGACCCTAAATTTTTTGAGAAGGAGCTTATCTCTATCCTTACTAATGTTTTGGGAACAACAATAGAACAACTTTCATGCCCATATTTAGAGCTTATTAGAAAAGGCCCATGATTAACCTATGACCAGAAATGCAGTCTAATTGCTCCAATGACTGAGCAAGAAATAGGTCATATGCACTAAGGGTAATGACTAAGGATAAATACCCTGAATAGATTGGAATCCAATGGAGTTTTTTGTGAAGCACTTGGAGATTTTCAAACTAGATGTAGTGCGTGATGTGACGGAGTTATTTAACACTGGAGAGTTTCATAAAGGAAGTTAGTTGAAAAACTACTACTTTAGTCCCTAAATTAACTACACCTAACCATGTAAAGGAATATAAGCTTATTTCTTGATGTTCGACCATCTATAAACTCATTACAAAAGTTATTAGACTACCTTTATAAAAGGAAAGAGTATTATTGATAATATATATTATTTATTCATGAACTTTTGAAGTGGTACAGTAGGAAAGGTTTATATAGATGCACCATGAAAGTAGACTTATGTCACGCTCCGAGCCTACACCCTAGGCGCGGATGTTATAGCCTCAAAATTAAATAGGACAAGCTAGAGTTTCACATTTGTTTCTTGAGTTAATAACTTTTGAAAATAATGAAATTTATTCTTATAAGTAAGTTTTAAAGAGTTTCCAAGTGAAAAGTCAAAGGACGATCAAGACGTCCAAAACTAGCCTTGTGTGTTAGTGTGTCCTTGTATGTTGTATGTGTTTTTATCTGTTGTTTAGAGTTTAAAATAAGTGGAGGTGACCATGGTGTATTAATAATCGAGTTTGGGGTCGAAACGGCTGGGCAAGAATCCCCAAGGACCAACCAAAGAGTCCTTTAAGAGGACCCAAGGTTTGGCAAGGAGGCTGCCAAGGTAGCGTACAGGCAGCCCCTTTTTTAGGGTACTGACGCGTTGCACCCTTGGAACTTAAAAGGAAAAAAGCATGCCTTTAGACGTGGGCTTTTCACGAACCATTTTGCCTCAAATTAAATTCCAGATTTGAGAATCGGAAGTATCCTCACGAGGTGCAACCATGTCTCATATTTGGTCGCGTCGTTTTAAAGTCAAATTAGACTTGGGTAAAAGGGTCCATGTTGTCAGGAATCTTAGGTCACAACCGGCGTACTCGACCTCTCGTAGGTCTAATGCAAGCCCTTTCGTATCGTTCATCACATATACATAGTGAAAAGTAGTGCCGAATTAAAATTTTTCACAAAACATTCAGTCTTTAAAAACTCTTTGATATAAAATCCATAGGAAATATTAAGTCTCAGTCTCATGAAAGATTATACACAAGAGTACTTGAGAGACGGACCATACACAATAGAAATATAGTACTACAAAGTCTATTACAATACTTCAATAAAAGATATAAAAAGACATTTCTGCCCCCGAGTCAAATCAGGACATACTTCAACTTCACTTGAACGATGCTACGATCCAAGTCTTTCTTCCCAAAAGCTCCTCACTTACCAATAACTATAGAGATAGATAAAAACATGGAATTAGTACAACCACATGTACTAAGTATGACATAATGCATAAAAATCATGAAAATGGATATTCGTTAGAAATATGCATCTTTTCATTTGAATATCATAATATAATTATAAGAACAACATTTATCAACTTAGAAACACATAATATAACATTTACAGTAACCTCACTGCACTGTACAGTGAAGTTCTTCATTGTTACAGTGAAGTCTCTTCACTTCATCTTAAAAACCTTCTAGCATGTAATCATCCCACTAAAAGCAATCCTAAGACTCACTTTAGCAAAACAAAGAGAGACCACCCATACACACTCTCAAAGTGTGCCTAAACGATCTTCAAGACTACTTATAATGAGACGCATACACTTACAATACACCAAAGACATAACATATATGACATGACATTCTCTCTACCAAGGCTATCAAAGGACTTACTTAAGTACTCCTAGAAGAGAACACCCATACCCTCTCTTCAATATTACCTAAATAATCCTTAAGACTACCTAAGTTGAGATCATTCCAAAAGAATCAAACAACTTCCCTAACTAGAGTCATTTTCAAGACTTCCATAGATAAGACATGAAGATATCATCCCTTATTTCCTCTTCACACTTTAAATAAGGAATCCTTAAGTCACTCTAGATTATGTACTCATACATTTCATACTTTCTAACATAAGTCATATTTTCATTATTTCATTAAGACACTTCATCACATAGAGGACATTCAAGTAATGGTCTTGGATAAGACCTAGAGACTCTCACTAACATCTTCAAAGCCTATTGTGCAATGTCTAGATAGTGTCCCATACCACCACCTAAACTTCATAGAACTTATCTAATGCTAATAGCCATCCCACATGATGAGAATAGGAAATAACCGACATAGATCAGTGTAGCAAAACATGGAATCTAGAGTTGTAACCTACTCTGATAGAGGGTGTTCTACTTGCAAATGGTAGAACTTGGACACATCCCATGTAGGCACATGGTTAAGGAATATGAATGGATTACTTTGTATTCAAGACTCATACTTAACTAGAACTACTTCCTTTACCATACTCACTCGGTGCTAGCCTTTGCTCTCATGGAGTAATTCACCTTAAGGTATATGCAAAGGGGTTCCATACCAAGTTCATAACCCAAATACATTTACCCTACCAAAGAGGTCTCTTAGGGCTGCCTTACAATGGTGACAAGAAGCTCATCATGAATTTTCTAAGGATTGATATGATGTCGTTCCAGACAATAAACCTTAAATCCATCATTCATTACAAGAAGGATACCATTACGACTTTGTACTTCAAGGTTCATAACCTTACATCTAGGTTCAAGGTTTCACATAAATGACCCTCTTATCATCATTCAAGGTCTCATATATCATTCATACATACAATACTAAGATGATTTATCCTCCTAAGTCAAGACATCACATATTTACTTCATTCATGCATCAAGTAAGGGCCACAAGTCCACCAAAACAAGACACAACATACTTTACTTTAGCACATATTACATGTCATTCTAGAAGCACATAGAAAAAACCATTATCATCTCTATGTCATCCTATACACTACTATATCATCATCAATATAAGCATCATAAACTCATATAGTCATGGAGGAACAATCATACATTAACTCTATGACTACACACATGAACACATAGTCTTAGTCTAACATGATCACCTAACAACTTCAATAGAAGAACACATACTTTCACATCAATTCACATATAGGTATATATGATCATAAATCACATAATAACTACACAAATAATCATATTACTTCAAGTAGTTTCCGACAAGGCCATAATCATCATAATACTTAAAATAATACCGACAAGGCCACATCAATCACATAACACCGCCACCATAAGTAGACCATACCAATAACAATAATAATTTAAGATACACAATACTTAAAATAAATAGAAATAGGTCACTGTACCACCAATCCATTCTCTCAACTTCAATCCATGTTTTAATCATCCAATTCAATACCATAAGGCCCTTACCCATGGCCACGAACATTAATTCAATGCATAAATCACAATAATCAATAAATCTAAGTCAATTCAATATAGATTTATCAATATAATACTAATTATATATCAATTGAATACAATTCTTACATCATTAGATAACCCATAGAAAACTACACCATCATTCATAAGCATTAATTTAATATCAAGTAACTCATAAAGTAATGAAAAACTAGGGTTCATCAATTACATGAGTTCATAATTAACTAAGTTAAAATCATCTAATTAACAACAATTAAATCACAATTCAATGATTAAAAACCTTTAATGCAAGAATCCATCTATAGATCATAAAATTTGATAATTCCTCTTTGAAAAACTTTAGAAAACTTCTTTGAATTTGGGCTCCTCGATGTAGAGTTTCAAGGATCAAAAACCATACCTCAATGAATATAATCCTCCAATTTGATGAATAATATCTACTCAAATCTCAATCCAATATCTTCCTTGAGTTTTGGCTTTGGAGTCTTAAAGAATTTCTAAGGGATTTTGGGGTTTTGATTTTTGAAGAATAAATTCTTCTAAGTGTTAAAGACTTAAATGCATTTATAAAATACACAAAATACCACTTACAAATTGCCAATATTCTTATTTGGAAGTGGTGTGAATTTACCAGTTTACCCCTTGAACTTATAGTGAACTGCCCAGGAGACGGCCTTCACAGATCGAAGACCATCGACGGCCCGTCCCTTGACCAATGAGCCGTCCTGTTGGTCTTTGGTTGGTCACTGAGGCTGGTATTTGGATTCCTCTCACCCACGCCTAAGTCTCCATAGATGATACCTCACCAACGGGGCTTCGATTGACCTACTGGACATCGATTTCCATCTGTTGGTGGGCTGTCTTGGGCAGTCTTGGACACTCTTAAAGGGTCCTTTCTTAATGACCCTTGGATGGTCCTTGGGGATATATTCCCAGAATTTTCCAACCAAAAATTATTGTATATGAGTTTATTACCTCTCACATGAATTTTACCCAAAACGAACACGTAAAATTCGACGAAATATGCCTAGACACACAAGGTCATTTCAAGGCACATCTTTCGAAAGTCATGAACGTTCTTCGACGTTTGACCTCCAAACTTCTCAAAAATAGACACATTGATTATATACACCATAATAACTAATTTAAGTACCTTATAAACTCATTAATCACACATAAACACATAAAAACACATATGAGGCACATAAGTGACTTAGTCGTCGAACGTTTTGGTCGTCCCTTAACGTTTGACTTCCAATGCACCTAAACTCTTAGATAATTCATCAATACCACATTATAGAATAATTTAGGACCTTATACCATAATGACAACCATGTTAGTATCTATCTTTACCTAAGTCATTTTTGGGATATTACATATGCAGCATACGGGTGTATTGGGTACTTTGGGGATTTATTATAAATGTTTTTGAGTCACTTTTACCCCCATTTCACCAATCAAAAACAGAACCTCAAGTTAAAAATCAAAAACTCTCCATTCTCTATTCAAAACCTCCATTGATGAGCTTTGAAGCTCACAGGAAGAAGGTATAATTCTCCAAGTTTCAACCCTAATTTTGTTGGATTTCTACCAATAGGGTATTGTGATTTCATCCTTGATTATTCTATCTTTCAAGGATTCAATTCAAAGGATTTTTAAAAGATTTCCGAAATCCTAAAATTCATATTTCTAATTCTAAGCATGGAGTCTTGCATTAAAAAATTTTAATGGATGAATTATGATGTTTTCAATGTTAATTGATGGTTTTATGATACAAAAAACTCCATGGACCTATGAGCATCATAATTCTCTAATTTTGGCTTATGACATGGCTTTAATCAATATGATTGGATATTGTTGGAATTGTGTTTATACTATGTTATCTCATGGTTATTTACTATTATTTATGCCTAATTATGATGAATTGATGGAGAATTGAGAAAGGATTATCATGGCTTAAGTGAAGGGTAAGTTGACCTAAATTTTTCTAGTTCTTATTGGATTGATCTTGTGTGGTATGGTCCACTTATGATGGTGGCGTTAATTAATGTATATGAATATATATCTGAATTTTTATTATGGCCTTGAATGTTAAATGAAGTAATGTTGTGATGTATATGTATAGAGATGTGTTATGATTATGAATGTGTGTCTTAAATGTTGTATGGCTAAGTGAAGTATGATGTGAATGTGAAGTATGGTTGTGTGTGAATTATGATGAATTTAGTATGACAATGTTTGGAAAACAATTTCTTGAATAATGGTAGTTATGTTACAAGCTTTATCACATATACACACACAACGAATCAATGAATGAAGCTAATGAAAATGTAATGTATGAGAGTCTATTGAAAGGTTTTCTTAAGAGAACTCTAATGAATGAATGGGGATTTTAGCATGGACACTCTTTGTGAATAGAAATGTAGTCTGCAGAAACAACCTGAATATTCGTAAGAGCATTCCAATGAATGAATTGTAGGTTGGTATGACTACCCTTTATGAGTTGAGATGTAGTACTTAGTAGCAATTCTTTAACCTAGAGATAATGAATGTAATGAAATTCTAATACTCTGTGGGGATTAATGCTCAGCATAGAGAGCATTTGAGAAAGGGTGGATACTTTTCGTCAGTAGAGATGTAGTACTTAGAAGCAATCTCCTTATCCCTTAACTAAGCGTCCGCATAGGATTATCTAGTGATGTTCCACGTAAAGTCTAAAAGAATGACCCTACCTTAGGCAAGTGGGGATCTCTCATCTGGTAGGGGTTGATACTGGTATTCCATGTTAAGATCTGATGGTCTGTGTCGGTTAAAGATATCCTCCACAAATGAATGTAATTAACTAGGTCTTCTTGAGGGTGTATGTCACGACTCAAAACGCGTCGTGAGTGGCACCCACACTTATCCTACTATGTGAGCGAACCAACCAATCTAAATCCCAACATTTCAACCATAATTAACATAATATAATGCGGAAGACTTAAAACTCATTAATAAAAATAGATTAATAACTTCTAAAACTCAAACACTTATTATTATACCCAAAATCTGGAAGTCATCATCACAAGAACATCTATCCTCAAATCACTAATTCTAAGAGTATCTAGAAAGCTAGAATAAATAAAAAGCTAGTCCATGCCGGAACTTCAAGGCATCAAGACATGAAGAAGAAGATCCAGTCCAAGCTAGAAGCGTTAGCTCACCCTGTAATACGGTTTAATGAAGACTGGCTAGACTTGCGGTTGAGTTGAAGACGACAGTACATTTGCTGTACTCCACAAATAACAAAGAAAGAAACATACAAGTAGGGTCGAGACAAAACCACAGTCTTGAGTAGATATCATCGGCCAACTCAAAATAGAAAACAGTATATATCAGATAATATCATAAAATCAACTACAATACTCAACATGCGGCTTTTACAATTACCATAACCCATGGTCACAACACCAAGCACATCAATGAGGACTCACGCCTCCCCATCATACTCATTTGGGAATTAGGTTCATTAAATTGAGTATATTAACATCTTTCAAGATTCATTATCTTTATCCCTCTCGTGTCGGTATGTGACACTCCGATCCTCATATACTATCCTGGTACCGGAACGTGGCACCCGATCCATAAACTATCCTGGTGTCGGAACGTGACACTCCGATCCTCATATACTATCCTGGTGTCAGAACGTGACACTCTGATCCTCATATACTATCCTGGTACCGGAACGTGGCACCCGATCCATAAACTATCCTGGTGTCGAAACGTGACACTCCGATCCTCATATACTATCCTGGTACCTGAACGTGGCACCCGATCCCCTAATCTCACTACATGTTCATCAAGCCTTCTTTTCTTCCAAGGCATCATCATTTAAAAAGTAGATTAGGGTTTTCAAGATTTAGGATTCAATAGCTTCATCATGCTTATTTTATCACAATTATATAATCACATTCATGCAAGCTTACAATTAAGCATATAGAAGGGTTTACAACACTACCCAATACATATCATTCGCTATTAAGAGTTTACTACGAATAGCATAAACCATAACCTACCTCCACCGAAGATTAGTGATCAAGCAAGCAAATTCGCCAAGGCTTTGTTTTCCTCTTCGTTTCTCTCTCTCTCGAGATTGTTCTTCTCTTTCTCCTCTGTTCTTTCTATTTTTCTTATTCAAAGCCTCTTTCTTTTACCCTAATTAGCATATAATTAAGTATAAAATATGATAAATTAACCCATTAATTAATTCAAGGTTATCTCTTTTAACCCTTAAGTAGTTAAATTATTAACATTAACCCACTAAATTTATAATTATAGCAGGAATAGGCCAAAACGTCCCTTAAAACATTTAGTGAAATCCGACCCAGCCTGGGATTACGCGATGCAGTGACGGCCGTCGTGATCGCGACGGTCCGTCTCTTTACTCGTCACAAAGTTCAGAGACTCGTTTTATTAAGAGTCTGTGACGGCCCGTCATGCTTGTGACGGTCTGTCCTGTCATTTTGTCACGAAGTTCAGAGAGTCGATTTCAGTACCCAAATTTCAGAATTCTAAGTGTTCTGGAATGAGACCCCTTCGACGGTCCGTCGTGCCCATGACGGTCCGTCGTGGGTTCCGTCGTCTCAGCCACTTTTTCCAGAAATAAAATCTGCTGCTCAAAACGACTAAACAGGTCGTTACAGTGTACTACTTAGGGTAGGTGCTGGAATGGGACGCCATATATGCAATGCACAAGTATGCATTTGGAGGGAATCATGGTGTGTCCTTGTAATGTTAATGAATGAATGGATTACTATATGATGTTAATGAAGTAAGTTGACTTTTTATCTAATGTTAATAAAGCATGTTGGTCATATGTCTAATGTTAACTAATGTTATGTAAATGGTTGAATGTGATGTGCCTAGTCTAGGGTGGTTCAAAGAAGCACTAAGTGGGAGTAGTAGAATGGTATGCTACTTTCACATTGCACAAGTGTAACTTGGAGTTATCCTATGGGATGGTTTTCATGTGGAGTTCTTAAATGCATGAATGTTTCGTAGAGGTATCTCTAGTAATGAAAGTTGACTTTTTGAGTTGAGATAAAATATCCTTATCTTTGGTAGTCTTAAAGAACACTTAAGTGTGTATTGAAGAGGTTGTATGGGAGGTCTCTTCATGTCTTACCTAGGTGTGTCTTAGGATAACTTTGAATAGAGTGTATAAATGATGAATGGATTACTTAATAAATATGGTTATATGTTGAGAATTATGAATATTACCTTGTATGTTAAATGATTGACTTGTAAGATGTCTTGTACAATTGATTCATGAAGTTTTATAAAAATAGCATGAAAAACATATTTCAACTAAAATTCCCTTTTAAAGCATGTTTTTGCATAATGCCATACTTAGTGACTAATTGTACTAACTCCATATTTTTCTCTATTTCTACAAGTTTAGGTGGAAGGAAGTGAGGATCTTAGAGTTGAAGCTTGGAAAGTAGATTGTTCTCTCAAGGCTCTTGGTATGTCCTCATATGTTCAAGGACATGGATGTTCTTTTTAGTTTCCTTTCTATTAAATAATTTGTACTAGACATGAGGTTCTTTTCAATGTAAGGGATATGACCCTATGATAATAAGATGTGTCTAAGATGGCTTATGATAATGACACTTAGTTCTTCTTACCTTTTATTTAAGAGTTTCCTTATTGGATTTATTGTGAAAAGTTTTAATTATCAACTACGTTTCATACCTATGTGATGAATGAATTCTAAGAGGCTTGTATAAGACCTCCGAGAGGTCAAATACGCTTTGTTACTTCTAGAGGGTACTTCCCGGTCGTAACAAACTTGGTGTCATAGCATAAGGTTATGGAGATAGTCTAAGGTTCTAAAGTCTCACAAGCCACGTCTAATAGAGTCTTGTTAATCGGTGTGAGTCGCGACACATCTATGAGCCAGAGGCTATAAGACGATAAAAGTTACACTTCCTTGATATTCTTGAATTCGTACCTTAGAGTGTATGTCTGTGAGTTCCTAGTCCTATTCTTGTGATTTTAGGAACATGAATATGAGAGGGGCTAATACAAGAAGGGCCAAAGAAGATAAAGTAATGAGGAGGTTCCCCCTCAAGTGCTCCAAGGTCCACAAGCTCACAATGAGGAAAGGTCTATGTCTAATGTGGATATAAGGGATGCTTTCTAAACATTGACCCAACTCATGATGACTCAAGCTCAATTCATCACTACTCAAGATCAATCCATGACGGCCAAATATAACCGAGGAGTTGAACCCTAAATAAACACCCAATGCAAGTATGCCTGCTTCTAGGATCCGACATTTTATGAAGATGAATCCTCGTACTTTTAATATTAGTAAGGTGGATGAGGATCCACAAGGCTTAATTGATCTGGTGTTTAAGGTGGTAGATTCTATGGGAGTAACTTCTAGAGAAAAAGCAGAACTAGCCACATATCAACTAAAAGAAGTGGAACAAGTGTGGTTTGAGAAATGGAGGGATGAGAGTCCCGTAAGGATGGGTCCGATAGATTGGGGAGTGTTTAAGAGGATCTTTCTTGATAGGTTATTTCCCTTAGAGTTGAGGGAGAAAAAAATAGTGGAATTCATGAACCTCCATTAAGGGAGAATGAGTGTGAAAGCATACTCTCTAAAGTTCACCGAACTCTTTAAGTATGTCCCAACCTTGGTAACCTACTCTAGGGCTATAATGAATAAGTTTGTGATTGGGGGTGTCCAGTGTGGTTGAAGAAGAGTGTCATACGACAATGATCCATCATGATACGGATATCTCTAGGCTCACGGTGTATGAAAAACAAATTAAGAAGACCAAGCTTAGGAATATGATAGAGATATGAAGAGGGATAGGCCGGAGAAACCAAGTCGACCGAAGTCTAAGAAGAGGTTTTACAATCATGTTTCCCCCATGGTGATAAAGGATAAGGTGTCCAACCCAAATTCACAAGGAGGGAGTGGAGGAGTCTCTACTTTTTAGAGGTCTAGATGTACTAGGAAGCAACAATTGGGTAAGTGTCTTGCCGGTATAGATGGATGTTTTGGATGTCGAAATAAGGATTATAAGATGAGATATGTCACAAACCTTAAGGAAAAAGGGATGGAGACCAACCAAGCTCCTCAAGATTGTCTGGATCCTAGTACTCAAAAGAAGATCGTTTCTATATGCTACAAACTAACAAAGGAGCTAATCCAAAATAAAGACCCCAGTGAGCCATAGTTCCTTATGGTTGTATAATTGTTCTTAGATAGGTTTACCCCAAGTTGGGGAGAACGAGTTGAATATTAATGTGATTGATATCCTTATCTTCTCCTTCTATTCTTACTCAAGTTTGAGACCAAAATTCTTAATGGTTTTGTGATGATTTGGAGTCTTGCATATGAGTATGAGTTGTGTGTCTCCTTATATTATGAGCACCTTTTATGATAATATGTTGCATGCTCTTGATAATGTTATGATAAAATTAGTAATTGATCCATCTACCTCCCATGTTAATGTGCATCTACTAAAATTTTACTTATTTTCCTTATGAGTGGTCATGTTAATTAGGCCTATGTGTGATTTAAAACTTATTGCATGTTGAGGATTACAATGAAATGATGAGCATGTCAAAAGTAGGAGAAGGTAGTTCCTCCAAAATGCAATGAAAATAATGAGGTACGTTTACACTATGAATTGTGAAAATAGTTCCAAATTGTTTGTGTTGCCTAGAGTGCATAGTGATGTGAAATTGGTGTTGCTTGTACGTTTGGTGGAATTACTATGAACTGGTATTTATGATGATATGTGTTGTGAGATACTAGTCGATTCATTTAGTCCTAAAAAGTGTTTAAGTGTTACTCGAGGAAGAAGGTTTTCCAAGTGGGGTAGTATGTTAGACCCTCAAAATGAAATAGGATAAACTAGAGCTTCACATGTAGTTATTGAGTTAATAACTTGTTAAAATAATTAAATTCAGCGTCTAAAGTCAATTTTAAAGAGTTTCCAAGTGAAATATCAAAGGACGACTAAGATATCCGAAAACTAGTCTTGTGTGTGTTAGTGTGTCCTTGTATGTTATATGTGTTTTTTAGAGTCTAAAATCAGTGTAGGTGACCCTAGTGTCTTAAAAATCAAGTGTAGGGTTGATATTTCTGGGCATGACTCCCAAAGGACCAACCAAAAGGTGATTGAAAAGGACTCAATGTTTTGCAAGGAGGCTGCCAACGCAACGTGCAGACATCCCCTTATATAGGGTACTGGCGCATCGCGCCCTTGAAACTTAAGAGGCAAAAAGTTTGTCTTGCGATGTGGGTTTGTCATGAACTATTCTTCCTAAAATTAAATTCCAGAACAAAGAATTGGAAGTGTCCCCGTGACATAAAATCATGTCCCAGATTTGGTCGCATCATTTTAAAGTAAAATTAGACTTTGGTTAAAAGGGTCCAAGCAGTACAGAGGTGTTTTGTTTACTTTGGGGATTTATTATAAACAATTTTTGAGTCCCCCAATACACCAATCAAAAAACAAAGGCCTCAAGTTGAAAATCAGAAGCTCTCCATTATCTCACTCTAAAACCTCCATTGATGAGCTTTGTAGCTCTAAGGACGAAGGTCAAATTCTCCAAGTTTCAACACTAATTTCGTGGTCTCTATACCAATAAGGCATGGTGATTTCATCCTTGATTCTTCTATCATTCAACGATCCAATTCAAAGGGTTTTCAAAAGATTTTGTAAATTCTAAAACTCCTATTTTTAATTCTTAGAATGAGTTCTTACATTAAAAGGTTTCAATGGATGAATTATGATGTATTCAGTGTTAATTGATGGTTTTATGATTAAAAAAACTCCATAGACCCATGAGCATCCAAATTCTCTAATTTTGGCTTATAAAGTGGGTTTAATGAATGTGATTGGATATTGTTAAAATTGTGTTTATACTTTGTTGTATTATGGTTATGTACTGCTATTCATGCCTAATTATGATGAATTAATGGAGAATTGATAAATAATCATCATGGCTTGGATGAAGGGTAAGGTGACAAATTTGTTCTAGTTCATATTGGATTTATCTTGTGTGGTATTGTCCACTTATAGTAGTGGTGTTCAGTAATGTATATGAATATATATTTTTGAATTGTGATTATGGCGTTGAAGGCATTGAATGTGAAGTAAAGTGGTCATGTTGTGTGTGGATTATGATAAATATAGTATGATCGTGTTTAGAAGACAATGTATTGAATGATGGTGGTTATGTGAAAATCTTTCACACATATACACACACAATGAAAAAATGAATGACTGAAGGTAATAAAAATTTACTTAATTATAGTCTACTAAAAAGTTTTATTAATAGAACTCTAATGAATGAATGGGGGATTCTAGGGTGGACACCCTTCATGAGTAGAGAGGTTGTGTCTAGTAACGACCTAAATATTCCTAAGATCTTTCCAATGAATGAATAATAGGTTGGGATGAGTACTCTTTTTGAGTTGAGATGTAGTAGTTAGTAGCAATCTTTTACCTATAGATAATGAATGTAATGAAAGTATAAAACTCCATGGTAATTAATGCTTCGCACCGACAAGATTTTAAAAAGGGGTGGATACTCTTCGTGAGTAGAGATGTAGTATCCAATAGTAACCTCTTAATATGGGTACTCTTCGTTATTTGAGATGTACTATTTAGAAGTAATCTCCGTATCCCTTAACTATGCGCCCTCATAGAATTAGCTAGTGTAACTTGGAGTTATCCTAGGGGATAACCTTTATGTGGAGTTCCTAAATGCATGAACATTTCCTTTACTATCTGTAGTAGTGAATGTTGACTTGCTGAGTTGTGATAAAATATCCTTATCTTTGGTAGTCTTAAGGAACACTTAGGTGTGTATTGAATAGGTTGTATGGGAGGTGTTTTCATGTCTTACCTAGGTGGGTCTTAGGATCACTTAGGATAGAGGGTCTAAATGATTAATGGTTTACTTAAAAATATGGTTATATGTTTAGAATTATGGGAATATTACCTTGTACGTTAAAATGATTGACTTGTAAGATGTCTTTTACAATTGATTCATGAAGTATTATCATAATAGCATGAAAAACATATTTCAACTAAAATGTCCTTTTTAAAGCATGTTTTTGCATATTGCATATTTAGTGGTTAATTGTACTAACTCGATATTCTTCTTTATCTTTACAAGTTAGGTTGAAGGAACTGTGGATCTTAGAGTTGAAGCTTGGGAAGTATATTGTTCTCTCAAGGCTCTTGGTATGTCCTCATATGTTCGAGGACATGGATGTTCTTTTTAGTTTCCTTTCTATTGAATACTTTGTACTAGACATGAGTTTCTTTTTTATGTAAAGGTTATGACCCTATGATAATAAGATGTGTCTAAGATGGCTTGTGATTATGACACTTAGTTCTTCTTATGTTTGATAAAATAGTTTCCTTATTGACGTTATTATGAAAAGTTTTCATTCCGCAGTACTTTTCATACCTGTGGGATGAATAAAAGCTAAGAGGCTTGTACAAGACCTCCGAGAGGTCAAGTACGATGTGTTACTTCTAGGCGGTACTTCCCGGTTATAATTGCGCAACTAGCACTCAAGAACCATTGTTGATCCCAAGAGAACCCTTGGTATTGATAGACTCTCAGCAGAAGCTTTACGCATTATTATAGAAATCAAATGCATTTTAAAACAACTGTCTCAAAGAAATTTAGAATGCTTAAGGATGAACATTCAACTTAGTCAAAGTGGCCACTCAAGTCTTATAGTAAAATAACTGAACTACAAGACTAATGAAATAATAATTACCTGCCTATGATGCCTCTAAATACTAATAGGGATATCGGAACAAGAACCGTGATCATCATAACAAATGAAATGAACAAAGCAATGAAAGAAAACATAACCAAAGGGATCCTCTAGAAAGCAAGTAGACTTATCAACCGAGTCTGACTACACGATTGGATCAACGAGGCATTGGATACTAATCCTGATAACCTTTATTTGCATCATAACATGATGCAGGCCAAAAGGAATCAGTACATTGAATGTGCAAGCATGCGAGCGAAAAACTAAAAATGACATAAGCTTGAACTGAATTCCGAAATACACACTTACCTCAGCTTTACACAACTATTGGATACTCAACTCAATGCATCAATAAACAACATTCAAGATGAAGTTTATACAAAGCATTTAAATAGTAGGTAGCAACTCAATGTATTGAAAAATACAATAACAACTCAATGCATATATATAATAAAGTGATATACTTTTGTGGGAGTTTCTCTACCCGACAACCATTACTATGAGTTATATGGTGGTACAACGTCTCACCAATGCTGCTAGAACTTCCTATAGCTTGTTAGGATATATAACTCCTCAACTAAGTGGATCTACTAGACTATGCTAAAAAGCATTAAGGAATCATCTAAAAAGTATGACTAGTTCTATCCGTGATGATTACATGGTTTATGGAGAATTTAGCATTTATGAACTCGTCCCCGTAATGGTACTCAATACTATTCCTAAAATATGATCAACTCATATGTTTAAAAATATAAATCTTTTTTTTGTTGTATATTTTTACTCAAAAACTAGATTACAAGCTCTTTTGGAAATCGGTGTTACATTTCTTGTTTAAATAAAATAAAATTAACCCTTCAGAGTACTTAGTTCTCGTATATTCTTTTGAACAAATGAACTTTACTCTTACTCTTACTCAACTCAATGCTTAAGTCTTAAATTTTTTTAAAAGGATTTCAAAAGACTTTATAAAATGACTAGAAGAACTCTCTAGACTTGGCTCTTAACTTTCCTTAAATTTTTGTGATAATACTCAATTACCCCCTAACCTATACCCAAAATCCCTGAGACACACCTCATATTTGATGAGGTCCTATTACCCCCTCCAACTTTTTTTAAGTAATTAATTACCACTTCCATACCTATGTGGCAATAATAATCAGAAAGGTTGATGTGTTTGTTCAACACTTGTCGGGCCCCACTTTTGCAGCTTTCTAAAAAGTGACTATCAGCTACTTTTACACCTCACAAATTCAAAAAAGGTGGCCATTTATGTTTTCAAAATTACTTTATCAAAAAGTAGATAAAGGAACAAGGAAAGAAAGAGGGAAAGTATTTGTTTTCTTCATTTTCATCCCTTTCATCTTCTTCTTGTCTTTCAATTCACCCAATTCTTTTACATTGTGTCAACCTTCTCCTTTGAATTGATGTTCAGATTTTCATAACGATTTCGAAGACTTTCACCTTCATCCCCTAGTTTTGACTGTTCAATGTTGGAATTATCAAGTTGTTCCAGTTGCATCTTCACACGCTCATAATTTTTTTCTAACTCGTTAATCCTATTCACCAATTTTGGAAGAATAAAACGAGATCCTTCAACTCTCTCCGTGTCTCTCTATCTAAAGAAATTACAGTTTGTGGCCTCATAGTGAGGTCAAGACCAAAATCGTCTTTCGGGATTTTGATTTGACCAAAACGTCTGCATTTGCAGTAAGATTTTATGCTTGCATCACACTTTCACATTAAACATTGAATCGTTCTCATCCATACACAACTTATTCAACTCGGATTTTGTCATAACCCTAACTTTATAAACATTGTCAAAAAATAAGAATTAATAATCGACATAAAAAGATATAAAGAATATATTAAATTTTACTTTACCTTTTCAAATCAAGGAGCTATTTAAATTGAATGATAATGGATGGAGCTTCTTTAAAAATGAAGAACCATGAAAATGGGTTTTTTTTCAAAAAAGAAGACAATTGCTTTAAGATAAACATTAATATTTATTTTTGAATTTTTTTGAAATTACTTTGACACGTGGCTAACTTTTATTGGTCATTGTTAGCCAAAATCTTCACTCACGCGCCCTACATGGGTGAATTCACGTATATTGCCACGTAGGTACGAAAGTGGTAATTAATTACTTAAAAAAATTTGGAGGGGGTAATAGGACCTCATCAAAGATAAGGTGTGTCTCACGGATTTTGGATATAGGCTAGGGGGGTAATTGAGTATTATCCCTAAATTTTAATTTATGGATTAAAAAATTGTGATTTGTGATTGGATAGATCTCATAATGTTTAGAAGTGTTATAAGATAGTTTAACATGAGAAACAATCAAGTAATCCATATCTGGAATCAAGTCCTCAATGTGGAGGTGCATTTAAATATTTAGTCGCAAAATAAATTTTAAGACAGAAGAGTCTACAACCACTCCGTGATGCAGAGAGAAAATTTCCCATCCTGAAGAATTGGTCAATGTCGTACTGTCGTACCCTAATTCCGCTGACTTTTTCCTTCCTTTTTTTTCTAACCCCAATTCGCCTAAATTCGATCATTATTTCACTAGAATCTATCCATAACGACTATAAAGTCGACTTGATTTTTTTAGGAACTCAACAATCCCAACTTAACTCAAGAACAAAAGTCAATATGCAAGAACACAATTCAAAATCGTCAATTTTCAACTTTCTAGAAATGAATTTTACAGAAAAAAAACATGATTGGCGCGTTGTATAAACAAACCCAACACTATGAAAGTCTCAAATACCTATTTAAGGATAAACCCTTGTGAAACGACTTGGATTTTGCAAGAAATCTCAAAGAACGCATTGACTTTTCTCCGCCTTTCTCTTCTCTAAAATCCCTAGCATAATTCTTAGTTGTGTAAACTAAACTAGTTCATTTTAGATACCAAGAAATTTACTAAAAACAAATTAATTAATTGTGCATAGAAAACACCAAAATACCCCTTACAAATCCAGTTTTGATTTCCCTTATCTAGAATGTCCAAATTCAAATAGACTCTCTCCCTCATAAGAACTCATAATTATGAAAACTCGGTGGCGTTCAAAAGATAATTGAAAGATATTTCCTACAGTATCTTGTAGTCCAACAAAATAATCATGATCTAGGATATATGAATTTTTGAAGTTCAACCAAAACTCAAACTTAGTTTAACTCTGTCAAACGTTCCAATTTGATTATTTCCATAAACGGTTTCTTTCTACTTCTTGTTCTTTAAAATGGCTAGGTGTTACAATATCTCCCCCTTGGGAACATTCGTCCTTAAATGATATTACTCTTATAAGGCTAAGGTGTAACATTTGACATTCTATTAAAACACCCAACAAGCAAATCTAACACATTCAGTATATAAATTAAAAAGTACTGAGAAGAGAATTAGCAACTTGATCTGGATTTCCTCAGGGCTCATATGGATGTGGATATCCCTTATTCATATCCTCCTCATCTTCCCTGGTAGCTTCCTCAACAAACTGATTTCTCCAAAGAGACTTGATTGAAGTTACTTCTTGGTTCTCAATTTGCAAAGCTTGTAGTCTAGAATTTGAACTGGAATCTCCTCACGAGTTAAGCTATCCTTGATACCAATATCTTCAGTTGGCATGACCAATGATGGATCACCCACGCACTTCTTCAACGTGGAAATATAAAATACTGGATGGACCCTTGTGATAGCCCCAACTCATAAGATACATTACTAATCCTTTTTGATATTTTGTAAGGACCAATATAATGGGTACTAAGTTTCCCTTTCTTACCAAATCTCATTACACCCTTCATGGGTGAAATTTTCAAGCATACACAATCATCTACTTCAAACTCTAAGCCCCTTATCCTAACATCAAAGTAGGATTTCAGATGACTCTAAGTTGGTTTCAACCTTTCTTGGATAATCTTAACTTTCGCCATAGATTGATGAACTAAGTATGGTCCTATCAACCCAGCTTCACCAACTTCAAACCATCCAACAGTAGTCTTGATCGCCTCCCAAAAAGGGCTTCATAAGAAGTCATGTTTATGATGGAGTGGTAACTATTGTTGTAAGAAAACTCAATTAGAGGTAGGTGATCATCGCAATTATCTTTGAAATCAATCACACAAGCTCTTAATATATATTTCAAAGTCTCAACAGGGCGCTCTGCTTGACCATCTATCTAAGGATGGAAAAAAGTACTTATGTTCATACTTTAACTCAAGCCTTTCTAAAAATATATCAAGAATTGCATAGTAAATTATAGACCTCTATCTGAAGTAATCGATAGCAAAACCCCATGGAATTTGAATACCTCTTGAATATAATACTTAGCATAATCTTCTGCGGTATGAGTAGTCTTTACTGGCAAAAAGTGGGTTGATTTATTTATTCTATCAACAATAACCCAAATAAAACAATGCTTCCTACGAGACCTTGGTAATCCTGTGATGAAATCCATATTGATCATCTCCCACTTCAATTCAGGAATCTCTATATTTTGCGCCACACCACCGGGCCTTTGGTGATCTACTTTAACTTGTTGACAAGTCGAACTGTTACATCTTGAGAGCAAACCCTAGAAGATATGGCACTCTCGTAGTGCAACCGGCGTACTTGACTTTTAGAGGTCTTGTACATGCCTTTTCGTACCATTCATCGCATATACATATACGAAAAGTAGTGAGGAATTTAAACATTTCACAACATTCGAGAAAGTACTATTAAGTATATAACATTGCTTTAATAAAGAAACTCGAAAGACATCTATGCCCTCAAGTCAAATGAGGACATACTTCAAACTTGCTTTAAAGATTCTATAATCTAAGCTTCGGTCCCCAAAATTCCCTTCACCTATGAATCACTTTAGAGATACATAAAAGCATGAAATTAGTACAAACACATGAACTAAGTATGGCTTATTGCATAAAAATCATGATAACGGACATTTAGTGGAAATATGCTCTTTTTGATTAAAACATCATAGTATAATCATAAGAACAACATTTAACACCTTAGATTCACATAAGAAATCACATAAACATTTTATCACATTTTAAGGAACATTACAGTGACCCAACCAATATTACAGTGAACTAACTCAAGCTTCACAATGAACTCTTTTAGCATGCAACTCTCTCACTAAAAGTTATCCTAAGACTCACTTAAGTAAGACAAAGAGAGACCGTCCATACAGCCTCTGTAAACACACCTAAATGATCATTCGGACTACCTATAAAGAGATATACACACTTACAATATACTAAAACATATAACTTATAATATGACATTCACCCCACCTAGGTTATCAAAAGACTTACATAAGTAATTCTAGAAGAGAACGCACATACACCCTCTTCAATATTACCTAAATAATCCTTAAGACTTCCTAATATTAGATCTTGCTTAACTTGTCAACAAATTTTCTTACCTAGAGACATTCTTAAGACTCCCCTTGATAAGACATGAAGAGATCATCCTTTATGGCCCCTTCACACTTTAACTAGGCAATCCTTAAAGTTACTCTAGACTAGGTACTCATTTATTTACATACTTTCTAACAGAAGTCATTAGTTCATTAAGAGACATTCATCACATAAGGACACTCAAGTAATAGTCTTGGAGAAGACCTAAGGACTCCCTAACTAACATCTTCAAAGCCTAAAGGAGCAATGTCTAGGTAGCGTCCCATACCATTACCTAAACATGATAGACTTCTCAAATACTAGTTGATATCCCATATGATGAGAATAGGCAATAACTGACATAGACCACGAAAGCTAAGCATGAAATACGAAGTTGTAACCTACTCCCATGAGGGTGTTCTACTTTCCAATGGTAGAACTTGGACACATCCCATGTAGGCACATGGTTAAGGAATATGAAGGGTTTATTTTCACTCTAGCCTCATTCTTGACTAGAGATACTTCCCTTACCATACTCACTAAGTGCTAGCCTTTGTTCTCATAGAGTAATTCACATATAGGATCATACGAAGATGATCCATATGTATTTCATAACCCAATCATATTCACCCTAACAAAGAGGTCCCCTAAAGCTGCCTTTCTATAGCGAAGAGATAGCTTAATGACTTTCCTAAGGATGATTTTGTGTCGTTCCAGTCAACCAACCTTAAGTCCACCATTCACACAAGAAGGATACCATTACGACTTTCGATTTCAAGGATATAATAACCTCTCAACTAGGTTGAGGGCTCCACATAATTTGACCATCTCACTATGTTTAAGGCCATATATCCATTACATATACAAGACTAAGGAACTTTTGCATACTAAGAGAAGACATCTCATATTCACACATAAACACTTCAATTTATCATATATATCATATCATATTCACACATAAACACTTCACTTTATCATATATATCATATCATATCAAGAAGCACATAGGCACAACCAAGTCAACTATTGGTCATCCTATATACTACTATAGACTCATCAATATAGCCATCATAAGACTCTATAACAAAGTAGGAAGAATCGTGCATCAACTATAAAACTACATACATAAGGACATTGTCATAGTCTAACATGATCACCTCACAACATAAATAAAAGAACACATGCTATCACCTTAATAACAAGTAGATAGATATTATCATACTTCACATAAGTCAACTAAACAAATCATCATAATATATCAAGCAGTTTCTGACAAGGCCATGTCATCATAATATATAAAGTAACGCCGACGAGGCCACATAATTCACAAGTAAAGCACATAACACCGCCGCCATAAGTGGATACTTCCAATAACATCATAATAGAAGGCCTAAATTACATAATATAAATAAAATTAGGGAATTGTACCACCAATCCATTCTAAACACTTCAATCCATAGCTAAATCATCCAATACAATACCAATAGGCCCTTACCCATGGCCATGACCATCAATTCAATACAAAAATAACAATAATCAATGAATCTAAGTCAATTATAGATACATTTATCAATCTATACATCCTATACATCAATCCAATATAATTCTTACATCATTCAATAGCCCAAAGAAAACTACACTAGAAATCATAAGCATATAGACATGATCACTTCACCCATAAAATAGTCAAAATTAGGATTGCATGGTTTGTATGGGTTCATAGAGTTTTTAGGTTAAAATTATCAAATTCACCTCAATTCAATCATAATATAATGGTTCAAAAAGTTTTACGCAAGAACCATGGATAGATCACCAAATTGGAAAATTCGTGTTTTGGTCATCTTTGAAAAATCATTGGAATTGACTCCTTGAAGAAAGAGATTTCAAGGATGAAGAACCATACCTTAATTGTGATGAAAATCCCACAATATTGATTGAGAAAAACTTGAGAAATCTATCTTCTTCCTTGGAACTACAAGCTTCAACAATGGAGGTTTTGAAGAGAAGAATGAAGAGGTTTTGTTTTGAGTTCAGGGTTTAGCTTTGATTATTGAATTTAGGGGTATAAAATGACTCAATAACTATCAATAATTCATCCCTATATTGTTCAAAACACCCCTGTACTTATTGGACAATTTAACCAATTTAAATTTTACTTAAAAACGGCGCGGCCAAATCTGAGAGTTTACTGCGCATCCCGGAGGCACTTTCAAATCTTGTTTCTTGAAAATTTTGAGGCAGAATAGTTCTTGACAACCCCGCGTCGCAGGATAAGAATTTTTCCCACTGCGTGTCAGCTGCGCGACGCGCAGCCACCACCACATTATGGCTGGCTCGCATCTTTGTTATCCTATGTTTGGATCCTCTTTGGGGACCCTTTGGTTGGTCCCGTTCGCGTCATTCTCAAACATTTCAACCGTTTTAATATCAGGATACGCATAGAAACCTTCGATACCCAGTTTTACCGTCAAATCTTCCCCAAAACATCACTACAAAACGCTATGACACACTACTTCAATTTCGACTAGTTTCCGAACGTCTTAGACGTTTGACCTCAAAACACTTCCAAACTTTATATACTTCCTAAAAACAATATTATTAACCATTTTATTACTTTAAAACATCATAAAACCCATGTTAGACTCTAGTTCAACCTAGCTCATTTTGAGGGTGTAACAATACTCCCCCACTAGGAAACATTCATCCTCGAATGACACTTGCTACTCTTTAGATACTATCAAGAGATAATAAACTCAAGAATAGAAGAAAATAACCATACCAAACAATACACAATACACACATATAGGAGAAACCTCATTTCATAAAATCAAAAGTCTCAAAACACAACAAGAAGCTAGAAACAATTCTACGACTCATCATGACATAAGACTCACATTCTTCATTTCAAATAGAATGAACTCCTTTTTTAACATTCATTTTCATGCTCATATACATCAGTTCTATCTGTATTACAACACCAAAGTACAAATTAGTCAATTTTCCAAAATCTATACAGTAATCTAAATTCCCTGGCAGTGAACAGCTTCAAATTTTCAAAAATGCAACATTTAGGCAATTGATGATGGAACATGATAATATGATAGATAAAACCATATGAACACATTTTTACAACATAAACATAACTTCATAAAATGCACAATGCAAGGACTCAATGAAATTAATTCTAAAAAGACTCTTAAACACAATGCAACATGCAACATGGTATATCATCATCTAGTTCCTCCAACCATACTCTCCTACTTAGAATGAAATCATAAAACAAAAGAGAGAATCCTAGAACTTACCATCATCATCATCCCCATCCGGCATTGATCCTAAAGCCCGGAGTGCATAAAAGTTGTTCTTCTTTGTAGCATCATCACCCGGAATACTTGGAGGAACGTGCTTACCTTCCTTTGATCTAGAACCAATACTAGGAAAATTTATCACTTTAAGTCCATCTTTACCACAGCCAAAAAAAATTCTGGTACCCAATAGGCATTCCCCATACCGCCTCTTCCCACAAGTAAAACATGTAGGCTTGTCCTCTTGAGAACCACTACCTTTCTCATGTTTCACCTTAGCAGCCCTTGATTCATCTTGACTTGAAATTTTCTTTTTGAACCTAGGATGGCATTGATCACTCGATCCACCCCTTTTTATGTTTCTAGCAATCCTACCAAGTTTAGAATCCTCAATGGATTGAGCATACACCATAAATCTAGACAAAGTCATATCATCATAGAGCATGGTTATACGACATTTTTTTTCACTCAGTCAGCAACCCTGGTCACAAACCTACTCATTTCATCCCTAGGGTTAGACACTTAGGATGGGGAATATCTAGAAAACATAGTCAACTTCAAAGATTACTCCTCAAGACTCATATTGTCTTGCTTAAGATTGATAAACTCTTCAACTTTCACCTCCCTCCTCTCACGGGGAAAGTACTTTCCTAAGAAAGCCTCCTTAAGCTTTCCCCTTACAATAGAACCCAATCAACCGTCCTATTATCCTTCCATTTAGTGTACCACACTTGATCAACCTCCATCAATTGGTACGAAGATAACTCTCCCTCTCCCTAGAAATCACCCCCATGTCACTCAACACCTTGTATACACCGTCTAGGAACTCTTGGGGATCTTCTCCCACCTTAGATCCAAGAAAGATAGGAGGATTCATCCTCACAAAGTCTCTCAATCTAGATGTCATAGTGCTCATCATGACATTCACTCTAGGCTCAACACCCCTATTCACATGAGTAGTCATGGCTCGGGCTAAATCAAGTAGAGCCTCTCTAATCTCCCCATTAGTCGGGGGAACAACCAGAACATCATTACCTCCTTCCACAATAGGAACTTGATCACCTCTAGCATCTTGAGCCCCTTGAGCAACTTGAAGAACTATCTCAACTTGTTCAACTTGAGAGAAATCTCCTCATTCATATCATTCATCTCAACTCTCCTAGATGTGTCCTCCTCGTATTCATCTTCCTAGAAGCATAAGGTAAATCGAAAAGAACACTCAAAATATTTTACTTTACGGCACAACATAGGAGTAGAAAAGAAGGGAAACTCTATCGTCCTATATTCTCTCGCTCATGGTGTGTCGTGGTTCACACTAATGAACACGACTCTACTAGACATGACTTGATGATACATTTGGATTCCTAAGACCACTTTCATAACCTAGCTCTGATAACATTTTGTTACATCATGAGAGCACATCCTAGAAGATATGACACTCTCAGAGTGCAACCGGCGTACTTGACCTCTTAAAGGGCTTGTACAAGACCTTTCGTACCATTTATCTCATATACATATATTAAAAGTAGTGCGGAATAAAAACTTTTCACATCATTCGAATAGTCTTATCAAAATGTATTTCATATAAAGGAAATACTAAGTCTCATGTAATCAAATCATAGACTCGAAATATACTTGGGATACGGCCCACACAATCAAAATATAGTTCTATTAAGTATATATCATTGCTTTAATAAAGAAACTCTAAAGACATCTATGCCCTCGAGTCAAATGAGGACATACTTCAAACTTGCTTGGAAGATTGTATAATCTAAGCTTCGCTCCCAAAATTCCCTTCACCTATGAATCACTTTAGAAATAGATAAAAGCATGAAATTAGTACAAACACATGAATTAAGTATGGCTTAATGCATAAAAATCATGATAACAGACATTTAGTGGAAATATGCTCTTTTTGATTAATACCTTAGAAACACATAAGAAATCACATAAACATTTTATCACATTTTAAGGAACATAACAGTGACCCAACCAATATTACAGTAAACTAACTCAAGCTTCACAGTAAACTCTTTTAGCATGCAACTCTCTCACTAAAAGTTATCCTAAGACTCACTTAAGTAAGACAAAGAGAGACCGTCCATACAGCCTCTATAAACACACCTAAATGATCATTGGGACTACCTATAAAGAGATATACACACTTACAATTTACCAAAACACATAACATATAATATGACATTCACCCCACCAAGGTTATCAAAAGACTTACATAAGTAATTCTAGAAGAGAACGCCCATACACCCTCTTCAATATTACCTAAATAATCCTTAAGACTTCCTAATATTAGATCATGCCTAACTTATCAACAAATTTTCTTACGTAGAGTTATTCTTAAGACTTCCCTAAATAAGACATGAAGAGATCATCCTTTATGCCCCCTTCTCACTTTAACTAGGCAATCCTTAAAGTTACTCTAGACTAGGTACTCATTCATTTACATACTTTCTAATAGAAGTCATTAGTTCATTAAGAGGCATTCATCACATAAGGACACTCAAGTAATAGTCTTGGAGAAGACCTAGGGACTCACTAACTAAAACCTTCAAAGCCTAAAGGTGCAATGACTAGGTAGTGTCCCATTCCACCACCTAAACATCATAAACTTCTCAAATACTAGTAGGTATCACATATCATCACCACATTCTGGCTGGCGCAGCAGCTTGGTTGTCCCATGTTTGGGCCTCTTGGGGACCCTTTAGTTGGTCCCTGAGGAATTATTCTCGGACATTTTGACCCTTTGCATATCAGGCTAGGCATAGGAACCTTCGATACAGTTTTAACATCAAACCTTCCCTAAAAATATCACTACAAAACTCTACGACACACTAGTTCAATTTCGACTAGTTCCCGAACGTCTTGGATGTTCTTCGACGTTTGACCTTATAACACTTCTAAACTTTATATACTTCCTAATAACACTATTATTAACAATTTTATGACTTTAAAGAATCATTACGCTCATGTTAGGATCTAGTTCAACTCAGCTCATTTTGAGGGTGTAACACGAACCTTTAGCAAAGAACTCATCAAATACCATTCTTCATAATATTCCACCAATATACTTCTCTCAAGTAACGATACATCTTTCTGGAACTCGGATGGATAGAATCTATGGGACTATGAGCTTCCTCCATAATCATTTTTTAAAGTTCATCCACACTTGGTGCACATAATGTATCGTGATTCATCAATATACCATTTACTCCTTGTTCAAAATCCATAAATTTTTGCTTATGAACATTTGCCTTCAATTCAAGCAACGTAGGATCTTGATATTGTTTCTTTAACCTCTGACTCTAATGATGATTCAGCCCCATTCATCACCACCGCTCCTCCTTTTGAGTAATCCATTAGTCGAACTCTTAATCATCCAAGTCTATGCACATATTTTACTAACTCTTTCTTATCTATGGATAAATGGGCGGTACTACCCATAGATAACCTGATCAAGTCATTAGCAACAGCATTAGCCTTACCTGGGTAATAGAAAATACTCATGTCATAATCCTTGAGTAACTCTAACCACCTTCTTGTCTGAGATTAAGCTCTTTATGAATAAACACATACTAAAGACACTAATTATTGGTGAACAAATGTACATGAAAACCATAAAGATAATGACATCATATTTTCAAAGCAGATACTACGGAAACAAACTCTAAATCATGGGTTGACAATTCCTCTCATGAACCTTAAGTTGGGTGGATGCAGAAGTTATAAATTTGTAGTTATGCACTTACACACAACCCAAACCAACTCTAGATGCATCACGATAAACAACAAATCCTTGCATACCCTTTGGTAAGGTTAATATAGGGCAGTAGTGAACCTCTTTTTCAATTCCTGAAACTTTTTCTCACAAGATTCAGTCTATTGAAACTTAATTTTTTTTGAGTCAACCTACTGAAAGGATATGAAATAGATGAAAAACCTTCGACGTACTTTCTGTAATAACCATCCAATCCCAAAAAACTATTAATATGAGTTGGAGACGTGGGTCTAGGCCAATTCTGCACTACCTCTATTTTCTATGCATCAACTTAATTCCATCACTACAGAATAATATATCCTAAGAATGCCACAGACTCCAGACAAAACTCACACTTAAAAAATTTAGCATATAACTCCTTATCCTTTAGAGGTTTGATAACTATTATACGATGACTTGTATGATCTTCCTAATTCCTCGAATAGATTAGAATGTAATCAATGAATAAGATAAAAACATATCTAAATAAGGTTTGAAAACTATGTTCATAAGGTCCATGAATGTTGTATGAGCATTGTCTAAACCAAAGGACATAACTAGCAACTCATAATAACCATAACGAATCCTGAATGTTGTCTTTGAAATTTCACATTCCCTTACCCTCAACTGATGGGACATGATATGAGGTTTATTTTTGAAAAAATAAGTGGTAACCTAAAGCTAGTAAAAAGACCATCAATTCTCAAAAGAGGATACTCATTCTTGATGGTAACATTGTTCAACTGACGGTAATCTATGCACCTTCTAAGGGAATTCTCTTTCTTTCTCACATATAGGACTAGAGTGCCCCAAGGTGAGACACTTTGTAAAATAAAACTTTTCAACTCTTTTAACTCTTTAAAAACTACTGGTTCTATTCTATATGTCAAAGTAGATATAGGTAGAGTATGAGGAAGAATGTGTATACCTAAGTCTCTCTTAGCAAGGACTTCAAGTAGATCATCTCGAAAGACTTCTATTAACTCTTTTACTAATGAAACTGACTGAATAGGAGGCATCTCAACACTATAGTCATTAAATCGAACTAAGATATATACACATCCTTTGGAAACTAATTTTCTTGCTCTAAGGTACGAAATAAAATGACCCTTAGGCAATACTGAACTACTTCTCCACTCGAAACTGGTCATTAGGAAACTAAAACTTAATATCTTGAGTTCTACAATCAATTGAGGCATAACAGGCGTAAAGCCAGTTTATAATTACAATGACATCAAAATTTACCATATTTAACTCAATTAAGTCAACCATCGTACCTTATGATCGACGAAAATGATACAATCATGATAGACTCTCTTAGCTTGAATAGACTCACGGACATGTGCAGAAATATTTAAGGGATCAAGAAGTTTCTCATGAAAAACATCTATATTCATTGCAACATATGTGGTAACAAAAGATAAACTCGATCCTAGATCTAGAAAAGCATAAACATCATAAGTGAAGACTTGAATCATACTAGTTACAACAGCCGGCAAATTCTCCTCCGACAGTCCATGAAGTAGCTCCTCTAGGTGTAGCCTTGTCTGGGTGAAAACTGAAGAAGATTAGGCTCTATAGCCCTTATCCCCACTGTTGTTTCTATCATTTGGACACTCTTTCATTAAGTGTCCCTCTTTACACACTTGAAACAACCATTAGTGCTATCACAACACGCTTCGAGGTGATTTTGACCACACTTAGTATATGTATAAGCCTAGTTACTTCCTTGTTCCACATTACCTTGAGACTCTACAGGTCTAGATCAGAAATGCTAGGAATTTTGACTATCGTACTTACTGTTATTTCTTGGTTCAGGTGCACTAGCAGATGATAGAGCAAGTTACTTTTGCTTTGGATAAAAGGATGCCTGATTGGCATTACTTTTCAGCTGCCCAGACTCATTCCCGAATGTCTAAGAATTTTTGTTTCTTAACTCTTTCCTATCCCTCACCTTATTCTCCTCAACCATTTTCACATGAATCATCAAGCTCGGTATGTCCATATCACCTATTAGTATGACAGTCATATCATCCTGACTCGACAAAAGAGACAACACAAATAAACAGACTTATCCTACTCCTAATATCCTCAACAATCTCTAGGGCATAACAGGAAGTTAGGTAAACATTAGATTATACTCATAAATGAACATAGATTTTTTCTTAAGGGAAAGGAATTCTGATAATTTTCTTTCTCACAGTTCCCGAGTAAAGTAACGCCTCAAGAAAGCCTCCTTAAACATAGCCCAACTCATATTTTGTGCACCCTCAACTCTGCCCTTCTTCTATTGGTAAAAAAAAATTCTAAATGACACCCTTGAATTGGTATGCAACTAGTTCCACTTTCTTAGCATCGCTGACATACATAATATCGAAGACCTTCTGAAGCTCTTCAACAATGTTTTCCAGATCCTCAGTGATGCTTGAACCAATAAATATTGCATGATTCATCCTTAGAAATACGCGGATCCTAGACATATCATCTATATCCTCTCATACTCCTCTTCGTCCCACTTGGTTGGTCACAACTTGTGTCACGACCGGGGAGCACCACCAAAAAGTAACATGGCGTACTTGATCTCTCGGAGGTCTTATACAATCCAGTAGTCATCATTCATCGTTTTGTCATAGATAAATTTAGCGAAAAATTTAAAACTTCATAGTACACCATATGCTAGAACACTTCCATCATATATAAAAATCTCATAATACATAGTTAGACTTTAAGTTTCTTTTGCCATCTTAGACTCAACATAAATAGAGTAGAATAGGGACACAAGCCTTATTAATATATATCAATACCTAAACTATTACATAACTTTAAGAAAAACTTCATATAAGAAATCCTTGAAGCACAAGGACTCCTTTTCTTGAGATTGGGAAGCATCTATAAAGCACTTCATTTTAGAGTCATCCTTAAAGCACCCATAACCTACACTTTCTATAAAAAGGTGAAGAAGTATGGTTTTAGTACAAGAATGCACTAAGTATGTCAATCATGCAAAAACATGCATTTAAAGAGAACATTTTCTTAGAAAACCAAGCATCATGCCTTTTAGTAAAACATCATAAAACCTTAATATAATAAGTATAACATAGCTTATATACTTTACATAGGCATCGACATTATTCATAACATCACATAAAGTCACAGAAGTCATCTAAAGTTCATATGGCATTTCACAACATTATACTTCTTTTACCTTAAGTCGTGCACCCCCCCCCCCAAGTAACCCTCTAGTGATACTTGGTGCAATGCATGAAAAGTGTCCAATTCCACCATCCACACTCAAGCATCACCTTAAGGCCACCAAGGTGAACATTCACTTAACCTTAATTTTCTTAAACATAGGCATTTATAGGAACATAGAATATCCTAAGGCACCTACTTTACAGATGAACCACATATAGGACTAACTTTAACACCACATTCAAGTCAACACTACCAATAACATCATAAGAGGCAATCATCAACAAAAGCATACTTTGACTTCATTTCATATAGACATCACAAGACCTTACTCATAATCCTAAGCTAAGCCTACTAGTGCAATGTACATGTAGATCCCCATAACCTCACACATACTAAGTAAGCTTATAAAGAGACCACAATACTATCATTTACTTCATACATGAACATGACAAGTATAGACAACTTCATACATGCCAAGTAAGACCTTCATCATATAGTCTACAAGACCAACATTATTCATATAAGGTAAAACCTCATCATATGGACTTAACAGTTTCATACAATGCATATCAGCATAACAAGAAAAAAACACTACAATATCATGCATAAAGAACATAAGAACATGCATATACATATAGAATGCCTCCCTAGAACTCCCATCATGAGATACTTATGCAACACATAGGTAAAGTCTCATACGCTCACCTATACTAAGCAACTTCCCTTAGGTTATCCTTTAGGGTTCATTATGGTACTTTCATTGCCCATTTTATTTTAGGTAAATACTGGACTTAACCGACAATAAGACCATGTAAGCCGAACTTAGAATTTGGTACCGAAAGGAGGTTCTCTACTTGCCAAAGAAGAACATTAAAATCATGCTAGCATCTAGGTGGATCCAATTTCTAGGTCCTATGGGGGCAACATATTTATGGAACTAGGAGATGTATATTGAAGCATTTTTTATGAAATTTGGCATTGTAACTTTCATCTCATGAGAAACATAAGGCGAATCTCCCTCCAAGGGAAGTCAACACCAAATGTGGAACCCTACATGAATCTTCCTCCAAGGAAAGTCAACATTGTATGAGAAACCATTGGTGAACAAGCCTTACACATTAGGAAGGGGAACCTCTCATTTATCAATTTCACTTGGTGCTAAGCTAAGTTCCCCTTATTGAAAAATCATTATTAACATAATTTTCATAAAATACGCTATAGGAGTATTAACCCCTCATATGCTTAGCTCATAGGTTATAGATGAGAATGTCCTTTCATCAACCTAAATCATCTGAGAAAACCTTTCACATTGAAAGAGAATATTCAAGCAATATCTAGTATAGAGTACAATTAAAAGTACCTTTAAAAAGACCGCACTTTACTAGATTATCATACATAGTTCATTATGCATTCATTTTTGTGTGTGTACATGTTCATATATGAGGAATACTTTTACATACGACATTTAGAAACTACATATATGCATACTTCATTATATCATATACTTTCACATTCATAAGCGTAATCATGCATTCATATTCATGTACATAGAATAATCACCCTAGGAGGTATTCTATCAAGGTAAACATGTGCAATGTATAGACAAAGGCCCATGCACTTCCATTCAATAGAACACCTATCAATTCATCCTAGTTAAGATACATATCATACTTTATTTACATATACTTTACATGCATAGTAGTAGAGATTAGTTCATATTAAAATTATCCTTTCATTAGACAGCATGAACCTAAACAGTATAAGCATGCATAAGGTGTGTGTACATTGGACAATATTATCATATAATGTATATTAACAAAATTATGGGGCAAACACCCTCTTAATACCATAATCCACATTCACTCATAGAGTACACACCACATTATAGCATAGGAGACAAGACAACTTTAGCATTTGCATTCTAGACTCCTAACATTGGCTAAAATCAAGCATTTATATAGGGTTACATAGGTAGGAGTCATTCACCATTAGAACTTAATCATTGTCATCACAGCCAAATGTTACCCTAAAAACTTCATTCAAACGTTGATGACACCATTAACAACTAGCACATGATACTAGATTAAGAGACTAGGCATAGTACTTCACATGGCGTGATCATCATAACCATACTTCATAATTCATAAATTTCCTTCAATTCCGTGATCAACATATAGAATGATTGACAAGAAATAAAACACCACCACTATAAGTGGATCATACCATACAATGATATACAAGGCAAATTCAACCATCAATCCTATAGAAAAGTAGACGATTAAGGCAATCTTACCAATTCACTAAGCTTTGATCATCATTGATAAAATTCCATAAATCATCAACAATTCATGTATAAAACATTAGCTAAAGGTACATTAAATTAACTAATTCCATAATTCAATCCTCATAGGATCAAGATCACATTACCCACATTATATTCTAAATCGAGATTTTGGGAACAACATGGGTTCATCAAGAATTTGGATTTAAATCAACATTATAAACAGTATCTAATCATAAATTAATCATAATCATGATTTCGATATCACTTTGAGAAGGAACCCATGGCTAGATTGAAAGATAGTCAATTTGATCATGAAATCTCTTCGATAACCCATTGAAGGAACTCTCTAGATGAATGGATATCTAAAGATGAACAATTACCGGACCTTATTACTTTAGAATACCACTAAAACTTGATGAATAAATATTGATAATACATCACTATTGTTGTTCTTGAGCTTCACCTGCAATGGAGGTTTCTGGAGAGGTTTTCTTTTGAGAGGGAAGGGTGAAATTTTAAGAATGAATAGGGAATTGAATTTTGTTATTTTTAACTAACTTAATATACCTAAAATAACCCATAATAACCATCCATATTAATTTAGGAACGTGAGGTGAATTTCCCATTCACCCCTTAGCATGGCAGCGTGCATGCTGCAGATTGCAAGCAGCATCGATGCAAGCCAGTCGACGGACCGTCACCTGGTCGATGGCACCGTACTATTGCTCCGTAGATGTTGACTGAGGCTTAATTTTGGGGGATTAAGCTCCCACAACTATGTGTGTAGTAAAGTCCCCCATTGATGGGGCGTCACCTAAAGTACGAGGCGTTATTCCTTGGGCGTAGATAGACATTGCCAAGTCAGTGTCTAGGCAGCCTTTGGGTCCTCCTCAAGGACCCCTTGGGTTGTCCTTCGGGAGTCTTTCCCTGATTCTTCCAATGTAAATACACTCGTATACATTTTAAGGACCTCTCATATAAATTTCAACAAAACGAACACGTAAAACATGCCAAGGCACACCAAGACACACATGCACATCTCAAGGCTAACTTTCGAACATTCTTGGACGTTTGACCTTCAAATCAAGTATGCATACTATAAAACACTTAACTAACATATTTTAAACCTTTTTAGGCACATGTGAGTCTCTAAGCACCTTACTTCATTTTGGGACACCTTACAATGTCCCCACTTGGGAGCATTCGTCCTCGAATTATACTAGGGACATTTTAAAACACTTTCAAGGACTCAATGAACTATAGAGCAGCTCACAACATTCAAACATAATCACATAAAAGTCAATGAACCAAAATTATAAGGAATATCAACTTCAAACCATTTTTCACTCAATACAAGACAAGCAAGTAGAACCTCTATTCACTCACTCTTTAATGCATCAAACACACAGGCTTTTGTCAAGTTCGTAGGAGGAACATCTTTCTCCTAATCATAACATGGTATTTCCATTTCATTTCATTAAGATTTCATTATGCAACAACCTTTGATTCACACTAAGGCATGTTCAACATCAAACTCAAAAAGCTAATCATCACTCATACTTCAATGCACATAGACTTGAGTCAAGTAGATCAACAAAAATCCTTATCATTTAGACAAACTGCCATGAAGTCCTTACTCAAACTTACCATGCTTAGTTATGTTTAATTAGGAATGTCCTTCTCCTCAACACATTTACATGTCTTCATGAGCATGCATCAATTAGGGAATTCATGTAAGTTATAGACACACACAAGGACACTAGCTAGACATTCCTTCATTTATCAAGAGTGAGCCTACATTAATACTTCCCAAGTCATAAAAGTAACACATTTTTAAGAGACTCTTCATTTTTCATTTAAAGGATACTCAATATCTCATTTATGTCTTACAACAACACACATTGGAAGTGGCATCAAACATGATCCTTACATTATCTCATGAAGTTAAATGCACAACTAACATATATGGATGCACAATCAACATGAGAAAGCATGAATTTGGTCAAAAATCCTTTTTCATGCAATTTATAATCTTCAAAACATGCTTAATATAGTGTTAATTAAGATATACATAACATATAGAGAACATGCAACTTATACTTGTATGCAAGACTCTTATCATGAACAAAATACTAGTAACTCTTTGGTTTCAAGCTCAAGTAATTATAGAAGGACAAGATAGGGATATCTACCACCTTACTACTCACATCACCAGACAAGATACGAATATCAACCACCTTACTACTCACATCACCATCCCCCCTTAGGGTAAACCAAATTTAAGAGCATATTAACTCAACTTTAGGAGAACTCTAGGTTACCAATGTTAATAACTAAGTATCATCCCATTCTTGGGATCTATGCTTGAGCAAACCCTTAATCAACATCACCAAAAAGTTATTCTCAACTTAAAGAACTTTAAGGAACTCAACAAATAAACATCAAGGGTACTTAAAATCTCACCATCTAGGCACCTTATCCCCCACTTGGGGTAATCCTAATCACATCATGCCCTTAAACACCAATGTCAAGGCAAGTCAATACCAATCTCCATATTCCTCACATAAGAAGGTTCAACATCATTGAGGGTTTTCACTCCTAATCTCTTATTAAGGAGCCTACTAACTCCATCATCAAGGGGTAATGCCTCAAGAAGCATCATTCTTCTAAGGCCAACACCTAAAGGAAATCCATAACAATCAAGTTAGGTCATACTACCCAACCACATAAGGTCTCAACTACACTGGTAATACCAAAGGGTCATAAAAACCTTTGGAAAAAAAATAGAGGAGACTCTACCATAAGGCCTCTTTCTTTTTTTTCAACACTAGGGTAAGGTAACTTCTAGGTCATTCTAACCCACATTAACATATTTGGTGGAACCTTCCAACCAACCATCTCCAAGTACCATCTAAGCACCCTTTTAAAATGGCCAAACTTATGATCAAACATAAAGACAACTAACCACTTTCAAAGTATGTCACCTTTAATTCTTTCCTCCTCTTTAAGGTTTAAGGGATACATACTACCCTCTAGGCCAACGTTAGGCATAACATACTTCCAAACTATTCAACAAAACTCTTTTCTTCCCCTTTTTGCCACTATTAGAATAGGTTCATAATGGAACTAATCAACTAATCATAAGGTTTCTCCCATTGCTAGCATACTCCACAATCACCTTACAAGGTAAGCATACTACCTTCACATCTAGGATCAAGCCTACACAAAAGACTCCAATCCATACAAGGAAACTATGAAGCACTTCTCAAATACCAAGGCAACAATGAAACATTTACACATATACAAGGTCCACATTTAAATCATCACCCCTATATAAAGCTAACATTCATCTTTAGCTATTTATCACACTTCTTCAAAGCATTTCAAGTCTAAACCATAGTATTACACTATCACCATAAAAAGCATATAGCAACTTGAAATTCCAAAGGGAACTCCATTTAATTATAGCAACCATTAGAAAGTTAAAACCATATCATGACATAAATTCTCACATAGCATATCATTTCACATAAATCACTTATATAGCCATAAATTGCATCACATCATCATATATCAAATTGCACCTTAACATATACTCATCATACCATAAATACAAGATAAACATCAAAAACTCACCTTTTCTCCCTCAAGCATAGCGATAACATCTTATCCAAGATATCACATCTAAAAGACCACCTAAAACAAAACATAAGAGAAAGATCTTATGTAATTATTTTCTATGGCACTGCATGAAAATAATGAAAAATGGAACTATATTGTTTTATATCCTCTCGCTCATAGATGAGTCGCGACTCACCACCGATGAACGAGACTCTACTAGACATGGCAATATGAGACATTGGACTCTAAAACCACTTTGATAACCTCATGCTCTGATACCACATTTATCACGACCGAGGAGAACCCCTTAGAAATAAAATAATGTTCGGAGGTCTTATACAATCCCATAGTCATCATCCATCACATTGTCATAAGTAAATTTAGCGGAAAAATTTAAAACATTCATAGCACATCATATGCTAGAACATCACTTCCATTATATATAAAAATCTTATAATATATAATTAAACTCTAAATCTCTTTTTTATCGTAGACTCAACATCAATAGAGAAGAATATGGAAACAACCCTTATCAATATATATCAATAACTAAACTATTACATAACTTTAAGAATAACTTGACATAAGAAATCCTTGAAGCATAAGGACTCCTCTTCTTGAGCTTGGGAATCATCTATCATGCTCTTCACTATAGATTTATCCTTTAAGCACCCATAAACTACACTTTGTGTAAAAAGGTGAAGAAGAATGGTGTTAGTACAAGAATGCACTAATTATGGCAATCATGCAAAAACATGCATTTAAAGAGGACATTTTCTTAGAAAACTATGCATCATGACTTTTAGTAAAACTTAATAAAACCTTAAAATAATAAGCACAACATATCTTATATACTTCGCATAGGCATGGACATTATTCTAACATCACATAATGTCACATAAGTCATCTAAAGCTCATTTAGCATTTCATAACATTATACTTCTTTTACCTTAAGTCATTACACCCCCAAGGAACCTTAAGTGATAGTTTGTGAAATGCATGAATAGTTTCCAATTCCACCATCCACACTCAAGAATCCCCTTAAGGCCACCAAGGTGAACATTCACTTAACCTTCGTTTGCTTAAACATAGGCATTTATAGGAATATAGCATATCCTAAGACACCTACTTCCTATATGGACCACACATAAGACTCACTTCAAGACCACATTCAACTCAATACTACCAATAACACTATAAGAGTAAATATTCAACAATAGCATACTTGGACTTCATTTCATATAGACATCACAAGACCTTACTTATAATCCCTATCTAAGCCTAGTAGTGCAATGTGCATATAAATCCCCATAACCTCACACATACTAAGTGAACTTATAAATAGACCACAATACTATCATTTACTGCATACATTAACATGAAAATTATAGATAACTTCATACATGCCAAGTAAGACCTTCATCATATGCCAACAATACCAACATTGTAAGGACCCTCAAAATGAGTTAAGGTGACTACAAACTAACATGTGTATAGAAAGGTTTAAAATAATTTAAATAACTGTTTTAGAGTATTTATACTTTATTTGAAGTGATTTGGAGGTCAAACGTCCAAGAATGTCTGAGACATTCAAAAGTTAGCCGTTGAAACGTGTTTGTGTGTTGTAGTGTGCTTTGGTATGTTTTGTATGTATTTTTATGTTAAAGTTTATAGGAGAGGTTCCTAACATGAATAAGAAAGTATTTTAGGTGCAAACATCCGGGAAAACTCCCCAAGGACCAACCAAAGGGTCCTTCAGGAGGACCCAACCTTGTGCCAACAAGTTGCCCACGATAGCAACCTTTGTTCCTTGGTGAAATAGGTCCACTTCGTGGACTTGGTCGTCCATATGTAAAAAAGTTGGTCCTACTCACAAACACAAATCAGACTCAACAGCGCTGGAAATTATTTTTAAAAAGATCATGCAGGAACAGCTTCGCATCGCAGACTTGTTTCCCGACGAAGATTTCAAAAATAGAAGTTGAGTTTGACATGTCTAAAAGTCCAAATAAGTGTGGAATGTTTTGGTAATATTGGGACACGGTTATTAACAGTTTATAAGACTTATGTAACCCTTTCCCATGTCAAAATCTCAACACCCAATAAGAAAATCAAAAATCCCAAAACTCTCTTCTTCTCCAAGTTCTCTCAAATTTCCATTGGAGGGAAAACTCAAGTTTAAGATAGGGGTTGGAGTTTCAAGGTTTCTTCTCAAATTTCTCATGGGTTTTTAATCAAAAAGGTATGGTGATCATTCATCCTTAGTTACCCATTCGCCTAAGGAGTCAATCAACAATTTTCAAGTGTGATTCAATGACCAAAATTTCCAATTTCCAATCTAGCCATGGGTTCTTTCTCAAATTGATTTAGAAAGCATGTTTATGATAAAATGATGATAATATACTGTTATTAAGATTAATTTCAATCCAATTTCATGATGAACTCATGATCCTCCTAAATTCTCAAATTGGCCTATAATGTGGGTCTTGTAATTTTGACTCTATGTTGATTGAATTATGTTTCAATTTTGTTGCATTGGCCACTATTATTGTTATTCATGTGAATTGAATATGAATTTTTGATGATTGATAAATGATTATCAAGGTTTAGGGATTGGCTAAATTATTCTATATTCCTTTACTTTCTATAGACTTGATGAAGTAATGTACCTAATGTGATCTTGAAACCACGATGTTTGAAGTATGATTTCATTTATGTAATGGTACTTTTAGATACTATTTTATACATGTATTGATGTTGAATTATGGGAATTTATCAATGATGATCAAAGCGTGGAGAAATTGTAAGTTGGCCTATTCTCTCTAATTTTCTATAGAATTTCTAGATTCTTGGCCTAGTATGGCATTGTGTGTTATGGTCCACTTATGGTGATGGTGTTTACCTTATTGTCAATACTTATATGTGTTGTTTATGTCCATGAAGTAAATTATACCTTGAAAGTGTGGTTATGATGATCACGCCATGTGAAGTATTATGCCTAGTCTTCAATGCTAGTTCATGATCTAGGTTATATTGATGATGCTTCCTATACGTTTAAATGACTATGTTAGGGATAGGTATGGTCTACATTTTGATGTTTGAATACACTTGTGTAGAATAAATTACTCTACATACATGAATATGAATGCATGATTTAACTATGAATATGAAGGTATATGATATGATGAAGTATGCATATGCATAGTATTTAAATGTGGTATGTGAAAGTATTTCTCATATATGAACATGTACACTCACATTTATTCATATAATGAAGCATGTATGATAATCTAGCAAAGTAGGGTCTCTTGAGAGGTATTCTCAATTGTACTCCAAACTAGATATTGCTAGAATATGTTATGTCCATGTGAAATGTCTTCTCACATGATTTAGGTTGATGAAATGACAACTTTCATATATAACCTATAAGATAAGCATATGAGGAGTTAATCTCCTAGATCCTTATTTTATGAAGTGAAGCTAATAAACACTTTTCAATAAAGGGAATTCAGCTTAGCACCGAGTGAACTTGACAATAAAGGTGTTGGCTTCCCTTGGAGGAAGATTCACCATTGTTTTCACATAGGGTGCTGACTTCCCTTGGAGGAACATTCACATGTGGTTCCACATGAAGTATTGACTCTCCTTTAAGAGAAATTCACCCATGGTTTCTCATGAGATGAGGACTCCAATGCTAATGGTCATGGAGAGGGTCCAATACATATCTCTTAGTTCCATAGCTATGTTTCCCCATAGGACCTAGATAGTGGATCGAACTAAGATTCTAGAATGATGTTAATGTTGTACCTTGGCAAGTAGAAGACCTCCTTTCGGTGTAATGTTCTAGAACACCGAATTCCATTTTTAGCTCACATGGTCTTATTGTCTGTTAAGACTAGGATTTCCCTGAAGTAAAATGGTCAATGGAAGTAAAGGAATGGACCCTAACTAGAATAACCTAAGGAAATTGCTTAGTGTAGGTGAAGGTATGTGACTTTACCTATGTATTGCACAAGTAGCTCTTGAGGGGAGTTCTAGGAAGGTGATCAATATGTATATGTATAAGTATATGTATATTATGCATGACATTATGGTATTAATCTAATTGTTATGATAATATGCATAGTATGAGTTCTACGGTGTCTATTTGATGTAGTATTATCTTATATGTATAATGTTGGTCTTATTGACTATATGAAGATGGTCTTACTTGGCATGTATGTAGCAGTTGACTATACTTGCCATGTTGATGTAGGAGTAAATGATGTTTGTGGTCTCTTTGTGAGTTTACTTAGTATGTGTGAGGTTATGGGGATTCACATGTATTGTAACGACCCGAGAGTACCCCCTAGAAGAAGGGAGCACCCTTTGATCGGAATAAGGCGTACTTGACCCATTGAGGTCTTGTACAAGCCCTCTAAATATCATTCATTGCGTAGGTCATGAAAAGTAGTGCGGAATTAAAAATTTTCAAAACATTTAATATGAAAATAAATTCTTTCATAAATACTAAGAAAGTCTCATCTTCACAAGCAAAACTTAAAGACACGACAAATATCTTAGGGGCACGGCCCTTTACATTGAAAGAGATACATAATAAGTCTTAAATAAAGCAACTACAAAACATGACTATGCCTCGAATATATGAGGACATACTTAGGCTTGAGAGAGTAGATTCCCAATCTTCTCCTTCTAGACTTCGCCTTGCCTCCAAACCTATACTTATTAAGTATAGAAAAGAATGGGGTTAGTATAAAACAATGTACTAAGTAAAGCATATTCAAAAACATGCAAAAAGGGACATTTTAGTATAAATACACTTTCATGCCAAATAAGTAAAACCTTCATAAATATAGGAGTAAACAACATAAGAATCATTTAATACTTAGATAAGGAGTCCATAATTTTAACAAACAGGACCATTTTACAGTAAACTCTCCAAAATTACAGTGAATTCATTTTAATCCCAAAACAGTGAAACAATCTCCTTAGAGGTTTCCCTAACCAAGTGATCCTTAAAACCACCAACCATAGTCTTACCTCGCTCAAAAGACAAGTCCACACATTAATAATTAGACAATAAAGGAGAATTCATACATGAAGAACATCACCCAGGTTCTCTACTCCAATGAGACTTATAACTTACACTTAGTGCAATGTTAGAGTAGCATATCATACTACCACTACCACTTAGTTCCCCTTAAGGGTTCCCTTAGATAAAGAAGACCACGTACCTATCAAGACACTGTGCACCCCAAGGTCAAGCCAAGAGAAAGTGAACTCATTTCCGTAGGACTTAGCTCATTCGATTCATACAAGAAACATCAAGACTTCCCTTTCGGAATGCCTACCTAGTGCAATAGATAGATAGTGTCCCATTCCACCACTTACACTAAGTATTACACACTTTTAGGAGACTTAGTTATTTCATTCTTTTGTGGGGGAAGAGCTTTAACCGACACAGACCATTAGAACTAGACATGGAATCCCGAATTCTACCCTTATCGGGGAAGGGTTCCCCATTTGCCTAGGAAAGGGTCATTCTTTTAGCTTTTACATGGCTTTCCCATTAGCTACATCTATGCGGACTCATAGTTAAGGCATAAGGAGAATTCTAGTAAGTATATTATTCTCTACTAAAGAGGAGTACTCATCTCAAGAGATACATTGGAATACAACATCTCAACTCACAAAGTGTAACCACCCTTTATTCACATCCTCTCAGTGATAAGCATAATTCCCCACGGATTCTCAATATTTTATACTATAGGTTAAGGATAACTAGTGAACACCACATGTTAACTCACAAAGGGGATTCATCCTACAACTTATCTTAGAAAGCTCTTATGATTATTAAGGTTGCTACTAAACACTTCATCTCAACTCACAAAGAGTGTTCACCCCAAAACCCCCCGTTTTACTTAACTTAGCTTCATTCACTCTAGTGTGTGTATGTGTGTACATGTGAACGCACCTTGCACATAAGCATCATTTCATTTACATTCAATTCTATACATGCTTAGACCTTCATTCATCACATTACACACTTTAACATGCTACACATATTCATATAAGTCATTTAGACATAATCTATAGCATACTTCTCATAATAAGCTTCATAAGCCACATTAACAAGAATAACATCCTAATCATTTTGCTTCACATAATATGCCTTCATGGTCTCACTCACAATACACAACTAACCTCTTATCCATACAATTCAAGTAAACAACGCCATAAATAAAGTTAAACAACATAACTAACTTACCCTTTATCAAAGCTTCCTTCACCCAGAATAATTTCTTCAACAATTCATCATAATATAGCCCTTAGGGAAGTAGCTAAACATAAATATCAACACAAGGAAACCAAATCTCAAAGACTACCAAAATCATGCTCATTCAACCCATTCCTTAAGCCAAAAATTCATAAAAAGCTTTTCATTGAACATGTTATCATTGAAGTATTAGCATTAAAATCAAAAATTAAAATTAGAAACATTATATTTGATCATTCAAAACATTTTCATGCAAGACCCATATTTAGAATAAAAGATAGAAGGAGTTAGGGTTGAAAACCCTTTTTGAAAATCTATTAGAAAGAACTCCTTAAATTGAAGAGAGTTCAAGGATTACTACCATACCTCAAATAGAATAAACCCCGCTGATTTTTGATGAAGAAACAACCATCAACAACCCTCCTAGATCTTTCTTGACTTCTAGCTTCTATGGAGGTTTGAGAGAGTTTTCTTGAGAGAAGGGCTTAGGGTTTTAGGAAAAGAAGTCTAATATATGGTCCTAGGGTTTCAAACATCTTAATATACCTAAAAGACCCTAAAAATATCTTCTAAGGTTCCTATAATACTTGGGGTGAATTCACCAAACACCCCAAGACAAAACAGAATTTTGAAAGCTTTTTAGCAATAGCACCAACAACTCCAACAAACGGACCGTTTGTCCATCGATGTCCCATTTGTGGTGGTTAGTTGGTTGGGATTCAACCTTCAAAACTTACAGGCCTTCAGGTCCAATCTACGTACCAAGTCAACGAGACGTTGATTGGTCAATGGGTCAATGACTGGTTCCGTTGATGGAGACTATGAGGCAGTTTTGGGTCCTAGTCTTGGGCCTTTCTCTAGGTCCCCTCGTGGGTCCTAGGTGGGGTCGTACCAAGACGTTAAACCCCTAAACATAGTATTCTAGGTCTTGGAAACACCCCATATCAATTTTTATCAAAACAAACCCGTAAAACTCACTAACACATGAAGATACATGAACACTTTCTAAGACACACCTTCCGAACATCATGAACGTTTTTGGACGTTTTGACCTCCAATACCAAACTTCACACACTGCCTAAGAAAATCAATGAAACTCATTTTAACACAAAAACTAACACATGAAACATTCACAAAGCTCTAGTTCACCTTAGTTCATTTTAGGGTGTTACATTCTCCCCAACTCATAATAACATTTGTCCTCGAATGACACTGAACACTTTAAGACCATCAAGGACTCAATTAGCAGAATAAAACACATTACAATCATGATCAAACATTCATATCAAAGGCACCAACTACCAAGGAGCACAATTTCACATTTCCAAACATTTTGTAATAGAGGCAACTTTGTATCAACTTTCACATTTATGGAGGAACTAACTTATGCAACATGAAACATGCTCATATACATCCCTATTATACACATGGAAACCACAATTCATGACAATACGGTTTTTTTCAAAAAAAATGAAATCTTTATGGTGAGGATCAACACTCACACAGTGAAGCATGCTAGGAAAAAAAAGAATCAAACCTTTAAGCAATTCATTGAGAAGGCATAATCATATGAATATAAAACCATGTAAAATCATCTTATAACATAAACACAATAACCATAAAAGGTTAAGACTTACAGGGACATACAAATCCGGACTAGTTCTCCTTCCTAGATCCTACCCATAGGGAGGGTTCTTCTTTGGAGCATTGGGATCTTGACCACCTTGAGGATCTTGATTAACCTATTTCCCCTTGCCTTGATTCTAGGGCAGTCCCTCATCTTGTGTCCCTTACTACCAAACTCAAAACAACCATCCGTTCCGGCAAGACACTTACCCAAATGTTGCTTTTCACAAGAAACACACCTAGTCCTCTCAAAATTATGGCCACCTCCTTGGAAATGTTGATTGGGATCCCTCTCCTTGTTTCCCATGGAAGACTTTTGGTGAAATAACCTATTCTTAGGTTTTTGGTAACTAGAATCATCCGACCTAGGCATCTTACCCTCTTGCCTTATTTCCCTAATTTTGGACTCCTCGATTTGTTGTGCATACACCATGAGCCTAGAAATATCCATGTCATTAAGCAACATTGTCATACGACACTATTTCTCCAACAAGCTAGACACTCCCATATCACAAATTTGATTATCCTAGACCTAGGGTTGGCTACCATGGTTGGGGCATACTTAGAGAATTGGGTGAATTTAAGAGAGTACTCTTGCACACTCATTTCCTCTAGATGAAGGTTTATGAATTCAACCATCTTCTTCTCCCTCCACTCTAAGGAAATGAACCTATCTAGGAAAGCCTCTTTGAACATCTCCCAATCAACTGGACGATCTCTTAAGGGTCTTTCATCCCTCCATTGCTCAAACCACACTTGAGCCACATCTTTGAGTAGGCAACCGACTAACTCCGCTTTCTCTTTAGGGGTCACACCCATAGCCTCCAACACTTTGAACACCTCATCTATGAAGCTTTATGGATCTTCATCCACTTTAGTGACATGGAAAGTAGGACGATTCATCCTCATGAAATCCTGAATTCTAGAAGTGGGAGTACTAGCATTTGGTTGAGGTCCACCTCCTTGGTTAGCTTGGGGAAAAAAGTGATAATTGATGACATGAGCTTGCCATCATGAGTTGGGTCAAATTCATTATGGCAGCCCTCAACTCCGCATTATTCATATCCCCTTCAATATAGGGAACTTGAGGACCTTGGGGAATGGGGGCAATTGATTCTCTTGAGGTTCCGGTGGAACTTGAGGTTCTTGAAGGGGACTTTCCTCGTTTTATCCCTCTAGGCCAACAAAAGGAACTTGGTCAACACGGGAAGAGATCCTCTCATTAGCTACACCTCCCTCCTCCCTTATAGCGGTTGATCTCCTTATATTCATGTCCTACAAACACAAAGAGAAGAGGTTGAGAGAGACATCTTCTAAAACTAACTCTAAGGCACGAAATTAGAATAATGAAGAAAGTAAAACTTCTATAGTCTTATAGCATCTTTTCCATGGATGTGTCCCGACTCACACCAATGACCAAGACTCTACTAGATTTGGCTTGTGAGACATTAGACCCTAAGCTATTTCCCATAAACTTATGCTCTGATACCAAGTTTGTAACAACTCAAGATCACCCCTTAGACAAAGGGAGCATCCATGGATCGGAAAAAGTCATACTTGACCATTTTGGGTCTTCTACAAGCCCTTTAAGTATCATAAATTGCATAAGACATGAAAAGTAGTGCGAAATTCAAACTTTTTGCGACATTTAATATAAAAAGAAATTCTTTCATAAATACTAAGAAAGTCTCATCGTCACAAGCCAAACTTAAATACATGACATACTATCTTAGGGACACGGTCCTTTACATCAAAAGAGATACATAATAAGTGTTAAATAAAGAAACTGAGAAACATGACTATGCCTCGAATATATGAGGACATACTTAGTCTTGAGAGAGTAAATTCTCATGCTTCGCCTTCTAGACATCTCCTTGCTTCCAAACCTATACTTATTAAGAATAGAAAAGTATGGGGTTAGTACAAAACAATCTACTAAGTATGGTATATGTAAAAACATGCAAAAAGGGACATTTAGCATAAATACACTTTCATTACAAATAGGTAAAACCTTCATGAATATAGGATTAAAAAACATAAAATCCTGAATTAAATAATAGAAAAGTATGTTCCATAATTTTAACAAGAAGGACCATTTTACAGTAAACTTTCTAAAAATTACAGTGAATTCATTTAAGTGTTACAATGAATTCATTTTAATCCCAAAATAGTGAACCAATCTCCTTAGAGGTTTCCCTAACCAAGTGATCCTTAATACTAACAAACATAGGCTTACCTCGCTCAGGATACAAGTCCATACATTAATAATTCGACAATAGAGGAACATTCATACATTAAGAACTTCACCTAGATGCTCTACTCCAATGGAACTTATAAGTTACACTAAGTGCATGTGAGAGTAGCATCCCATACTACCACTCCCACTTAGTTCCCTTAAGGGTTCCCTTGGATCAAGCGCACCACATTCCTATCAAGACATTGTGAACCCCAAGGTCAAGGCAAAAGAAAGTGAACTCATTTCCGTAGGAGTTTCCCTAACCAAGATTATCCTAAGACTCTCCAAAGTAAGGCATCAAGGTAACGCCCATACACCTCCTTCAATACACACCTAAAAGATCCTTAAGACTACCTATTATAGGCTTACTACACTCGGGATACCAAGTCACAATTCAATAACAAGACATTAGAAAATCACTCAAACAAGTCAAATAAGACACACCAAGACTTCCCTTTCGTAATGCCTACTTATTCCAATTAATTGATGGCGTCTCATTCCACTACCTACCCTAAGTGATACACACTTTTAGAAGACTTAACTCATTCAATTCATACAAGACACACCAAGACTTCCATTACGGAATGCCTACCTAGTTCAATGGATAGATAGAGTCCCATTCCACCACCTACCCTAAGTAGTACACTATTTTAGGAGACTTGGTTCTTTCATTCTTTTGTGAGGGAATAGCTTTAACTGACATAGATCATGAGAGATAGACATGGAATCCTAAATTCTACCCTTATCGAAAAAGGGTTCCCCACTTGCCTAGGGTAGGGTCATTCTGTTAGCTTTCGCATGGTTTTCCCAATAGCTACAGCTATGTGGGCGCATAGTTAAAGGATAAGGAGATTGATGCTAATTAACTCACTCTCTACTAACGAGGAGTGCTCATCTCAAGAGGTATATTGGAATAAAATATCTTAACTTGCAAAGTGTAACCACCCCTTCTTCATATCCTCTCGGTGCTAAGCATAATTCCCCACCGATTCTTAACATTTAATACTATAGGTTAAGAATAATTAGTGAACACCACATCTCAACTCACGAAGGGCATTCATCCTACGACCTATCTTAGAAAGCTCTTAAGATGTAGTGAGGTTGCTACTAAACACTTCATCTCAACTCATGAAGAGTGTTCACCCCAAAACTCCCCTTTTTACTTAGCTTGATTCATTCATTCAACTATGTGTATGTGTGTATATGTGAACACACCTTACACATAAGCATCATTTCATTTAAAATCAATTCTATACATGCTTAGACCTTCATTCATCACATTACACACTTTAACATGCTTCACATATTCATATAAGTCATTTCAAAATAATTTTTAGCATACTTCTCATAATAAGCTTCATAAGCCACAATAACAAGAATAACATCATAATCATATTACTTCACATAATATGCCTTCATAGCCTCTTTCACAATACAAAAGTAACGTCACATCCATACAATTCAAGTAAAAACTGCCACCAAAGGTGGACCATACCACTTAAAAGCATTTCATAAATAAAGCTAAACAACATAATCAACTTAACCTTTATACAAGGTTCCTTCACCTATAATAATAACTTCCAAAAGTCATCATAATATAGACCTTAGGGCTGAGATAAACATCAATATCAACACAGGGAAACAAAATCTCAAAGACTACTAAAATCATGCTCATTCAACCCATTCCTTAAGCCAAAAATTGATAAAAAGCTTTAGCATGTTTTCATAGAAGTTTTATAATTAAAATCACCAACTAACATTAGAAGCATCATATTTGAATCATTCAAAACGTTTTCATGCAAGACCCATATTTGGAGTTAAAGATAGAAGAAGTTAGGGTTGAAACCCTTTTTGAAAATCTTTTAGAAAGGACTTCTTGAATTGAAGAGAGTTCAAGGATGAATACCATACCTTAAATAGAAGAAACTTCACTGATTTTTTATGAAGAATCGGCCACTAACAGCCCTCCTATCTCTTTCTTGACTTCTAGCTTCTATGGAAGTTTGAGAGAGTTTTCTTGAGAGAAGGGTTTTGGATTTTAGAAAATGAAGTCTATAATAAGTTCTTAGGGTTTGAAACATCTTAATACACCCAAAAGACCATAAAAATATCTTCTAAGGTTCCTAAAAGGCTTGGGGTGTATTTACCAAACACACCAAGCCAAAACAGAATTTTGATAGCATTTTGGCAGCAGCACCAACAACTCCAACCAACGGACCGCTTGTCCATTGACGCCCTGTTTGTGGTGGTTCGTTGGTTGGTTCTGCAAAGTTCAAAACTTGAAGGCCCGCAGGTCCAATTGACGGACCAAGTCGACGATCCATCGATTGGTCAACTGGCCATCGACTGATTCCATTGATGGACACTGCCTAGGCAATTTTGGGTCCTTGTCTTGGGCCCTTCTCTAGGGCCCTCGCTAGTCCTAGGTGGGGTCGTATCCGGATGTTAAACCCCAAAAAATAGTATTTTAGGTCTTAGAAACATCCCACATCTATTTTGGTTAAAACAAATACTTAAAACTCACTAAAACACACGAGGACACATGAACACTTTTTAAGACACACATTTCGAACGTCGCGGACGTTCTTAGACGTTTGACCTCCAAACACTACCAAACTTCACACACTTCCTAAGAACATTAATGTAACTCATTTTAACATAAAACTAACTCACGAAACATTCACGAAGCTCTAGTTCACCTTAGTTTGTTGTAAGGTGTTACATGAACATTGCACTAGTAGGCTTAGATTGGGATTATGAGTAAGGTCTTATGATGTCTTTATGAATGAGTTCCAAGTATGAATTAGTGAACATTGCCTTGTTATGATGTTATTGGTAGTGTTGGCTTGTATGTTGTGTTGGAATGAGTCTTATATGTGGTGCATGAAGTATGTCGGGTTACATGTGGAGTATGTGTCTTAGGATATGATATGCTTCTATGAATGTTTATGTTGACTTAATGAAGGTTGTATGAATGTTCACCTTGATGACCTTAAGGTTATTTTTGAGTGTGGATAGTGGGATGGGACACTATTCATGCATTGCACCAAGTGTTACTAGAGGGTTACTTGGGGTAAGTGAAGTAAGGTAAAAGAACGGTAATACTATGAATATGATAAATGTTCCTAAAATGAATTACATGGTTTTATGTGATGTTATTAATAGTGTTCATGCCTATGTGAAGTATATGATTTATGTTGTGCTTAATGAATAAAGTTTAAGACGTTTTACTAAAAGGCATGATGCATGGTTTTCTATGAAAGATGTCCTTTTTAAATGCATGTTTTTGCATGGTTTTCATACTTAGTGCATTCTTGTACTAACATCATTCTTCTTCACCTTTTTACACAAAGTGTAGGTTATGGATGCTTTAAAGATGTCTCTAAAGTGAAGGGCTTTATATGTGTTTCCCAAGCTCAAGAAAAGGGTCCTTATGTTCCAAGGATTCCTATGTCATGTTTATATTCAATGTATTGTAATAGCGTAAATATTATGTTATGTTGTTAAAGGGTAGTGTCCCTATTCTACTATATTGATGTTGAGTTTAAGATGACAAAAGAGACTTTGAGTCTAAATATGTATTATGACTTATATATATATATATATATATATATATATATATATATATATATATATATATATATATATATATATATTCGAGAGTTCAAGTATGCCATGTTACTTCTAGGGGGTTCTCCCTGGTCGTGATAATCATTATGCATGTAAGGTAAGACCTCAAAATATAGACTCAATAGGACTCATACCATGCATATAACCATAACGAGTAGACAACACTACAATTTCATGCATAAGGAACATAAACATATGCGTATACATATAGAATACTTCCCTAAAACTCCCTTCAAGAGATACTTGTGCAATGCATGGGTAAAGTCTCATACCCTCACCTACATTACGCAACTTCCCTTAGGTTATCCTATTTAGAGTTCATTACATTACTTCCATTATCCATTTTACCTTAGGGAAATCATAGCCTTAACTAACAATAAGACCTTGTAAGAGAAACATGGAATCCGGTGTCATGGAACCCCACACCTAAAGGAGGTGCTCTAATTGTAAAAGAAGAACATTAACATCATGCTAGCATCTAGGTGGATCCACTTACTAGGTACTATGGGGGAAACATAGTTATGGAACTAGGAGATGTATACTGGAGCCCTTTTTATGCCATTTGGCATTGTAACTTCCATCTCATGAGAAACATAAGGTTAATCTCCCTACAAGGGAAGTTAACACCTCATGTGGAACCCTAGGTGAATTTTCATCCAAGGAATGTCAACACCTTATGAATAAACATTGGTGAACAAGACTTCCTCATTAGGAAGGGACACCTCTCATTATCAAGTTCACTCGGTGCTAAGCTAAGTTCCCTTTATTGAAAAGTCTTTACAAACATTATTTTCATAAAATAGGCTCATAGGTTATAGATGAGAATGTTCTTTCATCAACCTAAATCATGTGAGAAAACCTTTCACATGGACATAGCATATTCAAGCAACATCTAGTTTAGAGTACAATTGAGAATGCCTTTCAAAATACCCTACTTTCCTAGATTATCATACATACTTCATTATGCATTCATTTATGTGTGTGTACATGTTTATATATGAGGAAGACTTTCACATACCACATTTAGACATTACACATATGCATACTTCATCATATCATATACTTTCACATTCGTAGCTTAATCATGAATTCATATTCATGTACATAGAGTACTCACTTAAGAGCTATTCTATCAAGGTAGACATGTTCAATGTATAGGCAAAGTCCCATATCCTTTCTTACACTAGTACACCTATCAAGTCATCCTAGTTAAGACACATATCATACTTTATAGACATATACTTTATGCATAGTAGTAGACATTAGTGCATATGAGAATTATCCTTTTATTAGACACCATGAATCTATACTACTTATAAGCATGCATGAGGTGTGTGTACATTGAACACCATGATCGAATAATGTCTATAAATACAATAATGAGGCAGCCACCCTCTTAAGACAAAAATCCACATTCATTCATAGAGTACACACCACATTATAGTATAGGATATAATACAACTTCAACATTTGCATTCTAGACTCCTAACATTGGCTAAGATCACACATTCATATAGGGGTACATAGGTATGGGTCATTCACCATTAGAACTTCATAATTGACAGCACATAGACCAAACCTAACCCTAACAACTTCATTCAAACGTTGAAGACACCAATAGCACCTAGTATGATGCTAGATTAAGAGACTAGGCATAGTACTTCACGTGGTGTGATCATCATAACCACACTTCATAATTCATAACTTGCCTTCAAGGCCATGATCAACATATATAATGATTAACAAGAAAGTAAACACCGCCACCATAAGTGGACCATACCACATAATGTCATACAAGGCGAATTCAACCATCAATTCTATAGAAAAATAGAGGATTAGGGCAATCTACCAATTCACCAAAATTTGATCATCATTGATCAATTCCCATAAATAATAAAAAAAATCCATGTATAACACATTAGCTAAAGGTACATTTGCATAAACGGAATCCATAATTAATTCCTCATAGGATCAAGGTCACGTTACCCACATTATAATCTAAATTTAGATTTTGGGAGGAACATGGGTTCATCATGAAATTGGATCGAAATCAAAATTATAAATAGTATCTAATCATCAATTCATCATAATCATGCTTTTGAAATTATTTTTAAGAGGAACCTATGGCTAGATTCAAAGATAGGCAATTTGATCATGAAATCTCTTTGAAAAAACTTTGAAGGAACTCTCTAGATGAATGGATATCTAAAGATTAAGGATTCCCATACATTATTCCCTTATAACACCAATAAAAATTGAATAAGAAATTTTGAGAATCCATCACCATGGTTGTTCTTAAGCTTCACCTCCAATGGAGGTTTCTAGAGAGGTTTTGTTGTAAGAGGGAAGGGTAAAATTTAAAGAATAAATTGGAAATTAGGTTTTATTCTTTTTAACTAAATTTATATACCTAAAATAACCCATATAACCGTCCATATTAATTTACGAACATGGGGTGAATTTCCTATTCACCCTTTAGCATGGATGCGTGCATGCTGCAGATTGCAGACAGCATCAACGGACCGTCGCCTAGTCTATAGTGTCATACTGTTGCTACGTAGATGGGTCATAATCTCCTACAACTAAGTGTGGAGCAACGTCCCCCATTGGTGGGGCGTCACCTAGAGTACGAGGCGTCATTCCTTGCGTTTGGGTCCTCCTTAAGGACACCTTGAGTGGTCCTTGGGGATTCGTGCCTAAAAGTTTCCAACGTAAATACACTTTTATACATGTTAAGAACCTCTAACATCAATTTTAACCAAAACGAACAAGTAAAACATGCCAAGGCACACCAAGACACACATGCACGTTTCAAGACTAACTTTCAAATGTCATCGGATGTTCTTGGACGTTTGACCTCCAAATCACTTCAAATCAAGTATGCATACTATAAAACACTAAATTAACATATTTTAAACCTTTTTAGGAACATGTTAGGCTCTAAGAACCTTACTTCATTTTGAGAGACCATACAGTTTGACTCAGCATTCTGATTGCTTCCTGAAATTTAATATTGGTGACCTCTCCTTGGGGTTGCACTTCAGGTGCTTTATGTACCCCTTGTTCCTTAATATTTCTCCTGGAAGGACGACCTTAGACAGCTCTTCCGGGGCATAAGAAATAAATTAAGCTTTCAAAACAACTGTCTTGAATAAACTTAAAATGTTTAAGGATAAACATTTAACTTAGTCAAAGTGGCAACTCAAGTCTTATAGTAAATCAACTAAATTGTAAGGATAAAGAATTAATAACTAGTTGTCTGTGAAGCCTCTAAATACTAAGAGGGATGTAAAACAAGACACCCGATCATCCTAACAATTGAAATAAACAAAGAAATAAAACAAAACATAACCAAATGGATTCTCCGGAAAGAAAAGAGGCTCACCAAACCGACTCTGAGTGCTTGACTTGATAAACGAGGTTTTGGTTATTGATCCTGATTAGATGTATCTGCATTATAAGATGATGCATACAAAATGGCATCAATAAATTAAATGTACAAGCATTCAAAGGGAAAACTAAATACCATATAAGTTTGAGCTCAGTTCTAAAAGAAACACTTACCTCAGCTTTACACAACTCATGGATACTCAACTTAATGTTAATTAAACATCAGTAAAGATGCATTTTATATAAGGCATTTAAATAGTAGCTAGCAACTCAATGTATTCAAAAATACAATAACAAAACAAAGCATGTATATCATACATTAATATAATTTTGTGGAAGTTTCTCTAACCGACAACCATCACTATAAGTTATATGATGGTACAACTTCTCGCCCACGCTGACAAAAGTGTCCTACAACTTGCTAGGATATAAACTGTCTCAACTAAGTGGATTCATTAGTTTATGCAAAAAGGGATTAAAGAGTCATCTAAAATGTATGACCCTTTCTACCCATAACGGCTACATGGTTTATGGAGACTTAAGTTTTTATGAGCTCGTCCCATATAGCTGCTCAGTTTTACTCCCAAAATATGTTCAACTCATATGTTTAAAAACATACTTATTTATGTGGTTTGAGATAATTATTCAAAATCTAGTTTAAAATCTCTCTTGAAACAGTGTTTCCTTTCTTGTTAAACTGCAGAAAAAGTTTTAACTCTTGGGAATACTAGTTCCCGTATGATCTTTTAAAGAAATGAACCTTACTCTTACTCGTGCTAGATTCAATGCTTAAGCATTAAAACAAGTTTAAAAGGTTTGTTAAAGAATTCATAAAATAACTCAAAGATCTCTCTAAGCTTAGATCGTAACTTTCCTTGAATTTGAATTTATAGATTCAAGGATTGTGATTTGTGGTAGAAGAGATATCATGATATTTAGGAGTGGTTTTAGATAGTTAAACATGAGAAATGATCAAGAAATCACTATCTAGAAGCAAGTCTGCGACGCAAAGATGAATTTAAGTATTAAGTTGTGAAATAAAAAATAAGATAGAATGGTCTATGACTGCTCCGCGACGTGGAGAGAAAATTTCCTATTATGAGGAGTAGGTCCATGACGTGATACTGGTAACCATATTCACCCGACTTTTTCCTTCTTCATTTTCTAAACCCCAATTCGCCTAAGTTTAATTCCTTTTGTCAAATTCTCTTTTGATTCAGATACCCAGTATATGCACACAATAATATATCCATAACGGCTCTAAAATTGACACGATTCCCTCAAAAACTCAACAATCCCAACTTAACTCAAGAGCAAAAGCCAATATTCAAGAACACAATTTAAAATCATCAACTTTCAACTTTCTAGAAATGAATTTTGCTGAACTAAACATGATTGGTGCATGGGTGAACGAACCTAATGTTTAAAAAGATATCCTCTACTCATATGTTTAAAAAGATAACTCTTTCTGTGGTTTGAGATTATTACTCAAAAACTAGCTTAAAAGCTTTCTTGGAAATCACTGTTTCCTTTCTTGTTTAAATGTGAAAATATTTTAACTCTTAGGAATACTTAGTTCCCGTATAAACTTTTAAAGAAATCAACTTTACTCTTACTCTTATTGAAATCAATTCTCAAGTATTAAAACAAGTGTAAAAGGTTTGTAAAATACTTTTTAAAATAACTCAAAGAACCCTCTAGACTTGGCTCTTAACTTTCTTTGAATTTTGTTTTATGGATTTAAGGATTTTGATTTGTAATTGGGAAAGATCTCATGATGTTTAGGACTGTTTTTAGATTGTTAAACATGAGAAAGGATCAAGAAATTGTTGTTTGGAAGGAAGTCCGCGATGCGGAGATGCATTTAAATATTCAGTCTCGAAATAAATTTTAAGGCAGAAGGGTCCTGACTACTCTCCGACGCGGAGAGAAAATTTCCCACCCTACGAATAGGTCCAAAGCATAGACCTGGTACCCAGATTCTCTGAATTTTTCCTATTTATTTTCTAACCCCAATTCGCCTAAATTCGATTCTTTTTCTCATATTCTCTTTAGATTCAAATACCCAATATATGTAAACAAGAATCTATCCATAACGACTCTAAAATTGACACAATTTCCTCAAGAACTCAACACTCCCAACTTAACTTAAGAATGAAAGCCAATATTCAAGAACAAAATTCAAAATCATCAACTTTAAACATTCAAGAACAAATTTCGTTGAACTAAACATGATTGGCGTGTGGGTCAACGAACCAACACTATTAAAGTTTTACATACCTCTTTAGGAATCAACCGTAGGTGAAACGACTTCAATTCCACTAGAAATCTCCAAGAACTCCTTGAATTTTCTCTTCTCTCTAATCCCTAACTTAATTTCTAATTGAATAAACTGAACTAACTTGGTTTAGACCCCAAATAATTTATTAACAATGGATTTAATTGATTGGGCTTGAAAAAGACAAAAATACCCCTTTAAAATCTGATTTTGAATTTCCTTTAAACAAAACAACTTCGAAGGGGCACATCACCCTCATACAAACTCAAAATTGAGCAAACTCGACATCGTTAACAATTCAAAGATCTTTCCTATGGTATCTTGTATTCTAGCTAATCCATCCTGAGCTACGAGTTATGATCGTTTGAAGTTGACAAAACTTGTACTTATCTTAACTTTGTCAAACATTCCAGTTTGATTATTTCCAAATAAAAGGTTTCTTCTAATTCTAAAAATTTTAAATAGCGAGGTGTTACAACTTGAGAAAGGCTTATAATTTCATTGAGTAGGAACTTTTAAGAAAGTTGCTTACGGAATTGCGCTTCCCTTTCAAGTTTGTGAATTGGGTATGAAGTGCATGTATATCAACATTTTCATACTCATTGATCATTAATGGAGGGTTAACACCATTTTCCAAGAAAAAAGGTAAATGAGGTAAGGAAATTCAATGTGACCCTACTTGTTTGTCCTAGAAATGGAGTATCCTCAAAGAGAGTTGAGTATGCTGAAGGAGATACATCATTTCAAGTTTAATCCTAGGTGTAAGTAGTTTGAAGAAATGTATATTTGCTTTATAGATGAACTTTTGTTGTTTTCCAAGACTGATATTGATTTTATACGATTGACGCAACATGTTTTTCATAGATTTTCTGTAGGTTTTGGACTACATGCAAAAAAAAAAAACAAGAAAAGGTCCATACATGTTGCAGGAGTGAAACCTCATTTGAAGAAAACAATTTTAGCTACTTTGGGCTATGTTGAAGGTGAGATTGCGTTCAAATATGTAGGGGTGCCTATATCCTCTAAGAGACTTACTATAGCTTAATGTATGCCTTTTGTGGAGAAGATAGCTGAAAGAATATGATGCGGGACAAGTATATCACTCTCTTATGTAGGGAGGATCCATATATTGAAGTCACTAGTGTTTGGGATGCGAACTTACTGGGCACAAATATTCGTATTACCAAAAAAGATACGGACATTGTATGAAGGGGACTACAAAGCTTGTCGATGGAAAAGTTCAACTCTAAGTTCTAGGGAAGCATTGGTTTCATGGGAGAAACTTTGCCTTCCAAAGTCAGTTGGGGGTTAGAATGTAATCAACCTTAAATTTAAAATAATGTTACCCAGATGGTTATGGGCAGTGCATTAGAAAGAGGATTGGCTTTTGATCAAATGAACACATATTTACTATATAAAAGGTGAGGAGGTGGAGCACTGCTCTATTTCATCAAATGCTACTTGGGTGATACAGATTAGTCTGGCGACCAACAAGGTCATTAGGCAAATAATGGGACCAAGTTAGGATTATAGTATAAGGGAGTGGTGGTAGTTAATAAATTTCTATCCATCAAATGTACATCAATATAACACCACATCCTAAAATAGTAGGAAGAGCATTGTCCATCTTATACATCAATTTATTCTCTGATTAGCAACTTTGAGAAGAATGACTACAATAGAAAGACCATAAAGACTACAAAAGTTTTGCATAAATGTGCCCTTGGAATGCAGGTACTGCGCAGATGCCATATACACTTTTGATCATCTCTATTTCGAGTATCCTACAATTAGAGCCTTTTAGGCTAGATTAGTGAAAGGGATGAGCATAAACAATCAAATAGTAAGCTGGAAGCATGAGCTTGCATGGGAAAATGGATGGACATTAAAGAGTAATGTTAACGGAGCAATAATCAATTTTGTGTTTGCAATAGTGGTTTGCGTTATATGGAGAGAATGAAATACTACCACGATTCAGGATACACCATATCAATGCGATAATGTATGTAAGGAGATAACTCATACATTCATATTAAAGGAAGAGACCTGAAGAAGTGGAAGGAGGTATTGAAGAAGATATATCATCTGCCATGAGGCCTGCGTATGTATGTTTATCTCTTGATCAAAAGTCTTCTCTCGTCTTATTTAAGTGAATCTTTAGTTATGATAGTAGTATTTAATCCTCGCTAGAATGGTTTGTGGTACAATTTGAGAAGTAGATGGTCAACATCTACTTGTTTAATTACACTTTTTTTGGTTTCAATAAAGTTGGAAATTCCACCCAAAAAATGAATTAATTAAACACAAATTGTTATTTTTTAAAAATTAAAACACTTTTCTGAATAACTATTTTAAAAATATACTTGTAAAAACAAGTAATTTTAGTAGGAATGCTCCAATTCTCGAACACAAAAATCAGTCACTAAATAACCTAAAAGTAATGATTACTCATATTAGAAATTTCAATGAGAGATCAAAAACTGCGCGGGGTGGATTTAATGCTATGCGGTGCAATGCAAGTTTAAGATTGTGCGGGGTGGGTTAAAGTGTATTTTAAAAAAAACTAATGGGGTTTGAGGGTACATGTTATTTTATGTGAATTCAAACTTATTAAATTTTTTTACATGTTATAAGGTGTTATAGTATTATTTATTCAGATAATTTATTTAAAGCTACTAAAATATTCAAGATAGTAAATAAAAATGATTTAATAAAAAACAATACAATTTCTTACATGCTTTCCTATTGACCTCTAAAAAAATAATATTTTTTTATATCATTGTCTATTAAATTAACACAATTTAATGAAAAAAATAAATTTTATTCTTAGTGTCAAACTAAGTAGAAAAAGAAAACATTAAAAAATGATGCTGGGTTGTTCATGTGATGGCACAATTGGGGTTGAGAGTGAAAAAGTTGTTATGCTTGGCGGAGTGGGGCAGGCACCACACCACCCCATTGCCATCACTAACTCATATACGTGTGCCTAGTGCCGACAAAATAAGTCCATATTTTGGTGATCCACTCAAACCGTTCATATTTTAATGGGTTGGGTGAGTGATTTTTCACATGGATAAAATATGGGTTGATATCCATATTTGATCCATAAAAGTATGGGTAAATATGAGTAAATTATAAATTATTCAAATGAGTTAAACTTCTAACTTTTATTCACTCAAAATATCATTAAAAATAGTGTACCTTATCTTGCTTTTTATGTTATACTATAAAATTACTATTCTTCTCTCTAATTGATAAGGTGAAATCTTTGACCCTCTAAAAATGTATAATTTTAATTTACATTCTTTTGTTGATTATAATTATATTTTATTTATTTAATTTTATATTGAATAATCAATAATAGTGTAAAATAAACAAATTATTAGTATTGATATTGCTTAAAGTGCATTAAGCAAGTTTTAGTCCTAAAATGCAAATATGCATTCTTTTGAAATTAAAAATATTTTCATCTTGTTATTATATAATTTATTTTATATTGAAAAATTATAGGATTATTTTTATTTTTATGATACGATCAAAGTATAAAACTAAATGAAACGCGCATGTTTTACATTTCCACCTAAAAAAAATTAAAATATTTTTTTCATATTGAATTCTTGAATAAAATATTATTTATTCATTAATAAAAATATGAATAAAAATAATAATTTATCCAATTAATTTTTACTTGTATAAAATATGAACCTATTTTCTATTTATCCATTTTCAACCATCCACATTCCATTCGCGGCCACTACGTGTGGCCATAACAAAGTGAATTCGAAAGATCGTATAGCCTTCCTCACTACTCCCTCGTTCTTCAGTCCAATGGCTGAAATGAGTGTTACCACCGGTTCACTTCAATCCTTTCCTAAATCACTTCTCTGCTCTCTCTCAACTAGAAAATTTAACTCTTCTTTTCACCCTTCAGCTATTTTATCTCCCATTTCCAGGTTTTGCTTAATATCTAAATTCAATTCGTTTCGTTTCTCTGCTGCTGTTGTGAAGGCTGCTTCTTCTCCACACGCAAATACAAAGGAGCCAATGCTTCCTCCTTACGATGTCTTAATTACAGGTGCTTCCAAAGGTTAGTTCAATATTTCTCAATGCACAATGGGTTATCATAATTTTGTCGTGATTGCGTATACCTGTGTTAGTGTACTTAGGTCTTTGTTTAGGGTTCTGTAGGGCCGTCATACATGATCATTTTATCTCTAACTTCTCTTTTTCCAACTTATAAACCTACTAAGGAACTTGAAAATGCATGGCCAAAGGGGTAAATACCATTTCCAAAAGTCAAACAAGATTGAATATGGTGTAAAATCAGATACAATGAGCTTATTGCCAACATTTTTATGTTCTGAGTTGAAGTTGATTATGAAGGCTCCGTTTGAACTACATTTCACTACAACAATGGTGATGCCTTATATATTCTGTCTAGTCATGCAACAACATGAAAGAGTTTAATGTTAGAAGGAGTTAATTTTTTAACGTTTGAAACAACATGACCAGTCTTAATGTTTGATGTACTCCTTGGTTTCCCTTTTGCAACTTCATATTGGTTCATTGTCACCTGTGTTTTTGAAGATGTTCCCAAGAGTCGTGCAGTTTCTTCCGCTGAAACAAAAGAATATGAGGGATCACCTAAATGGCAAGAGAAATATAGTTTGCATAGTAGTGCAAACCTTATTTTCATTTTGATGACAAGCGAAACCCGTAGCTGCTACCCTTTGGGTGCGCACTGGGTAAGACCCCCACTCCAATGCAATAGCTCGGTAACCCCCACTAGGTAAGATCGGTACGACAAGCTCAACCCAGAAGGCAAACCCCTTTCTTTTGCTGGCAACTTGACAAGGAGTTTCAAACTTGAGAACTCTAACATGGAAGTCCCAAGCCCAAACCACTGGGCCAGACCTTAATTATCATGGTGGAATGATGAAGCTTAACTGTTGATGGTGTGAATTAAGTAAAATTTATAGCTTTATACTGAAGGCCATGTTTCTTCAGCTGGAGTGCTATAACATGCGATTTGTAGTTCCTTTGAGTGCCTTCTATGTCTCCCTTTTCCTGATAATTCAAAAAATGCAACGGTTGGTCATTAAAATGTATAATTTCTTGGTTCATGGTTGCAACAACCACCAACGCCTATTTATTTCATAGGTGGTCACGTTAACTTTTCTGTAACTCGATTTTATTGTTCTTTTAATATATTACGACTCTATTCACATTTTTTTCTCGTTTTGATCATTCTTTGATAATTTGTGTAGTGACTAAGTGTTTGTATGCTAAAACTCAGCCATGTTTTTGTGTAATCACTGGAAGACATGACTTTGTATTAGATAAGGATATAATATGTTCAATCTCCTGTTAATTGGCAACTTTAATAGAATTCTTTACCTTCTAGCAAAACCATTATATTTGTAGCTATTAGCATGTGCTCATGGATTATATTTCAATCTGCTTACTTTGTTTCCCGAAGTGGACACATGGATACAAAACAAGTCACTCTGAAATATACAGCTGTTTCTCTTTTTGTTTTCACTTAACTGCAGATGTCTAGAATTGACGTTATTTTATTATTTCAGGAATAGGCTATGCATTAGCTAAAGAATTTCTCAAGGCAGGTGATAATGTCATCATTTGCTCCAGATCAGGTGATTTTATATCATAAGTGACAATAACATTGACTTCAATGATGTCATTAACTAATAGAATTATTGGTTTTCGCATTGTTCAGTTCCTCTCTTATATTTGTTTTATTTTATAGTTTGTGAAAAAGGTAGTCAATTGTGTAAAAATGAAATATGCAGAATATATGGTGGGATCACGGGAATCGATGTGCCATTAGTGGTGTACCATAGTTCGAGAGTCATGATGATATAGGAGGAGTTGGGATACATGTTTAGTTTAAGACCACAAAATTTAAAAGTCTCTTATTTTCTGAACTTTGTGCTTAGTCTAATTAAGACACATAAAATGAAACGGAGGGTAAAGGTGATTACTTCCCATCTGCTTAAGGCTTGATGGACAGATTACTGAATACCTATGCTGATTGGAGTTAGCAAGTATTCAGTGGAATAGTCAAGGCACATTAAACGATTCATACACCACCGTATTGTAAAAAAAATCAAGGAAATCATATGATGTAGGTGTGTGATGTCCAATTGCTACAGTTATCAAACTCGAGTGTACTATGGCAATGAAAGATATTTCATTATTCTCCTTATTCACTAAGCAAGAGATATGATGCGCAACAGATGAACACTAACTACTTCATAGTTAGTTCCTTTTGGTTGCCACAATACTATAAGAAAGAAAATGAAATTGTAATAGGCTCAGTAGTCAGAATAACTTGGATGCTGGGATCATGTTGTTGAAAGTTGGCACTGCTCTATGGTTATAATTGTAATTAGCTTGTTGTAGTTTTCCTTCCCATCAAATAGAAGAAGATCGGAAACCAATATGTGTACATGGCCTTAGTGAATTTGTACCTGCACGCTCGCATAAGGGGTAAACAGAGTAGTTGGAGAAAAATATTTTACTTTTGAGTAGTTTGTATCCACTTCTGTTAAGGATGACAGTGGTCACTTTTGGAATGAAAGCTAAGAAGCTACAGCTTGTGGGTAGAAAAAAAAGTTGCAGGCATTGGGTTAGTGATCTCTAGAGACATTAAGTGCCACACATGCAAATTAAGGAAGTAGTGAAAGCAATGGATGCAATTTATTAGAATAGAGATAATGGGAATCTTGCTACTTAATTGGAGATAATATGGGTTGAAAGGAGCAGAGTTTGCTGAAGTTAGAAAACAAAGGAAAGGAGGAGAATCTGCTGAAGTTTGAATGGAAGATTGGGAGGGATGGCATACTCATGATCAAGTTTGATCTCTATGGAGTCATATATCAATAATTGCTGCTCTCCTACCTTGATGAGTCTTATCCGGGTCCTGAACTAACCATAATTGCAATAACATAAGACTGATGATTTTGCATGGTACCTTGATACAGTGATATTTTCTCTTTTCCATTCGTTATCTTGTAACTCATGGGGATGTATTCTCATTCTCTTTTTTATTTTATTGCTTTAAAGCTCACACTCTCTTTATGTTAGCTCTTCATCTCCCTACACTTGAATGGAAAAGAAACAACTTTCTTCGGAATATGTAGTTTAGAATTAAATGTAATTACATCTTTAGAGTTGACCATTTTTTTTGACAGATGAAAGAGTTGTATCTGCTCTCGACAGGTTAAGAGTTGAAACAGGGAAGCAGCATGTGTGGGTACCTCCATTTTCACTTCATTTCTTATAGACCTTTAGTCATTCTTTGATTCTTTCTGTGTACTCATCACTAGTTTCGTCTTCAATCAGGTTCTATGATGATTGATGAGTATTTTATTTCGCTAATGACTAACATAACTTTGGGCTTCATGCATACCAATTGACTTGAACTTTTGATTTCCTGAATCATGTTCTATTGAAAGGAAGGTTGTAAAGTAAAAACCAACAACAACGACAAACTCAGTGAAATACCAGAAGTGGGGTTTGGGGAGGGTAGAGTGTACGCAGGCCTTACCACTAACTCTCCATGGTAGAGACTGTTTCTGTAAGACCTTTGGTTCAAGCAAATAAAACACTAACTATAAAAATAACTGACAGTTAATATCAAAGCAGTTGGAGCATATATGCAAGGAGCCATAATAATAACAAGCTGCAGTTACCTAAACACAGTAAACCACAGATGATCTCGAATACCAAAAACCGAAGACTTAATGAATATGCTAATACTACGACCAGCACGGAGCTCTACACTTCCACCCAGAAAAATACATGAATGGGCTAGTAATAAGACAACTCCCAGCTATACCTACATACCGTCTATCCATGATCTCCATATCCTCATATCTAAAGTCATGTCCTTGGTAAGCTGAAGATGTGCCATATTCTGCCTAATATGTAGTTTAGAACTATATATTATTATGTCTTTAAAGTAAACCAAAGGTCTGTAGATATACTTACTGGCCCTTGCAGGTGTTATGGCCTTTCTTTTACATGATTAGCTTAAGCATTATTTTTGTCTTCACATGCTTGATTCAGATCCCTATGCAGGGCACCAAGTGTGATGTTAGAGAGGGAGATGACGTGAAGAACTTAGTTGCCTTTGCGAAGGAAAAGCTTCAATACATCGACATATGGGTATCTAATCTGGACCCTTAATTTGCTTAAGAAGATAAGGTCACAAACACTCTCAATGTTCTTTTTATCAGAAGTCCAGTTCCCTTTCTGATTTGATTGTAAATGTTCTCTTTTTATTCTTTCATGTCACTGCTTGTTCAAGAATTATTGTTGGTACTTAATCCATAAATTTAGTTGTTTGAACTGCTGCAAAGTCATGATAAATATTAGAGTTAATTCCTCACCCAACTTATGGAAATGACCTACGAAAGTTACTTATTCTTTTGGGACAACAAAGTCATTCAATTATCAAATCTCCTCTTAGTTCATCACAAGGGGTATTGTTTGAGGTTAATGCTTCCCAAAGCAACATCTTTGGCATGTCATTGAGGAGGTAGGCTTCTGCGTACCTTCCTTAATCCTTATGTGATTAATAGTAGTGTTAAAGAATGTCAAAAGTTACACATTGGTGCTTAATGAGAAGGGTGTACTCTTGATAAGGTTTGAGTAATCGTCCTCCGTTTGAGCTAGCTTTTGGGTTGTGAGGTAGGACCCAACATCTAATTTAACTTGGTATCAGAGCAAGACCCATCTCACCCTATGTTGAGCCTCCAAAATTAAAAGTTGCCCACGCACCAGATGTTAAGCACTGGGCATGAGGTGGTGTTAAAGAATGAAAAAAGTTTCATATGGTGGTTAATGAGATGGGTGTACTCCTTATAATGCTTAGGCAATCCTTCTCCTCCCTTTAAGCTAGCTTTTGGGGTGAGGGCTAGGTCCAAGGCCTAATTTAACAAGTAGGATAGGTTTTTCCATAGGCTTTTAGTTCCCCAATAAGTTTACTCAGTCGGGAGAACATTCCTCATTAGTCTCTCCTTCATTTATTTGGAATAATACTCATAAAGTAGAAGGCTGACTATAGTCTGCTTGACTTGCCATTTCCTTCATAGGTTACTTCTAGCTTATCCCATATTTCTTTAGCAGTTTCACCACTAGTGATCTTTTGATATTCTTCACCACTGATTGCATTTTATAGTAAATATTTTCTTAAGAGTATACCTGAATAACTTCCAGTTGTGTATTAGTTTTGTCCGCCAATTTTGATAGATCAATTGCTCCTTCAGTTTCTGTTGTTTTTTCCTTGCTTCCAGATTCCTTATCATCACTCTTAGTTGTAGGTATGGGAATGTCTCCCAATTTGATCACCCTCCAGACCATTACACCATATGACTTGATGTAGGTTCCCATTCTGACCTTCTAGTGTGAGAAGTACTTCCCATTGGAGTAGGGAGGCCTTGTCTGAGAGGTTCCCTCTTAAAATAAAGCTTCAACTGTAATGACTGGCAATTAAATGATGATGCAAGTTATAAAACAAATAAGTAAATGACACTGGGTATTTTTATACCGGTTGGGATCCAATGTGGATTTTAGTCCAGTCCCCTTGGGTTGCAAGGGATTTTCTATGCAAGTACTTTGAATAGTTGATGAGTACAAGTCCCTCAAGGTTTAGTCCTACGTCTACACTCGATCTTTTTTTCTCTTGACACAATGCCTCACCAACTATATTTTTCCTCTCTTCTCTGTTTTGATTACACAGTAAACCATTTAAGAATTACAATGCTTGTTAAGAGTAGAACAATGCACTTTGAGGAGGCTTTAGACAAACGTATGTTAGTCTTTGGTCTTCAATGATTGATTATATGAGGACTGTTTTTTCATTAGCAGAGAGGGCAACCCTAAGGATTTGATCCTTGGAAAGGGAAATTGATTTCCTTTCCAACAATAAGGGACAACTCATCCAAGAGGCTGCTGTTGTATTATTTTTACTAATCTTCCAAATATCTCTTTTGGCACTTCTATAATTTCACTGGGTCTTGATTAGTACTTGATACTGCTTCCATGTGATCTCCGTGAGTCTTGCTTCTTTCCTTGGAAGTCATCTAAGATCTGCCTTTGATTAAGTCCTTGAAAATCTTTAGTAATTAATAGCTTAGACTTTCCATAATATTCCTGAATCCTGCATACATTAAATCATCATTAAAGCCTGACCCTAACAAATGGATCTGCTTAAATGACACGAAAATTATCTTGTAAACCTAGAACATCAATCAACACCCATGAACTCGAGTTCAAGTAAATTTCACTCAACTAAATCATTCGACATTACTGTACACATGCAAAGATAATTTGACAGCCCTGTTAAATTTTCTTTATAACAGGTCCCTTTGCAGCGGTGTAGTCATGAGCACCATCTAGTTCTTTGCCAAAAATCCTAATGGCTTTGTCTTTTATTGGTGCTGGACGAATTACGAAAATTTAGGAGAAGGATTCCACGTTCATGAAATCCTGCGTTTCTCTATCATACATGTCCACCAACTTTGTGTTGTTTTTTGAAGAGTAGGGAGATTTAGGAGAATAGACTGAAGGCTAAAGGAATGGAGATGAGGGTTTGGAACAAAAGAGAATGGTTAAGTAGAAGCAAGGGAGTATGTTGTCTTATATTTTCTGCATTGAAGTTATGTGTACACAACATTCTGATTTTTTAACATTATGTTATCAGTGTAATATGTAACTTATTCTAACATGTTTGTTTCCATTTTAATTACTACTTATCAGTTAGTGCCTATAATTATAAAGGTCCATAACATTTAATTTTGATATATTATACTTTGTGTTGAATCTGTAGTTGTTACTTTGTGTATTAGGTGAAGTTACTTGAGCCCAAGTTTGTGGGTGTTGAGTGATGTTCTGGGTTTAGATTATTCTCATGTCATTTAAGTAAACTCATTTTCTTAGAGTGGGTTAAATGGGTATAAGGTACATGTGTTAAATAGACATTATTTTTAAAACAACAATATACCCAGTGAAATTTCACAAGTGAGGTTGGGGGACGGTAGAATGTACATAAATCTTACCACTTCCTCGTGGAGGTTGGAGGTAGAGAGGCTGTTGATGGCTTTATTTCTTGAAATGGGGTTATATTATGACATGGCAGCCAAAGTTTTTGTTTTTTTCTGAATGTAAAAAAAGGGGAAGTGACTTTGGTAAGTTATTTCCATAAGTTGGGTGACTATTTAAGCTATTAACTCCGAATATTAGCATGTTGATAGCTCAAATGATTTCCATTTGGATAGTCTAACACATCAATTATCTGGTAAAAATGAGATGGGAAAACTTTGTGCATGTATTTTAAAGTTGAGATATAAAGTGTTGTTTTATCACTCCACCGCAAGGTGGTAATTTTTATATTTTTATTCAGTCATTGAGAAACTATAATGTTGAAATGTTGATATTCTAATTTTTGTTGGTTTCTCACAAATTCTTGAGAATGAAGCAGATCAATAATGCAGGATCGAATGCGTATAGCTTCAAACCCCTGGCAGAAGCTTCTGATGAAGATTTAATGTGAGCTCTTTTGCATTCGACTTGTGTCCTGTATTTGTTTATTGAAGTTTTTCATGAATTCGATTTGTGTGCAGTCAAGTTGTCACTACAAATACTCTTGGTTTGATGATATGTTGTCGTGAGGTAAAAGCATTGCTAGGTTGTGGATTTCTCGTTGTTGTTTAGCCTATGTTTGCTAACATTTGTTATTGCAGGCTATAAACTTGATGCAGAATCAGCCTCGAGGAGGTCATATTTTTAATATTGATGGGGCTGGCTCAGATGGAAGACCAACCCCCAGGTATCTTTATTCCTTTATCAGTGACAGTCAACTTCTGCATATTGTATTAGAAGAGGTGGGGCCAAGTGCAAGAACACTTTCACAAGGGAGATTTGAGAAGTGAATAATTTATCAAGAAAAGTATCCTATTTTGCTCTATTATCTTAGAATGTCACATGGATGTCTCAGGTGATGCGCAAATTGTTTCCTGTTGACAGTGGTTCATCAACTAAGAGTTTCCTCTTGAACTGCAGGAGTTCTTTGTTAACTTTACCAACCTCTTGGTAGAACATCAAGTTTATCAGTTAATAACTGGACCTTAAACTCATTAAGTTCAACCATAATGCAGGTTATAAATCAGTTGATAAGAAAGTTCTGGATAATCTGTATGAGGATAGTATTCTCAGAACCATTAGATGTGGTTGGTAACATTGAACCATAAGCCGTAATTAAATGTTGAAGCTTGAAAGTTGCTCCACATTATTAAAGAATTCACAAAAAGAACTTGACACCACTTAAATAATTAGCAAAGTTGGAGAGAGAATGAGGGAATTGTTGGAAAATGAAGAAGAATGGAGGGTTATTTACAGTTAAGAAATAGGGTCACGATGTAACTAATAAACATGGGAGTTAAAATAAAACTGTGGGTGAGGGGGAGGGCTGAAATAGCGGTTTTTGGGTCAATGTAGCCGTTGGCAATGACTCCCAACGGTTACCTTTTCTTAGAAAAAATACGAACTGGAAGGGAAGGACCAACCGTCCAACCTGCCTCTTCCCCTATCCCCCCCTTACAGTACCCGGGACTGGGCCCGTCTCCTCTGACACCCATAGTGTTATGATTTGCTAGGAATTTGACCTGCTTCTGTGCATCTCATTAGAATTTCTTAGCAGCTTTATTTTCATGATCTGTAAGGAAGAAAGAAACAGAGAAAGGCAAGACTACTAACAGAGTTTCTATAAATGGACTGCCAAACAAATTGGAATCATAAGTTATATTTTTGTTTCACTTCCAATTTTCGGCACCCCCATCTTTTTCCTTCGATAACAGAAATTGGGTGACAGTGCAATCGAACTTGGGAAAAAAATAAATAAAAGCGTACGTTCCATGTTTTCAGCTCCCTCACCCTAGCATCGCTAAGTTAAACTGTTCAATTCATGGGAGACAAAATTCAAGTTTGTTTCATTACCATGTTTGGCTATAAGACAAGAAAGATAAAATGATAATCATCTATACAATTTAATATTCTTTTCTAGGTACAGGCATTTGGTTGTTTGTTCGAGCAAAATTAGACTTTTGTATCCTGCTGCTCAAAGTATCTTAGCTGCTCCAATTCCATGATCATCCTCGTACTGCTGCACAAGCATCCTCTGACCAATTGTAAAACCTTGTGACTGCAAATGATTACTGGTGGCTATAATGTTTACCAGTATATTACAGCAGTATTTAACAGCAAGGTGATATCATCTAAAATATCCTAGTCTATCCTGCTTCTTTGCTTATTACACGATGTTGTGTCGTTATCATATCAAGGAACACACTTTGAAACTAAATTGGTAGTGTGTCATGCTAGAGTATTAAACTATTATCGACATGCCCCTGATCGTCTCTTCATTTGTTCTCTGTTTTGGTTGCTCCAGTCTTCCATTTTTCATTTTCAAATGTGCTCTGTTTATTTCAGATTTGATCCTTCTGAGTTTGAAATCTCTTATAGATCTTTAAATTTTGGGGATTGCATTTCTATCAAGTTCATACAGGAGGTCACTAGTGAGGTTAATGCCACTAGTCTCACTTGCTGCCCCTCTCGCAGTCTTTCTCAGTGATATGTCTTGTTTTCTTTTTGATCTTCAGATTTGCAGCATATGGAGCAACTAAGCGCAGTGTTGTGCACTTAACAAAATCATTGCAGGCATGTACTCTGGTTGCAGACCTAAAATATATAAATGAAAATGTTTCATCTCTATTGGTTTGTGCTTATAGGCAGCTCACACAATTTTGTTTTAGAGTAGACAGGCATCATGAATTCGAGTCTCACCATTACCTACCAGCAAAATATATCCATGTGTTTGGGCAAAAAATAAAATAAAATAAAATTTGGCCCGTTCATAAGAAGACGTGTTGTCGAACTAAAATAAAGAAATTTTTCCTATTGCATCTCCAACCTTATTCTCTATTTTACTCTCCAAATATAGAGTTCTCTATTTTCGGACGACCAACTCCAACCCAATTCTCTATTGTACTATCTAAAAAGAATCTTCTTCTCCATTATTATTTGTGTTTCATTCTTATTTTCTTATTTCATGATATAAATCATTCCTTTCTTCCAAATAATCACTTTATATAATTTTCATATGCTATAACATTTTTTTTTCATGTTCTTTATTTAATATAAAATTATAATCTAGTCTAAATTTCCAAATAACATAAATTGCAAGAAAATATTATATAATATACAAATTAGTGGACAATGAAATACAATTAGTAAAACATTGCATAAATACTTAACTTTCAAGATTATTACGTTTCTTCCATAAATGCTCTATTAATGCACTACAGAGTTCTTCTAATTAAATCTCGAAACAACCTACTGGATTACTAAATTATTGTTGTGATAAAATTATTATGTTATGTAATGTGTTTTTAAATTAAATTTCATCTTATCATTTTAATTTTGTGCATTCTTTATAGTGAAAATTAATAATAGAATCAAATTATATTAAAGTGACAAAAATTAAAAACAAATTGAAGTATTATTATTTTGGGATGAAAGTAGTATATATTAAATAATATATTTTAAAAAAATATTATATTACATTTAAAAAGAATTACGAATATTAGATATTTAATTAATGACTTGATATAAAAAAATATGTTAATTAAAAAAAAATGAAAAAGTGAAATAAAAAGTGAATAAATTTGGAGAAATACTTTTCACCTCTTTTAAATGGATGATGGAGCGTGAATTTAAAGAGCGGTTGGAGAACTGATTCGTTATTTTACTCTCTAAAAGAGTATAGAGAGTAAAATAGGGTGGATTGGACATGGTCTACAATTAAAACATACTCCCTCCCCCTTCTCCCTGGGTGTTTGTCGAACTCTATGCTGGAGCATTTACATGAGGCACACAATTCAACGTACTCCCTCCAACTTTACCCCCTGTTGGTTGCTGAACACCACGCGTTGTTGTGCCGAGGGCTATCAGAAATAACCTCTCTACCCCACAAAGGTAGGGGTCAGGTCTGCGTACTTTCTACCCTCCCAAAATCCACTTGTGGGATTACACTAGATATGCTGTTATTGTTGGTTGTTGAACCCTTGAATCATTCAACATTTGTTTGATATTAAGAGACATTGATTTTGCTATTTCTGAAGTCCCACGATGATCAATTTTTCCTGTAATCTGAAAGTTTTCATTGCATGCTTGGAGTTGGCGCCCTAATGTTGAATGAATGGAAGGATATCAATAACTCATGACTAGTTATGGACAACAAAATTCACGGACTAGAACAGATACATATAACGTCTTAATATTATTTTCCTTTACAGCTGCAGTTCTATAGAGAAGTGGGATTCCATTAATCTTGAATTCATAAGATACAACTTTGTTATTTAAGAATTTTGTCCACATATCACAAAGCGTTAAATCTGTAGTTGGAAGAGTTGCATGCTGAGATAGCCTTCTTTCTCCCAAAATGTGTCTTAATTTCTTAATGAATTATTACAGCATATATTTTCTTGATTTCTCTGCAGGCCGAATTGGAAATGCAGGATGTTAAAAATGTTTTAGTGCATAATCTGTCGGTATGCCCTGCTTAATTTATCTTGTGGCCTTATAGTGTCTTGGATAGTTGAGAAGATTGCTCGTCTTTTTTATATGAATTAGTTATGCTACTTTGTTACCCTGTTATTCTGAAATGGGTGTAGTTTACATTTAATTTGCTGAATATTGAACACGTTCTTTTTGTGTGATTTGACTCTGATATACATTTTAACTTCCTAATAATGATGAGGATAAATCATCCCTTAGGTTGTCATATTTGAGATAGAAAATCCATAAAAATATTCCATCTTACATGTTATGAAGCTACTTTTAATTATAATAATCATGACTAGTTCATGATTTATGACATTGATATGTTATGATATTGAAACCTGAATCTTGTTTGTCCTTGGGCCAATGGTGTAATTTCACTTAGGGATTGTTTAGTTGGGAACAAGTTATCTTGGATTATTAATTGTGGGATAAGATATTGCAATATATATGGGATAACAAATAACATATCCCATGCTAAGGTAAACATGGTGGGATAAATAATCTCATGACTGCCAAGTACGTCCAACTAGATGTTGGATAAGATAAACCTGCATTTTGTCCATGAGATTATTATATAGTCCACCCTAAATTGTTAGCATACTACTTTGGGACCTCCTTGAACTAAATATTTTTATTCAAGTGCACACCTATACCTTCCTATATTTGACCATTTGGTAGCTTCCACCCCCTGAACAACCTCAGACAAGTAGGTGTGATCGACTCTTTGCCTATTATTTTTGTCCATGTAGCATTTGTAATTATAAAATATATTTCTTAACCTTTTTAAATTCATTGACTTTTTAGGGTCATATTTTTTAGGCCAACCTGTAAAAAATATTTGGAACTCTATTATTTAGGCTAAATTTTTTTATTTGGCTACACAAAAGTTTTATCTAGTTTTTATTTTTACTTATTTGGACTCAAAAGAAGAAATACATGGTTGAACAAATTGTCATTACATCTAAATATGATATAAAAAGAAATGCAGTAAAAAATTCATTATATTTGCTAAAAAAGGTTATTAGTATAAAAGTAATGAAGCTTTAGTGAACTTGTTTTTAAAAATTTTGCTAGAAAAAAGAAGGCATACAATTGAAAAAATAGTCATCTCATTTTAAGAAGAAATAAAACAAAAAAGCAAAGTTGGTGTAAACTACGTGTTATATTAAAATAAATACGCACTTAGAATAAATGAACCATTATATATGATTATGATTTATGTGACAATTAATATTTGAAAAGTACTTCATTTGGAAGCTGATTTACCAATACGTTTTATCAACCTTACTAGACAAAAAGAGCTTGCCTCCAAAGTCAAGTGATAAAAAGGAACCACCCAAACTAAAGGTAAGTTCTACGGAGTGGTGGTTAGACCGTCTTTGTTGCATGGGGTGTCGTGTTGGTCAGTCAAGAATTCTCATATTTAGAAGATGAAAGTTGTGGAAATGAGCATTTTAAGATGGATATGTGGGCATAGTAGGAGCAACAAAATTAGAAAGAAAGATATCCAAGACAAGGTGGGGGTGATGTCTATGGCGCACAAAATGAGGGAAGCGAGACCGAGGCCTCATTTGTTTTAATTAAGATTAAGAGGTCTGAATCTGAGTATACATCTGAATATTAAGATTTGCATTAAGATTTAGGTGTTTTTATCAGAATACACATCTAAATATTAAGTGTGGTCTCTAAATCAAAGGACTAAATAATTAATGCATTTGTTTTCAATATCTGAATGTGAAAGTGAAATTGAACATTATATTAATAAAATATCATAAAAATTTCCTTTCAACAAAATATCACTTTTGATTAAAAAAATATTTTAAAAGTTTTAATAATAATGAGTTGGAGTACTATATTTCCATTCAAAAATCCTTGATAAACAACAATACACCAAAAATATTATTGCAACCAGTGTTCTTGAGTCTTGACACACATCAATACAAGAAAAATATTAATATAAAAAAAAACTTGAAAGGATTTGTAAAAACTTACCAGTTGGGAAAAAATGGTGTTTGATTGACAAAAGTAAGAAAGACAGTTTTTAGTTCTGAGATAAAAAAATAAGCCAAAAGTAGAGAAGTTATGATTTATTATTTGATAACTTATCAAATGAGTCTGAATGTTGTTAAGCGTCTTCTACAGAGCTGATTCATTCAGATCTCTTCAGACCCATTAAGAGTTTTTTTTTTTTGAAAAATAAAACAAATAAACTTAATGGGCTGAATCCTAATGATTCAGATTCATACCTAAAAATCAAAGAATGATTAAGATTTAGACCTCCATTAAATGCAAACAAATGAGGCCTGAGATGGTTTGGGCATGTTAAGAGGAAAAGTGCAGACGTCGTGGTGTGGAGGTGAGAGAGGTTGACTCTATGGGTTCAATGAGAAGTAGAGGTAGGAAGAAAAAGTAGAGGGGAGAGGTGATTAGACAAGACATGGTGTAACTTCATATCATCGTGAACATGACTTTAGATAGGAAGGTGGGAGGTTGCTTATTTGGGTAAAAAGTTAGTAGGTAGTGGAGTGTTGACTTGTTTTTAGAAGGTTTAGGCTTGTTACCGTCTATCGTAGCACTAGTCGTATTCTTGTACTTTTTGCTTTTGATATCTATCATCATATGTTATTTGTTGTGTTTCAGTATCCCATTATTTTGTTGTTATTGTTCCTTTGTTGTAGGCGTTGCATTGCTTTCTTTAGTATTTGTTATGCTTTCTTCAATGTTTTTTTTTTCTTTTACTTGAATTTGTTGCACTCGAGTCTAGAGTCTTTTGGAGTTTCTCTACCTTCGCGAAATATTTATAAGATCTGCATACGCTCTACCTCCGTAAACTCCACTGATGAAATTTCACTCGTTATATTTGTGAGAAATATAGGAGAATATTCGAAATTGTGTATCTACATTATTACATTGAGACCCTATTTATAAAAACAATATTGGACTCCTTTTCAAATTAGGATTCCTATTCCTATGGCTCATTTCCCAATTAAATTCCTATTCCTACTCCTATTCCTATTCTTATTCCTATTCTAAGTAGAATTTATATATTTATTCCTATTCTAACACTCCCCCTCAAGCTGGTGCATACAAATCATATGTACTTTGATTGTTACAGACAGTGTTGTGAAAGGCGCTCGCCTCGTCGCCAAAGGCGAGAGGCGAGGCGAGGCGAGGGTGGCTCGCCATTCACTGGCGAGGCGAGGCGAGGAGAAAAAGGCGAGGCTCTGGCGATAATGGCGCTGAAATGGCGAGAGAAAGGCGCCGCCTTTTTGATTAAAAAAATTTTGACTTAATAATATTAGTCAAAATTAGGGTTTTTTTTTTACTTTCGAAAATTTCTGAAACTCGCGACTCTCTCTCTCTCTCTCTCTCGATCGATTGACTCTTCTCTTCTCCCTCGCCGGCCCTCGCTGCTCCCTCGCTGCTCCTCGCCGGCCCTCGCTGCTCCCTCGCCGGCCCTCGCTGCTCTGCTTCCTCGCTCTCCCTCGCTGTCGCCGTGTCGCGTCTCTTCTCCCTCGCCGGCGACCTCGCGACTCTCTGTTTTCAGGTAATGTCGCGTCTCTGTTCTTCTTCTTCTTCTGTTCGTATTTTTTCTGTTCTTTCTTCTTATTTTTTTTTTATTTTGGTAAGCTGCGTATGCAGCAGTGAGGACTCAGTAAGTGTTAATTTTTTTAAAAAAATTATTTTCCTTAGACCTAATTATTTTCCTTAAAGTTTTAGACATTCTATTGGTTTTTGAATTGAATATTTGCTAATATGTGTTATTGATTGCTATTAAGACTTTGGATAAAATATGAAATTAAATATTTTTAATTTTTGGTATTAATTGGCGCCTTTATTCAAAAAGGCAAGCGCCTCGCCGCTCGCCTCGCCGCGTGGCGAGGCAGGCCCTTGTCGCCTTTTGTCGCCTCTCGCCGTCCACAACACTGGTTACAGATTTAATCAATACGAGCAACGGTGATAGACTTGGTGAAAATATCTGCAAGTTGATCATTCAGCTTCACAAGTTTTGTAACAATATCTCCTAAGAGTATCTTTTCTCTGACAAAGTGACTGTCAATCTCAATGTGCTTATTCCTATCATTAAGCACTAGATTTGATGCGATATGAAGAGCCTCTTGATTATCACACACAAGTTTCTCTGGACCGATTTCACCAAATCTTAGCTCTCTCAGCAACATTTGATCCAAACTAGCTCACAAGTTGCTGCATCCATTGCTTGGTTTTTTTAATTCTGCCCTAGATCAAGAAACAACACTCTGTTTCATACTCTTTCAGACACCAAATTGCCACCTACTAAAACACAATAGACGGATGTTGAAAGTCTATCAGAGGGTGATCCTGCCCAATCAACGTATGTAAATCCAGTGATATGTTCATGGCTTTGATCCTCAAAGAGTAGTCCTTGAAAAGGAGCAGACTTAATATATCGCAGAATACGAATAACTGCTTCCCAATGACTTGTTTATTATTACAAGGGGAAGTCATAAACTAACGTACAACACTTACAGAAAAAGAGATATTAGGTCTAGTTAGTGGAAGATAATTCAACTTCCTAACCAACCGTCTATATATTTCAGGATTATAGAGTGGCTCCCTTGTCCTGGAAGGAGTTTAACATTCGGATCCATAGGAGTGTAAATGGATCTACATCCCATCACTCCTGACTCCTCAAGAATGTCTAAGGCATACTTGCCTTGAGAAATAACAATACTTAATATAGACTGAGCAACCTCGGTACCTATAAAATACTTTAGTTCTTTAGTCTTGAAATGCTCAAAGAGATGTAGCTTCAAATTAGTGGTAGCATCTTGATCATTGCAGTGATAACAATATCATCAACATAAACAACCAAATAAATACACCGATTTGGTGGAGAATGCCGGTAAAACACAGAGTGATAAGCTTCACTACTAGTTATGCCAAACTCTCAAATTACTGTGCTAAACTTTCCAAACCAGGCTTGAGGAGATTGGTTCAGACCATAGAGTGACTTACGCAATTGACATATTAGGCTACTAGACTCCCCCTAACAATAAAATTAGGTGGTTGCTCCATATAGACTTCTTCCGCAAGATCACCATGTTGAAAAGCATTTTAAGTGTCCAATGATGAAGACGCCAATGACGAACAACCATAGATAGAAAAAGTTGGGAAAATGCTATTTTACCCACGAGAGAGAGAGAGAGTATCAATATAATTCAGTTCAATTATCTAAGTATACCCTTTGGTAAAAGGTGAGCATTAAGTAAATCAACCTGAACATCTGGACCAATTTTGACTGCATAAACCCAAAGATAAACAACAATTGATTTACCTGCAGGAAGAGACGGGTTCTCAAGTACCACTCATGTAAAATAGTCATCGCATCAATCATAGTTTTCCTCCATCCAGAATGAGAAAGTGCTTGACTTGTAGTCTTAGGAATGACGGAGATGATACAAAGGTATAATGGGGTGATGAGAGACAATTATAACTCAAGGAAGTATAAGGGTTAGAATTTCTAGTGGATTGTTTACCTTTTTGAAGTGCAATCGATTTACTAGAAGGTGGCAAGTCCGAAGTAGGAGCAGGGTCCGAAGCATGACATAAATCATCTAAGACTACTATTGGGCGTGGACGATGATGATAAGTCAAAAGTGGTGGCACTACCACGGGAGATGTAAAAGTAACTGTAGATTCCTCAAAAGTTGGTATAGGTAAGACATGAGGTATGGGTAAGATCTTAACAACATCAAAATGATCAGAAGATGTATAATAAGGTTGAGAGTTGAGACCCAAAGAATGTGACATCGGCAGACATAAGGTATCAACGAAGATAAGGTGAATAGTAATGGTACCCTTTTTGAACTCGAGAGTAACCAAGAAAGACACATTTGAGAGCAGGGTGTGCTAATTTATCTTTATCGGGGCTAAGTTAAAAACACAACATGTGCTTTTAAAGACACGAGAGAGGATAGAGTATAGATTTTAGTGAGGAAACAATATGGAATGTGGAACCTGATTCTCAATGAAAGCTGAGTTCGTTCTATTAATAAAATAACAAGATGCAAAGATTGCATCACCCTAAAAATGCAGTGAAACATGGGATTCAATGAGGAGAGTGCAGTGTTTTGGGAAGCGAGAAGCGGAAAAAAGCGACGAGGGCTTGCTTCACAGAAGTGAGAAGCGTGAAGCGAAGCGCGCGCCTTTTTTTTAAAATAAGCGACATTTAGTATAAAAATAAAAAAAATATTAAATAACTAAATAGAGGTAATATAGTCTTAGATTGAAAGAAATTACATAGGCAAAAATACTCATAAGTCATAACATGTAAAGCAAAAAATCGAAAACATAATTTAATCACAAAGATTCAAACTCTTATTCTTCAACAAGGCTGCTAGACTAATCACAAAATTAAAAAAAAAGAAGCAAAAGAATTGAAAAAAAAACAGAGGAGGCAGCAGTCAGTAATTAGAAACAGAGCAGGCAACAGAGATTAAGAAAAAGAAAAGTAGAAGAAGAAAAAACTAGAGTAGTGGAAACTCAGAGAGATGAAGAGATGAAGCACAGGCGAAGATTGTATATTTCAGGAGAAAAGAAACTCATAGAGATGAACTAATAAACATTAGCTAAAAAAGAGATGAACAAAAAGTTACCTGCAGTTGCGGTCGAGGTTGAAGAGAGAGGCAGCCTCAGTCGAGATCGTCAGGAGAGAAAGAAGTATTGTGAAAGAAGAGTCGCGAGGAGAGAAAGAAGGGAAAGAGTCGTCAAAGAAGAGTCATGAGGAGAGAAGGTTATATTTCAGATTTTTTTTAACAAAAAACCCTAATTGTTGCTTTTTTTTTTTAAAAAAAAAGCGCGCTTTATTGCGCTTTTGCCTTAGGGTCGCTTCTCGCTTCTTCATCTGAAGCGAGAGCTTTTTTCAGATCGCCTCGCCTCAAGATAAAAAAACGCACAAGGGTCGCCTCGCTTTGAAGCGCGCTTTAAGCGCGCTTTTCTGCGCTTTTCATAACACTGGGAGAGTGCAAGCTGTCTCAATGAGATGTCAGTTCTTCTTTTCTTCCACACCAAGATGTTTGGTGAATAATTGCTTGGTGAGTCATAAATTCCTGAAATTGGGAGTATAAGTATTCTAAGGCATTATCACTACGTAAAGTACGAATAAAAACACCAAATTGATTTTGCATTTCAACAAAGAAACTTTTGAATATAGAAATAACTCAGAACAATCTTTCATTATGAATACCCAAGTTCATCTTGAATAATCATCCATGAAACTAACAAGATAACAAAAATGCAAGGGTGAACCGACTATATTAGGACCCCAAATATCCGAATGAACTAGTGAAAAAGTAGATTTTGAACGGCTCTCAGACCTCAGTACTTTGGGAAAATGTAGCGCGAATGTGTTTCCCTTTTTGACATTACTCACAATTTAATGTGGATAAACTAAAAAACTAGGCACCATCTTCTGTAGCTTGGATAGACTCGGATGTCCTCAAACTTTGTGAATTAGGGTTGGAGGATTTGTAATGGAGCATGATTTGAAGGAATTTGAAGAGCTAAGATAGTAAAGGCCTTGTGAGTCATGTCATATGCCAATCATTTGTCTCGTACAATGGTCCTGCATGGGAAAAGAATCATCAAAAAAGGTTATGAATGTAAGGAATGCGTCAAATGACTAACAAATGCTATAGTAAAACAACTAGAAACATAATAAACAGAGTCTAGAGGGACAAAAGTGAGTGGTTTGGCTTTTCCAACCCCTTTTTGGTTTTGTTTTTGGATCCCATTAGCCAGAGTAATAGCTGGAAGAGAATGTGAATAAACAAATCCGAAATATGACTACAGTGCTTGAGTCCTTGACCAGTGATTCAAGAGTACTAGACTGTGACACACAAGCATTAGATTTACCCGCAGCATGAACATTAGGCTCATTAACCAGGCTACTTGTGGAGATGTTATCCTTCTTGCTCGATATTGAAGGAACTCATCATATTCTGCCTGAGCAATATGAGCATTATTGGGTGGTCGATAAGACTGAGCAACAGATACTACTTGTGGAGATGTTTGCTTACTTGTGCGGTTCCGAAGGGACTCATTATATTCCTATATAGCAATAGGATCATAAATGAGTGGTGGACCATACAAAATATGACATGTGTCGCGAGTGTGTCTAAGCTTATGACAATAACTACACTTGGATCGAGATCTTTCAAAATGACCTCCTCCTCACCGATTCTCCATACGTTGATATGTTCGTTTTTTTATGGTTTGAGATGCCAAATAGAGGAGTCAATGGTGGATGATGAAACTACTTTGTTGCTGGGAGGTACGACTAGATGAAGTAAACAAGAAAACAATTCATCCATCATAGGTACTGCAGGACTAGCTAAAATCTGATCATGCATTAAATCATTGTCAGGAGGAAGTCCAACAAGTGTAACAAGTGTAGGAACTAGAAACAACACCTATATGTGCTCTTGTTGTTTGTTCATATTTGTAGTGACTAGCATTAACGTTTCAAATTCCTCTATATCTACTTGTCCCTGTCCCAAGTAAGTAGACATTAGATTCGTGTTTCTTTAAATTGGTCATTCCAGACATTGCTTCATAGAATCGAGATATCGTCTGGGATGAACGAACAAGGTGCTTAACTTAGAATCATAGATCGCGATAGGATACTACATAATTGAACATCAACCTTCTCCCATAGTGCTTTGGCTTTATCATCTGCCTCACTAGCCTTAAGATACATTTTCATCTACCACACAAGCAGTGTTGGCTAAGTGATCTTGGACGCCTTGGCACTTGCACCACAACTCAACCAAAGAAGCCCAAGCTAAATAGCTTGAGCTTCCTATTAACCAGTCAACCGAAGAAGCCCAAGCTAAATAGCTTGAGCTTCGTTTTAATGGTTATGTAATGATCATAACACTTGAACTTCCTATATTCTTGGAGCCAAAAATATCAATCCCGAACAACATGTTGTGAAATTAGAATATTCTCACCAAAAAATAAAATAAGAAGCCTTTTGGGGCCACAATCTGATTGCTGGAATGGCTGACTGCTGGAACTGGAACTATCGGAAATAGATCAGACTGTTGGAGAAAGAGATCTGATCATCAAAAAATGATCTGAACTGTTGGAAAAAGAGATCTGATCACTAAAAACTGATCGGAATCAGGAAAATGTTTTATGGTCAGCCTCAGAATTAGGAGGCGACCCCACTGGAAAAAATATTTTTGAAAAATACTGCTAGAAAATTTTATCTTCTCGAGCAGCAATTTAGATCACCAGAAAATTGCACAGTGACAACTAATTTAATTTTCTTACCATTACTCAGATACCATGCGAAATTTATAGGAGAAACATATTATTGAAATTGTGTATCTACATTATTACATTGAGACTCTATTTATAAACACTATATTGGACTCCTTTTCAAATTAGGATTCCTATTCCTATGACCCCTTCTCCAATTAGAATTTTATTCCTGTTCTTATTCTTATTCTAAGTAAGATTTGCATATTTATTCCTATTCTAACAATGTTGTTCTAGCGGCCAAAAGGAGCTACCAAATAGCCAAGGGGAGAAATTAGGACCAAAAATATTTTAGTAGATGTGGACTAAATTAAAGATGTAAAGTTTAGAAGGGGTCTCGAGATATTATGGCTGAATAGGTTATTGATGGTGCTTAAGCAATAAATTTATGAATTTAGGGGCCATTCAGTAGTGTATAAGAATAAATAAATCATGCAGTAACTTTGAATATTAATAATACCTTGTTTGGTACATTTTTCAACCTATATATGATTAATACACTCTATTGTGTATTGAAGAGTATTACTAATACATAGAAATTCACAGCATTATTAACTAAAGGTGATTTAATGCATGCATTAACATGCTTAAAGACTTGATTGCGTCTCAAAACCTTTTTACATCTTTTCTACCCTATTTGTGGAGAATATCTTGGTAAACACATATTTCTAAAAATACTTATGCAATGCATGCTATTTTTAATACACTAAACCAAACAATGCATAAGAAATAATGCAAGTATTATTAATATACTCTATTTAGCATTATTCTTATGTAGTCTACCAAACAACCCCTTATTGCCTTGCCACCTTGATAACTTCCTCGAATGGTTTGCATGTCAATGAAATGTGATAAATAGTGGATTCTTGATTGTCTCAATGGTGGGGCATATTAAAGCTTTTGTGTTGAGAACATGAAAGATTGCTGTCGGTTGCTGATTTTCCATATTAAATAGATTGCAAGATCCACTGACCTAATTTTTTATTTTGTTTTATAACTTAAATGTGGCAGATAAAAGTTATATTGCAAAAACGTACATATTTCCTATATTAGGTAGTTGGACTGAGGACCTATGTTAACTTCAGTTGAGATCCATAAATTATCTACATTGAGAGCACAAATACTTCAAATACAGTTAACTTAATGGGGCTTTTTTTCCTTCATTTTTGAAAATCTCGAATGTTAGTTCCTGTTAGTAGACAAAATAATGCAATGCAGGGAAAATTCCTAGATTGATGGGGATCTAGAACAACACAAAGCTGTCATTCTTGCTTATCAGTCATTCTGCTATATATTCTAGAATATCTATACTATTTTTGTTTGTTTTGTTTTTTGGCAAATTAAGGCCTGTTTTTTTGGTCTCTCAATGTGACTACGCTTGACATCTCTTTATTTCTCTATCATTTGTCTCGATTATTTGAACCCGCATTCCACTCACTTGCAGCCTGGAATGGTCACAACTGATCTTTTAATGTCTGGTGCCAACACGAAGCAGGTAGAATGCTGACTAACTATTGCTTCTGTTCTTTCATTTGGAGTCTGCCGATTCTGAAAAAGAATTTTAGAACAACTTTATGCTTAATGCAGGCCAAGTTCTTCATTAACGTTTTGGCAGAGCCAGCAGATGTGGTAAGAATTCCAATATCATAAGTAGATTCTCTATTTGTTGCCTCAAAATGAAATATTTGCTTTATTGTAGGCAGGTGGAATGTTTCTCCTGGAACATCTTAAATGAATAAGAAATTTGTCGCGTCCTCACTTGTACAACACCTGTCATATTTCGTGTGGCTTCATCTATGCTTCTATTTTTACAGGTTGCAGAGTATTTAGTCCCAAATATAAGATCAATACCGACCAATGGATCAACAAAGGCTACTTACATACGTTTCCTCACAGGATTAAAAGCCTATTCCCAAATATTTTCAGTTAAGTGGAACACTTTTGCTCTAATTTCGTTCACCTCTTTCCTTTGGTCTCTGACACAGTGACACCTAATTTCTATATAATGATATCATGATTTTGTATTGACATACAGAGGATCGCGTTTGGTGCAAGACGGAATAGGTATGTTCTTGAAGATTGATGGATTGATGCAATGGGTCCAAATGGATGGATATGGTCTACATTTATTTCTCATTTTGCTGATCACAACTTGTGTATATCAATGGAAACCTTACCATTTTTCTTCTTATTGACTTGGATAGATAAATAGACAAAGGGAATTTTCTTTTAACCAAATGTCACAGTTAAAAGCTCTAAATTCGACTTATTAGTATCGAAATTAGTGAGTCTTATGATGTATTTTAATACAATCTTGCTTTCCATCAGAGTTAGCATACGCTATTTCGTGTTTTCATATTACGGAAAACATGCATAGTCTAGTGAATGACATCCTCCTCCCAGCTAAAATACTAACTTCTCCTTCGAAGAAGTTGTTAGCCAGTATGAACTAGAAAGTACGCAAACTGAGGTCTAAACAGGTATATTTGCCACAACTTGCATGACTTGTTTTACATACTATTCTGGAGGAAAACATAACGCACAGTACGTTTTGGAGCTCTTTTGAATGTCACAATGCTTAGTGTGGGTATTTTTTTGGCTATAAAAGTGTGTTTGACGTGTTGATGCAATGCATGTGCATGATGTTGTGCTATGATCACAAAAAAGGTGGGTGTTCTCGCAACGCAATGCTAAGGAGGTAGACCAAGCCAAAAAAACATAGCTAAGAATGATTCCGAGGCAGCAAGTGTAGAAATTTTTGCATAGTAGACCTACAATATCTGCACGCTTGATGCCGTCATAGCTAAAGATGGAGTCCAAGACCCTCCCTAACCTAACAAGTGCTAACATCACAACAGCGTGTGTTCTCCTAGCAATATCTACTGTAATCCAAGCCTAACAAGGTTCAATTACTGCCATAATACTTGTAATCATTTAAAATTTATTAATATAAATTTATAAAATGATTTGGATTATATTAAATTCGTAAATATATTAATCCAAATAAATATTATTGATTAATATACTTGAGTCAAATACTTAATTCCAACAAATATGGACTTAATTAAAGTCGAAGTTAATTAATTTGGGGTACAATGAATAAGCCCAATTTGTTGAACCCAATTTCATCTCATTCTAGAGGCCCATCTTGGCGCCAAGTGTACAAATGATGTGGCATGCCAAGTCAAATAAGAAATCAATAGAATCATGTGTCAAAAATGACCAGCCCGCTCCATAAAGCCCATATGCCATGTCATTTAAATCTGATTGGCCCAACAAAATCCTATTCCAATCGCAATGCTCTACTCTAAAACTATAAATAGGGGTCCTCATAATTCAGAAAAGACACAGAAAATTCTAAAGAAGAAGCTAGAGCAAATTCGTTGGTACTAACATCATTTAATTCTCTACAAAGCTACAAATTTAAGAATTCAAGCATTTAAGTTCAAGAACGATTAGATCAAGACCATCAAATTCAAGAACAAGCTCGAAACCCTTTAATTCAAATAAAAGTCAAGATCAAGATAAAGTTCAAGTTCGTTAGAGATTCAATAACACTCGCACATGAAATAATAAATCGATTGTTGCTATAAATTTTCATTCTCAATTATTTTTTTCTCGACGCGAATCTTATGGTCTACAAATTCTGATACACCTAGTGGGAGAAAATCTACCTCTCATCTCAACTTTTCAAGCGTCAAAGAATATCGAGATGACTTCCATGAATAACAACTCTCGATCAACTGCCTCTAAGGCCACCAGCTCCAAGTTCTATACTGAAGTTGAAGGCTTCCTTGGTGTTACCTTTGAAAGTTTCGGAGTTCTACAAGAAGCAAGTCTGCTATACCTGGACAACAAACACTTCAAGTGTCGTCCACATCAACTCCTATTTTTGGGTTTTCAACTCCAAAAGGAGCGAGTTCCTCCACAAATGCTGTAGAAGGAGGAAGCAGTGCTGCTGAAAAGATCAAGAAGATATTGGCTCTATTTGAGCAATCTGGTTCCAAGAACTTTACCACAAGTAAGAACTGTGATTCCACTTATGAATAATCTCCACGTACATCGCGTAACGTTAGTTCGCTGAAGATTAACTTACGTAACAATCCATGCTACTCTCTTGCATCTCCAATGATCATGCAAATGATTTTGACTATTGCTTCCTCTCCTGAGGAATAACTCGCAAATCTGACGAAGTTGATTGAAGGATTGACAAAGCATGTGCAACACCAAGAGTCTGGACTTGATAAGTTGATGGATAGGATGGAAGGACTTTTAGATGGAGATGCGAGACATGCACCTGGAAAGGGTATTGAAGTTCAAGAAATTGAAGATCCTACTAACAAATCCTTGTTTATTAACTTTAAAATGCCTGTTGGTTATCAACATCCCAGATATCAACAATTTTAGGGAAAAATAAATCCGAAACAACATGTCGCGCACTTTGTGGAGGCATGTCATAATGTTGGACCCTATGGAGACCATCTTGTCAAATAGTTTGTCCGCTCTCTAAAAGGAAATGCCTTTAATTGGTACACGAATCGCGAACCTAACTCTATTGATAGTTGTGAGAAACTAGAGCACGAGTTTCTCAATCACTTCTATAGCACAAAGGCGTACAATGACCACGGTAGAACTCACGGATACTCGCCAAAGGAAGGATGAAACGGTTATAGATTTGATAAATCGATGGATAAACACGCGATCCTAAATTGCAAGGATAAGCTTAATAAAGCTTCTACAATAGAAATATGTATTCAAGGAATGCACTGAGAGCTTCTTTACATCTAGCAAGGAATAAAACAAAAATCCTTCGAAGATCTAGCTACTCGCGCTCATGATACGGGTTGAGCATGTCTTTGCCGCAAAAGATATGACTATTGTCCATAATCCTCGAAAAGGAAGGGACAAGCAGGAGCACAAGATATGGAGCAAGTTTGCGCCCAGAAATGACAACAAGAATCCACGAGTGTAAATGTGTCGTTTGCATAATTCACCACTAATGAGGGCATAAAGTAAAATGTGAGAACAACTTCCCAAGCACATTCAAATAAAAAGTCAACACTTAAGGAGATGAAAGGAAAAAAGTATCCCTTCTTCGATTATGACATTTATGAAATTTTTGATGAATTTCTCGAGTTGAAGCTCATTGACTTGCTAGAGATGAAGCGACCCGATGAAGATGGAAAAGCTGATGGCCCAAATTAGTGCAAGTGTCATAGACTTGTGAGTCATCCTCTTGAAAAATGTTTTGTCTTCAAGGATAGAGTGATGTGATTGGTTAACGAAAAGAAAGTTGTCCTTGATGATGGGAAGTCTAGTTCTAACCAGATCTCTATCACATTTGGCTCACTTGATCCGGTCCAAATTTATATCTCTGAACAGCATGAAGAAGAGTTAGTAGTCCAGGAAGTTGACATAGATAGTGATGAAGATTAAATTACTGTAACTAGGTGAAGACGCAACAAGTCAAGCTTACGAAAAGAATCACTCGAGCAACCGGTTACAGGGAAAACGGTGAATTAATCGGAGAACAAAAAATTAATTAATCGCCCAAAAGGGAAAAGGTAGAGGTGCATCACTACAAAGAACCTCGACGTCTTGTGATGCTAGAGGAATTCTTACCAAGCTCGTTTGACATAAAAGTCTACTCAAGACAATGTAGAGGCATGATGTTTTAATGTGGATAAACAAGAAACAATGAAGGTTCCTCCTACTGGAAATGAAGGAACAATGAGTGAATCATCACCAAAAGTGTCTTTTAGTGAAGAAGAAAAAGCAACAAAGGAAATCTCAGCAATGATATCTCTCTCATCTTCTGAAAAAGCTATAGGACCTTCTTCCCAAGAAGAACATGCCTATTATACTAAAATCACATTTACAAATAATGATCTTCTATTTGGTGAAACACTACACAATCTTCCTTTGTATATGGTGGATCATGTGCTAGAGAAGAAGATAAATAGATTCTTAATAGATGAAGGATCTAGAGTCAACATTTTGCCTATCCATACATTGAAGGAACTTGGTATCACGACTAGGATACTAAGTGAAAGTCGTCTGTTGATACAAGGATTTAATCAAGGGGGCAGAGGTCCATAGGGTCTATTAAAATAGAGATTCAAATGGAGGATTTGCGATCAAGTGCATGGATGCATGTGATCGAGGCAAAGACATCATACAATATATTACTTGGCAGGCCGTGGGTACATGAGAATATTGAATTGTCTCATATTCATATTATCAATGTTTGAAATATCTTGAAGGTAGAATTGAAAGGAAGATAGTTGCATATGAAAATCCTTTCACCGAAGTTGAGACACATTTCGTAGATGCGAAATTCTATTTTAGAAGCTATATTGATAAAGTGCCAAATCTAATGACATCAAATCAATCAAGTCTGATAGGATCATAAACAAAAGAATTGATGCGGCTATCGAAAAGGTGAAAATTTACATTAAAGACCCTTGTCCTATTCTTAATGAAGGGAAGATTATGTCATCGAAGAAGAAGCTGACTTTTAGGCTTTGTTATGCTTCACAATCAAAGAAAGAACAAGATCAATCAGCTAACCTTCAATAAAAAGCATTGAGACGGCTAACTCTTCCTATAAGACAGATTGATGCAATACACTTGTCATCAAAGTTGCTGAAAAGTCAATCTCTCAAGATCAAGTGCAAGATATGAAACTCCCTATAAAACGCATAAGAGAAGGTTTTGATCCCAATTCTTACAAGTTATTTGTGAAGGCGGGGTACAACCCTAATGATCCATCGGTGCTGGGAAACTTCCATCAGAAGATACAACTAGGCAGCACACGAAGACCTAGGTTATACCCAAAGAAGTGCCAACAATAATTATATAACTTTTGAAGATGACGTCACTGCTTCCAATAAAAGGCCTTCAGTCTTTGATCGACTTGAGGAAGCGACTACAAGAACTTCTATGTTTGAGAGGTTAGGTCCTTTGAAAAAGAATAACAAAAATCTGAGAAGTTATTTAAAAGTTACAATGCCTACTTCCCATTTGATTAGAAAGGATTTCAAAAGTGTGATTCCTTCTAGAATGAGGCGACGGGTGAAACATGTGGATTACTCAAGGCAAAGGCTCACACTGTGGTTTACACCAAAGAGCGCGAGGAAGATGAAGAAAGTGTAGGTTCCTCAAATCATGTTACAATCCAAAATGAGTACGATTATTTGCCTCAAATGAAGATTGATGAAGATGTAGAAGATATTTTCTCTTGTTGTCATATATGTGTCAATGATAATGATCCTTTGGAATAAGAAGATGATGGAGATGCTCCATCGGAACCTGAAGAAGGATTAACGATCACAATAGATCTTTTATAGGAAGTTAACCTTGGTACTGATGAAGACCCAAGTCCAACTTACTTGAATGTCTTTCTAGAAGTTGATGAAGAAATCGCTTACATGAATATACTCAAAGAATATAAGGATGTCTTCGCTTGGATTTATAAAGAAATGCATGGACCTAATCCTAGAGTAGCGGTCCACCAGTTGGCAGTCAAAAATGGTTCTTGTCCTGTTATGCAAGCTCAAAGACATTTTAGACCATACTTGGTTCCGTTGATAAAAATTGAAATTAACAAACTCATTGCGGCAGGCTTTATTCGTGAGGTCAAATATCCTACATGGATTTCAAGTATCGTTCCTGTGAGGAAGATTAATGGTCAAATTTGAGTTTGTGATGACTTTAGAAATCTCAATAATGCATGCCCTAAAAATGAGTTTCCTCTTCCCATTTCAGAGTTGATGATTGACGCCGCCACTACTTATGAGGCAATGTCATTCATGAATGATTCTTGTGGATATAATAAAATCTGCATGCCACCAAAAGATGAAGAACTTACCGCACTTGCATGACAAAAGGTATTTATTGCTACAAAGTGATGTCATTTGGTTTAAAGAATGCTGGTTCCACATATCAAAGGGCTTTGCAAAATATCTTTGAAGATTTTCTCCATAAAAATGTCGAATGCTATGTTGATGACTTGTAGTAGAGTCGAGAAAGAGGGGTGATCATTTGAATGACTTAAGGGCGGTGTTTGAGTTAGTATGAAGATATAAACTAAGGATAAATCCATTGAAATATGAGTTCGGAGTTAGTTCCGGAAAGTTACTTGGCTTTATTGTGAGACATCGAGGAATTGAAATTGATCAAGCCAAAGTCGATGCAATATCAAAGATGCCTGAACCTTGAAATATTCATGAGTTGAAAAATCTCAAAATAAGGTTAGCATACTTGAAGAGATTCATCTCAAATTTAGCGGGGAGATGTCAACCATTCCGTTACCTCATGAAGAAAGGTGATCCCTTTAATTGGGGCCAAACATGTAGCGATGCCTTTAAAAGTATAGAAATCTAGCGAAACCTCTTGTTTTGGAAGCCCCTGTACCTGGAAAACCATTGATACTCTACATTGTAGCACAAGGTCTGTAGGAGCCTTGTTAGCTCAAGAAAATAGTGAACTCAAAGAAATTTCCTTTTATTACTTAAGTAGAATGATGATGCCGAATGAGCTAAATTATTCGCCTATTGAAAAGTTATGCTTGACACTTGTGTACTCAATTCAAAAGCTGAAGCATTATATTCAAGCTAATGTTGTCCGCCCTATTTCTAGAGAAAATCCCATCAAGTTTTTTATGTCAAAACCTGTCCTTACTAAATGATTATCGAGATGGTACATCTATTCCAACAATTTCAGATTGTGTATATCCCTCAAAAATCCATGAAGGGACAAGCATTAGAGGATTTCTTGGCAGACGATCTGATACCTAACGAGTGGGAGTTAACTGATGAGCTTTCTGATGAAGATGTGATGTCTATTGAAATTCAACCTCCTTGGAAAATGTACTTTGATGGGGCTTAACATCGTGGTGGAGGTGGCGCGGGCATGGTATTCATCACATCACAAGAAGAGATTCTACCATTCCTCTTTACATTAAAATATTGTTGCGATAATAATGTCGCTGAATACCAAGCGTTGATACTTGGACTTCAGATGGCTGTCGACATGAAGAAATTACACCCACAAGTCTTTGGTTACTCTCAACTGGTGATCCACCAACTCTTGATATGATGGCTTGGAGAAGTAACCCTTCAACATGTGCGTGTAATGGAAAATGAAAAAGTTGATGCATTGGCTGCCCTAGCTTCAACGCTGACCCTTCCTGATCAAACGAAAGTTACTCTTTGTCAAAAATGGATAGTACCACCGCTAAATAAGGAAGAATATATATAAAAGGAGGTTGAGCATGTTGATGCAATTTTTGTAGTTGCAGAGGAAGGTCGGAGACAACCCATAATGGACTATATGTGTTATGGGATACTTTACGAAAATCCATAGAGAAGGACTGACATTAGTGGTCGTACACCTTGTTTCCTTTACAACAAAGACACATTATATAGAAGATCATTTATGGGTGTACTACAACGATGTTTGGGAGAGGAAGAAGCTATTCAAGCTCTGCAAGAAGCACATTCGCGAGTGTGGATAATATCAATCTGGGCTAACACTCCACTTTCATATAAAGAGTATGGGATATTATTGGTCAACCATGGTGAAGGATTGCTTAAATTATGCTCTGAAGTGCGATGCTTGTCAATTTCATGCAAATTTCATACATCAACGACCCTAAGTATTGCACCCAACTATCGCATCTTTGCCATTTAACGTATGGGGATTGGATATTGTGGGACCATACCAAAGTCTTTTGCTGGACACTTATGCATCTTGGCTTCAACTGATTACTCTTCAAAATGGGCTAAAGTTGTCGCTATGAAAGAGGTAAAGAAAGAGAATATTGCAAATTTTATTCGAGTGAATATTATCTACCACTTTAGCATCCCTATCTATATAATAACAGACAATGGAAATCCATTTTATAAAAATTTAATGAACAAGATTTGTGATCTCTTTGGCTTCAAGTAGAGTAAATCTTCTAGATAGCATGGCGTCGCCAATGGTCTTGCTGAAGCATTCAATAAGACTGAATGCAACCTGCTCAAGAAAGTTGTCTCCAAATCCAAATGGGATTGTCATGAAAGAATGAAAGAAGCTTTGTGGGCATATAGGACAACATATCACACTCCTACTCAAGAAACACCATATTCACTTGCTTTTGGAGTTGAAGCATTCCTGCCACTCGAGCGTCAAATACCTTCCTTAAGACTTGCTATTCAAGAAGGGCATAATGAGGAAGAAAATTCTCAACTGCGTCTTGCTGAGTTAGAAGCACTTGATTAAAAGAGGATAGAAGTCCAACAAAACCTTGAATGTTATCATAAGTTGTCTATCTCGTGCTTTCAGTTAGAAGGTTCACTTGAGATGCTTTCAAGTTGGAGACCAAGATCTTGCGGTAAGAGGACCCATCATTACTTCGCACAACTCTTGGGGCAAATTTACCTCAAAGTTGGATGGAACATATGTCGTACAATAAACATATTCAAAATGGCGCTTACAAGCTTGTTGATGCTGATGGCTTAAGGATCGGTCCTATTAATGACAAATTCCTAATGAGGTACTACCCTTGAAGTAAGGTGATGCTCCTTAAGGTACGGGCCTAATCTGAATGTCACTCCTGGCCTGCAAGAGTAGAAACTATGTACGGCACAACAAAAAAAATCACTCAATCCCCTAGAACTACGTTGTGACTTGATCCTCTTAATAGAGGTACGCAGGCGCTTAGAACCATATTCCAAGTTCAGTTGCATGAGTGTCAAAAAATCCAATATTCCCACTTGATTTGTCTCATGAAAGTCAAAGCTATATGTATTTTATTTTTTCTTTTGTCTCATAAAACTTTAGACTTGTACAAAGTATTGATGGGTCAATGGAGGGTGCAAACTCTTATTAAATATGAGTCTCTTAATAGTACGGTTGAAGTCTTTAAATTAGATCAAGTATACAAATTGTAGTCTTAACATTGTTCGAGTTTATTATTTGACGTATCCAAATCCTCTAAGTATATAAGTTGAAGTATTCAAATGCTCTAAGTATACAAGTTGAAGTATTCAAATCCTCTAAGTATGAAAGTAAGACTTCAAGTATGTAAGTAGATGACTCCAAAACCTCCAAATGCGCATGTAACTGAATTTCATGCCTTACGGTGGACGATGTTTGTCCCTTTTCACCTTAATGTAGCCTTGTTGCAGATTATCCTTCAATAGATCGTTGAATTTCTATGCTTTAAGGTGGAAAAACTTGTCCCTTTGCACCTTAACCTAGCCTTTTCACCAATGTATACCTAAAAGGTTCTTTAAATTTTCATGCCTTAAGGTGGACAAGATTTGTCCCTTTGCACCTTAAATTTGCCTTTTCACTGGTGTATACTAAAAAGGATATTAAAATTTCCATGCCTTAAGGAGGACAAGATTTGTCCCTTTGAACTTTAAGTTTGCCTTTTCATGGGTTTATACTTAAAAGTATCTTTAATTTTTCATGCCTTAAAGTCGACCATATTTGTCCCGTTGCACCTTAAGCTATATTTGTTGCGAATTTATCCTTTAACAATTCTTTAAATTTATATGCCTTAAGGTGGACAAACTTGTCCCTTTGCACCTTAAGCTAGAGTTTCCATTGATTTATATTTAAAGGGATATTTAAATTTCCATGCCTTAAGATAGACAATATTTGCCCCTTTGCACATTAAACTGGTCTTTTCACTGGCCTATCCTGCCTCAAATTAGTTAAGTATTAGAGACCTTGTAACAACTTGAGTTTTTTCAAGGCGGGAGCATTACACCGTATTCTAGTAAAACTTCAACTTGGTTAAGCATTTGGAACCTTGTAACACCTTGAGTTTATTTTCAAGGCGGGAGCATTACACGGTATTCTTCTAAAGTTTCAAATCGTTTAAGAAATCGGGACCTTGTAAAACCTTGAAATTATTTTAAAGGCGGGATTGTTACACGGTATTCTAGTTAAATTTAAGTTGGTTAAGCATTCGGGACCTTGTAACACCTTGAGTTTATTTTCAAGGCGGGAGCGTTACATGATATTCTAATAAAGCTTCAAGTTGGTTAAGCATTCGGGACCTTGCAACAACTTGAGTTTATTTTCAAGGCATGGGCGTTAAACACATTTTTGTGACAAATCTTTCCAGTATGTAGCCTCAGTAAAATATAGAATTCCTTTTGTTGATCTACCAAAAAAAAAAGAAGACGAAAATACACGTGAAGGAGAGATTGTTACCCGTCAAGCTGTTTGATACTTGGAAGGTATTAAATCTTGAATCTTTGATATGTTGTAGAATTTTCGGTCTAGATTCAGAATCATCGAGCGGATTGTGATTTCGTCGTTCCTACGTCAAGACACAAGATTTTCATTAAATTTCACACAAATCTGAAATTTTTAGCATGGTAGAATATAGAGCTAACTTCAAAAAATCATTTGGAAAGATTCTGAAGGTATTAATTTGATATGTTAGAGATCAAAAAGTGTAGTTTCTTAAAAATCAAACTATTCATGATTTTCATTTTTCTACGATTATATATGAATTTTCTACGACAGACATGTCAAACTGTAAAAAAGTGACCAAAATTTAAAAAAAGAGAGGAAAATTACCTTGAATATGCCCTTTTCGTCATAGGCTCACAATATGTAATTGAAGATAAAGTTGTGGAAACAATGTATCTATATATAGTTGTCATGTGGTGGGAATAAAATTCTTCTCCTAGTTCAATTACAATCTGTTTTTGGCTTGGGCAATAAAACATATATATGAATATGAAATTGAGTAAAATTACAATTCCTAGTTCAAGTACAATTCCTTTTTTACTAAGACAATAAAACATATATATGAAGATTAAATCGAGTAGGATTATAATTCCTAGTTTAATTACAATTTCTTTTTGAGTAAGACGATAAAACATATATATGAATATGAAATTGAGTAGGATTACAATTCCTAATTCAATTATAATTCATTTTTAACTAAGGTGAATTTAGAACCGGTTAATGCTTCAAGCCTACTCTCTAAAAGATAAAATATCTCCACAATACTTGAAGCAGGGGCATTTGTAATCACTCATAAATTTATAAAATATTTCGGATTATATTAAATTCGTAAATATATTAATCCAAAAAAAATGTTATGGATTAATAAACTTGAGTTAAATATTTGATTCCAACAAATATGACTTAATTGAAGTCTAAATTAATTGATTTGACTACAATAAATGAGCCCAATTTGTTGAGCCCAATTTCATCTCATTCTAGAGGCTATCTTGGGGCCATATGTGCAAATGATGTGGCATGCCAAGTCAAATAAGAAACCAATTGAATCATGACATGTGTCAACGATGACAAGCCTGCTCCATAAAGTCTATATTCCATGTCACTTAAATTTGATTGGCCAAACGGAATCCTATTCCAATCACAACTCCTCTATTCTAAAATTATAAATAGGGGTCCTCATAATTCAGAAAAGACACATAAAATTCTACACAAAAAGCTAGAGAAAATTCATGGTACAAAAACCATTTAATTCTCTACAAAGCTACAAGTTTAATAATTCAAGCTTTCAAGTTCAAGAACGATCAAGATCAAAACCATCAGATTCAAGAACAAGCTCGAAGCCCTTGAATTCAAATAAAAGTCAAGATCAAGATAAAGTTCAATTTCAAGTTTGTTAGAGGTTCAAAAACAAGATTTATATCCCTTGAATTTATATTTGAAAAGGCTAATTTAGAGGGATCATAGAGAATTTAACACTTGCACTTGAAATAATAAATCGATTGTTGGTATAATTTTCCGTTCTTGATTATTGTTTTCTCGACGCGAATTTTATCATCAAGAATACTATTAATGCAACATACTTGTCCTAACTCTCCCCTAATCAAGTCTTACCCTAAGGTATTACATTTGCAACTCAAATTTCGTGGTCTAGTGTCTCCCAAATTTTTCAGTTTTGATTACATCTATACTTGTCGGGCATAGAGGAAGTACAAATAGATCCTTTGTGAAATTGTTCACACTTTCCATGTTTCAATACTAGGGATTCTACCAAGAGAGGGTTAAAATATCTCCAAATTTCCCCCTACTTCAATGTTGAGTTAATTTAGATCATATTACATTATTCTAAACACAATAAGACTCACTTTTGACATTGAAATTGTGAATCGTTCCTTAATCACCTTAATTTGTCAAATCACCTAAACCTTTCATCACTCTTGCATCAATCACAACCAAACATTGAAGTCTAAAATTATAGGGAATATTGCATCAGCTAACATCCCATAACATTAGTTTACAACTTTCTTATTCCAACTTTACAAAATTACCTAAAGTGGCCCAATAATAACGCTCAAACTACTCTTCAAAAATCATCAATAAAAAATAGGCAATTTTTTGAATACAACAATATTTGACATTATCAGCTAACATCCCATAACATTAGTTTACAACCTTCCTATTCCAACTTTACAAAATTACCTACAGTGGCCAATAATAACGCTCAAACTACTCTTCAAAAAAAACAAAAAAAAAGGCAATTTTTGCAATACAACAATATTTGACATTTAATAGGATCCCTTAGCAATACTTTCAATATTTATTAAAAATGACAATATTTTAGTTTGTTATGGGTTGATTTATGTATTTTTTTTCTTTATTTAATTTAACATAACGTAATTAAGAAATAACAAAGTTGAGAAAATCAAGGAGGAGAAATATTTCAAATTAGATTAAGTTGATGAAAATCTTAAATATTTTCCTTACAAAAGATTATGAGACTTAAAATAGGTGGTCTCTTTCTTCTTCCTAAAGACTATTATTTGCCCTTGTCTTTCAAAACTAGTTATTGTTACGAATCTTCATGATAATACCTTGGAGTTTTATCTATTAAAAAAAATTGATTTTTTAAAATTTACACATTTGAATACCTATAATTTTATATGTTATGTAACATAGTTTTACCATAGTGTATTTATTTTATTTACTAGAATTTTGTAGATTGATTTCTTAAATCGTATTCATTCCAATATATATGTCATTTGCATTTGTATTTTATCCTAGTTTTCATGTTGCATTTTTATATGTTATTTGAAATACTTTTCTCACAATGTATTTATTTTATTTACTAGAATGTTGTATTTTTTTCTATCGTATTTATTCCAATATGTATGTCATTTGTATTTGTATTCATTCAAGTTTTCATGTTGTATTTTGTATAATTAAACTTGTATTTCCTTATTAGTTCGTGTTCATTCCAATAGGTATGTCAAATGAATCTGTAATTATATAAGAAACATATTTGTACTCTTTTAATTATTTTATTGTGTATTTTTATTTTTTCTCTTCAAAATCATGTTTCCTTTCCTAAGTCGTATCATTCTAATAGGTATATTATTTGTATTTGTATTAATTCTAGTTTTATATTGTATTTTGTATAATGATATAAATATAATCAATATCATATTAAAAAAATATATTCAAATATGAAAATATATTCAACATCAAACAAAATAAACATATATATATGAATTTCAAGAATCTACAAAATCTGAAAATTAAAAGAGAATCACAAAAAAGATTGAAAATTATAAATGTATGATGAATATTTAAATAAAATCACACGATAATTGAAAGTTTTTACAAAAAATTTGTAATGTGTATAATCGGTGCTTTAAACATCCAATCACAAAAATAATTTCGAATGATGAAAATTACCTTGTCAATAGAGAAATCTGCTTATTAATAAATAATTTTAGTTTAACAATAAAGAATTTCTTGGTAAGCAACAATTTAGCACCTTGAAGGAATCTAAACTTGAAAGGTGAGATATGATGAAGAAACATGAAATGTGGGGAAGAAAGGTTAAAGATAATGAAAAAAGGTAAAAATTATTAGTTTATTTTTTTCCAGTTTAAAACGGTAGTTAGTATTTTGCTCCAATAAATAATTATTTCCATAAATAATATTTACTTAAAATACTAAAATATACTAAAATATGAATACATATTATTTTATAAAAATATTGTCATTTTGCTAGTTTAAATAAATATTTTAAATTATTATCATTTTGACTAAGCATGTTAATAATTGTGACTTAATTGCTAATTTATCCTATAAGGTAGTCAACTAAAATTCGGATCGAATACCATTGAGACTTGTATATTTCGGAGAATTCCATCAAGAAATCTAGAGTGTAAATTCATTTAATTGCATCAATAAAAATAAGTGGGTGGAAAATTCCACCAAATTTACTAAAAGGAATTGGTTATCAAAAGTTACAATTAAGCCAAGATTCATGAAATTCAAATAAGTAACAAGTAATAGAGGGGTGTTGGGATTGGAAATCAATGTCACATAGGGGTAATAATATTTTTCAATATTGATGAACATTTATCGATAGACTTGGTCATCTTCAATTATATAAATCTTCTTTTGATCGCATAACATCATTTTATAGAATATCCTTTCTATCTCATCTATGTGCTATACTGAACAATCCAATACATTGAATTTTTCTCTCTTTTGATGTAGTAATAGGATGGATCTAACCCATAACCTCTATTTTCAAGGAAGTTAGAGACATCAGACCTCCGTTGCAATTATCAGACTAATTACCCACGTTAATTAATTTCTTTCGAGCATTAATAAAAGATCGAATGTAGGAATTAAGTTTGTAACCTTAACACATAAGTTAACCCCATGCTAATTAATCTAAATCCACATAGAACAACAACAAAACAGAGCATCACACAATACCCAACATTAAATCAACAACCAACCTCATAATTGCACCCTTTTATTTTGAGGTTTTAGCCACTCATCACAAAGAGTAAAGAAATTATACCTTGCATGAAAGAAGTCATAGGTAAGCTGAAATTAGCAATTACAAGAAATACCCTCTTTGAATTTAAACATAAAATTCTCATTTTTGGGAGAAAATTCTGAACACCCCCTCCCAAAAAAAAAAAAAAAAACTAGAAGTGTTCTTCACAAAGCAACTCTTTCCCTCTCTAAGATAAGAATCAAAATTTCTAACTATTTTTTAGGACTTAGAAACTCTAAACTCTCCGCTTCCTCTCTCTTTTGGGATTTTAATATTTTCTCCAATTTGACCCTAAACTCAATATGTGATCCATTGGGCGATGTTAGTCAGGATCGCCAATCATATTAGGTAAATCCCAAACAACTCTCCAGTTCACCTTTCTCTTGGTCTAGGCTTCAGGTGCTTGAAACTCAATCAATGAGCTAGTTTAAGTCTATCTTTAACATTCGATGTATCTCTCAAGTCGAATTATTGTTTTGCTTTCAAGCCTTCAATTTTTCTTCATGTACTGTTCCTTTTGGCAAGGGTTAGCATGTTTACCTTTCTTATTTGGCAAATTTTCGTTCCCCTTTTGGTTCATCGATCTGCCTCAATTAATCCAAGTGTTGTGCATTGTATCTTTGAGTAAGGTCATACCTATTGGGTGATCCTTCCTTCTTTCTAGGCGATCAACAATGTGGAATTTACACTTATTTTCATATTGTTGGTCATTCTTTCAAACATTCATCTTTGCCTTGTCTTTTAGCCATCATAACTTCAAATAATCAAAATATTATTAGAATATGGCATAATTATACATTTAGGACACTAATTGTAGAGCTCAATACACTTCAAATTGAGTATAAATCTACCACTCACAACACCCCAACTTAAACTTTTGCTTGTACTCAAGTAAATAAAGAACATAATCAACTAAACAAGGGTGTCCACAACAGTTCACAATGATATCTAACATGAAAGTTCCATTAAAAGACTACTCTCAGCAATGTGCTACACTCAATCATGATCGAGAAGCTTCAAATGATGACTAGCCGATCTCAACACAAGCTCAAGCTTAGTATAGCTTGTTTTCTAATGTGAGACCATATTTTAACACACATTTTAAAGTTACCTTACGTCAAAAACAATTCCATGCTCTCACAAAGAAAATTAATAAAGAAGTAAGGAATCAATGCAACTCTCACTCTCTCAAAAAAGAAATACATGCAAGATTCATCCCATATGTTATCCCATATTTTCCAATCATCACATAACCTAGTTTATGCAATATCTCAAGGGTCTTTTAGTATTGTAATGGGAATGAGAGTTAATTTATCGTCGATCGGGCATAATAACTTCACCTTTTCAAAACATTGTTGCAATAATTTTCACCTCTTCTCAAGATCTTTTTGTTTCTTTTCATTTGGGAAATCAAACATTGATATTGTTATTTTGTCAACCACTTTATTTGGAATCCCCTTTGTATTTCACCAAATTCCCATTTTCACTTTAGTTCCTTCTTTTTGTAATAAACTTAAAAGTTGAGTCTCATTTCATATTTCTTTGCTTTTTACATGACTTTATTCCTCCTTCCTTTAGACATCCCAACATAGGATTTTGGACTAAGTTAGTTATTCAAACAAACCAATGTTTCAAAAAGGATTATAGGCGAGAAGATAGGGACAATTTGGCTCAAATGATTTTAATATGGTTGTCAACAAATGGTTTAGACTCATATGGTGCCAAAATAGATGCACACCCTCATAAGGTAGTAATAAAGAATATGGAAGCTTGATTCCCTGTCAGAATCTTTTCCAAGATCATGCTTACACTTCAATGGTAGTAATAAAGAATATGGAAGCTTTGGTCAAAACGTCCAGGTACAACTTCCCAAGAACTACCCTAAGGTTCTTTGAGAAGGACCAAACCATTTGACCCAAAATGCTGTCAAGTGAAAGCTTTACCTACGATGGTAGTGACGAGCCATCACTGGGATTACACCCTGTAAGCGAGGCTCGTGGGTTGAGACATAGTATTCCCACCAAGACTTTTCCTTTCCCCCTTCTTTGACCATACCTACGACTTGTTGGACGGGACATAACACCACCTACTGTTCGTAGGTGGTGTCCGTAAGTCACTGTCACGTAGGTGAGTTTTCACTTTTATTTTACAGTCCTATTACAAGTTAGTTATTTAACAAGGGGTTAAGATGGGTGGTTAGTGAGTTAATTACCTAACTAAACCTAATTATAAGACTCCAACCCCAAGACCCGAAGTCATTCTAACTAAAATCACAAGATACAACTCAAAAATCAACTTCTCTCTCTTCTAAAAACTCCAATTGAAGGACATTGAAGCTACATGAAGAAGGTCAATTGTAAGATACCAAAAATGACTTAGGTGAAGCTAAATACCAACATGGTTGTATGATGCTATAAGGTCCTAAAATTGTTTATAATGTGGGTTTGAGGCAGTGTCTAAGATCTTAGGTGCATTGGAAGTTAAACATCGAGGGACGATCAAGATATTCGACGACTAAGTCACCTATGTGCCTCATATATGGTTTTATGTGTTTATGTGTGATTCAGGAGTTTATAAGGTCCTAAATGAGTTATTATGGTTTATATAGGAAGTGTGTCAAATTTCGTGAATTTTGGAGGTCAAACGTCAAAGAACGCCCATGACGTTCGAAAGGTTTGCCTTGAAATGACCTTGTGTGTCTATGCATGTTTCATCGCGTTTTACGTGTTCATTTTGGATAAAATTCATGTGAGAGGTATAAAATCGTATAAGATCATGTTTTGGTTGGAAAAGTTTTGGCAAGCATCCCCAAGGACCATCCAAGGGTCCTTGAGGAAGGACCCAAGTTGTTGGCTAAAGCTGTCCAATACAACCCAACTAACTGTTGGCAATCGACGCCTAGTGTGTCAGTCCACGCCCAGTTGGTGGGGTCTCATAGGTTGGAAATTATTCGTGGGGATATGACTATCTAATGAACAACCTCACTCCCCAACCACGGACAATAGGACGGTCGGTTAGTTAAGGGACGGGCCATCGATTGGCAAGTCGTCTGTGAGGCAGTCATGTGCCGCTTCACTGTGATGTTAGGGGTGAAGTTGGAAATTTACCCCACGCCGTTTTAAAATAGAAGGATGGTTATTTTGGGTGTTTAAGGGTATTTTAAGAACATATAAGTCCAAAAACTCTCAATTAAACCCTTGCACCTAAATCAAAACACATTCCCTCCCAAAACCTACACGAGAGTTCAAGGTGAATATGGAGCTTGAAAATGGTTCTTTAATGGAGTTTCTACTTCAATTGTCATTGGGTTTTTCTAAAAAGGTATGAGAGTTATTCATCTAGGGATTTATATCACCTTAGAGACAATTTCAAATATGTTTTTCAAAGATTTCAAAAAGATGAAAAAAGACCAATTTCTACTCTTAGTCTTGAGTTCTTGCATGAAAGGTTTTCAAACATTAAGATATGATATAATTGATGTATAATTAATTTTTTCCAATGAAATTCTCCATTAACCCTTTACCTTCACAAATCTCTCAATTAGTCTAAAATATGGGTTATGTGATCATGCTTTAATAGTAATGAACTCAAGTGTAGATTGTTATGTGCTTTTGATTTATGTATATATTATGAATGATTGTTTTATAGGAAAGTTTCAATTTTATCAATTGTGTATTTTATATTCTTAGATCTATTGAATATTAAGCTTATTGAATTGATATTGACTTAAGGCTTATGAATTCTAGTGTAGTTTTCTATAGGCTATTAATTGATGTGGTAATTGTAGTAAATTGATATTTAAGTTGTATTAGATTGATTAATATGTAGTGAATTGAACTAGTTTCATTGAGCATTGTTATAGTTACATTGAATTACTGGTTATTGCTATCGGTAAGGGCCTTATGATATTGAATAAAATGATTTAGCTTTGTAATAGAAGTGGTAAGATGGAGTGGGGGTATGCTGCCATAATTACCTTTATTTAATGTTCATTAGACTTCAATTATGTTGTGATTTATATGGTCCACTTATGGTGGCGGTGCTATGTGAATTGATGTGGCCTTGTCGGCATTACTTTATGCAATATGATGATCATGGCCTTGTCGGCACTACTTGAAGTATATGATGATTTTTATAGTTGATTTATATGAAGTATGAGAATATCTATCTATATGTGAGGTAATATGCAAGTATGTGTTCTTTCTATGTATGTTAGGAGATCATGTAGACTATGGCTATGTGTTTATATGTGTAGTCTTAGAGTGGATGCGTGGTTGTTCCTATTTGACTATATGAGTCAATAATGGTTATATTGATGATGATATGGTAGTGTATAAGATGGAATAAATATGAAAATGATTATTACTAAGTGACTTAAAGAATGACATGCAATACTTGTTAAAGTGAAGTATGTTGTGTCTTATCTTGGTTGACTTCTATCCCTTACTTGATGCATGTACGAATATGAATATGAGATGTCTTGACTTATGATGATAAATCCTCTTAGTCTTGAATTTAGGAATGACATGTGACCTTGAATGATGTTAAGAGGGTCTTTATGTGAAACCTTGAACCTAGTAGTAATGTTATGAATGATGAAGTCGAAAGCCTTAATGGTATCCTTCAAGCAAAGGAATGATACACTTAAAGGTCGATCAGCTGGAACTGCATCATATCAAAATTTAGGAATGTCATAATGAGCTTCTTGTCGCCATAGTGAGGTAGCCCTAGTTGACCTTTCTTTGGTAGGGTAAATGTAATTGGCTTATAAACTTGATATAGAACCCCTTTATATGAAACTTTAACAAACATTACTCTATGAGAACAAAGGCTAGAACCGAGTGAATATGGTAAGGAAAGTTGTTCTAGTTAAAGGATGAGACTATAATACAAAGCACTCTCTTCATATTCCTTAACCATGTGCTTACATGGGATGTGTCCAAGTTCTACCATTAGAAAGTAGAACACCCTCATCGGAGTAGGTTAGTACTGCGGAATCCATGTTTTGCGACCATGGTCTATGTTAGTTATTGCCTATTCTCATCATATGGGATACCTATTAGCATTAGAGAAGTTCTATGAAGTTTAGGTGGTGGTATGGGATGCTATCTAGACATTGAACAATAGGCTTTGAACGTGTTAGTTGGAGTCCCCAGGTATTGTCCAAGACCATTACTTTAATGTCCTTATGTGATGAATGTGTCTTAAATGAACTAATGAATGTAATGACTTAAATTAAGAAAGTATGTTAAACAAAATAATACTTATCTAGAGTAGTTAAGGGTTGTCTAGTTAAGGTGTCAAGGGGGAATATGAATGCTCACTTCTTATCTTACCTAGATAAGTCTTAAGATTGACTTTAGTTAGGGAAGATGGTTGATTATGTAGACATGATCCAAACTTAGGTATTCTTAAGGAATACTTAGGTAATCTTGAAGAGGTCAATCATGGACGTTATCTTCTTGATTTACTTAAGTAAGTCTTTTGATAGCCTTTGGAAGTAGAATGTCATATAATCTATGTGTTGATGTTTTGTAAATGTATGTTGATGTCATTATGGGTGGTCTTAAGGATCATTTAGGTGTGCCTAGAGAGGGTGTATGGGGGGTCTCTCTTTTTCTTACTTAAGTGAGCCTTAGGATAGATTTTAGTTAGGGAATTATATGCTAAAAGATGTGCAAACTGAAGCTAAGGAACTTCACTGTAACAGTGGAGTGACTTCACTGTAATATATCCTAAAAATGTGACTATTTACTTAAATAATTTCTTATGTATTTCTAAGTTGTTAAATGTTGTTCTTATGATTATAGTATGATGTTTTAATCAAAATTCATGAAAAACATTTTATTTACTAAATGTCCCTTTTTTCATTGTTTTCGCATGGCTTCCATGCTTAGTGCATCTAATGTGCTAACCCTTATTTTTACTTTTTGTCTAAGTGTAGGAAATTCGAAGTCTTAATATGTCATATAGGATGGATAGGTTTCTAAAGGTTGAAGATAAAATATTGGTGAGTCTTCATCGATTCGAGGACAATATCCACATGTTCCTTTATGTCTTAGTCTTTATGTTATGTCTTGTATGGGTTTAGTCCCAAGTGTTGCATACTCTAAAGTTTAGATGGTTCAAGGAGATGTTGTAAAGGTTTAATGATCTAAATGAATGTCTTCCACTTGTGTAATGATTACGACAAGAGTTCTTCGTGTGTGAAGAAAGTTGTAAATTCTTACTCATTTTAGTATATTTATTATGCATTGAATAATATGAGTGGTTTTTCATTTCCAGTTCGTGACATCAATCCTCCAAGGTTTTCAACTCAATTTCGTGGCTAAATCTTCATCAAGGTATGATTTCTTTCACTCTTGGGATTCTTTTCCCCATGAGGTCCCTTCGAAGATGTTTTCAAAATTTCCCCAAAATCTAGGGTTTTTCTTTATACATGGGTGTTCTTAAAAAAATTTTGTGAATCAATTATGATGAATTTTGATTGATTAGGGTTTTTTAAATCTACAATGATGGTTAATTATTGTTTTTTACTTGAAATTCCCTTGGATCCATCTTCTTCCCATATTTCATGAATCTTTGATTGATATAGTGAATTGGTTGAAGATAATGAATATATCAATTTTTTATATTGATGATAATTGTGTTGTTACTTAATGAATTCCCTTTATTTATGTACTAATTATGCATTGTTGGGTGACTAAAGTATAAAGTCCCATGAGGGAAAGAAGGTATGAATGTTGGTTCTTAATTGAACTCATATACGGAAGATTTATTACATCGATTGTAATAATGCTATATCTATCGTGTTGTCGTGGTGTTGATGACATGGTTCCCTCATTCTAAAACCAATACACTTGAATTAGCTATGAAGTATGTATGTATGTTATGGTATGATTGCTATATGACTGAAGGTCGTTAGTATGATTATAGTGAATTATTAAAGTGATATTTACTCACTTGCTAGTGTTTCTAAAGTGAAAGGACTGTTCTCACTTATGATCTCCTGTGAGCTATTATGGTAAGATGTTTAAATAAGAGTCTAGTAAAGTCTTATGTGAACTTATGTGATGACTAAATATTATTACTAAAGGGAATAGATGCTTAGCACTAAAAGGGCATGTAAATTAGATGGGGGTCTCACGTTTAATAAGTTTGGCAACCCATGTATATTAGATGGGGGTCTCACGTTTAATAAGTTGGGCTCCCCACATGGGTTTCCTCACGTTTAGCAAGTACGAATTCCTAGTATATGTGTGGTGTCATAAGATAGAACTCCCATGTTTAGCAAGTTAGGGTTTCTAGTAACCATCGCCTTGAACCTAAACTATGTGCCCACATAGGACTATCTCTTAGTGGATCCACCTAGATAGCTATGTATGAAAGGTTATACCTTAGGCAAGTCTTACCCTCTCTTTGCGGTGTGGGAGTAGAACACTAGATTCCATGTTGCGCACATGGTCTAATGTCGTTTATTACAACCTCTTTCGCTATTGTAAAAGTAAATGAATAAACGAAATGTATGAATTCTTACTAGGGATTTCTTAAGGGTTTTCTACATAGTAAGGGGGAGGGTATGGGACTTCTCTTACACATTTCACTTGTGGAATCCCAAGAGATGATCGTAGTAGTGTTATCTTATGACTATATTGATTATGACCTATGTATGACCATTATGTATATGGCAAGCTATTATGAGATATGAGATTATGAATGTATGCATGAAGTGGGTTACTTAATGTGATACTTAGCTTCGGATACGATTATGGAATCTATTCTTGCAGTACACAAGTATTACTTGCTTTGTCTACATGTTGGGAAGATAACATGTTGGGTTGTCTTATGATGCTTACTTTATGTGTAACGGATTTACTTTGTAAAAAGCATGTTTTGACAAAAATGTCCTTTTATAAATGCATTGATTATTTTATGCACAAAAGTCATACTTAGTACGTGTGCTGTACTAACCCGTATTTTCTTTCCTTTTCCCAAACATTGTTGGTTCGTGCCTTTGAGGAGATTTCAAGGTGATTTATCAAGACACATGGATTTATTTGCTCAAGTTGGTGTTACCTCAAGTCCGAGGACAAGAACATATGCTCTAGCTTTTTAGTTCCCTTGCTTATGTTGGAAGACATTGTTGTATTTCCTATTTCTAGACTCCTTATTGATGTAACGTCTAAGCCCCAAGTTTCTATACTTCTAAATTTAGATGGTATGTTGTGACTAAGTTCGACTCTTTTTTTCATATATGAAGTCAAGTTAAACTTTTAAATTAATAGTTTTAAATTTTTCTGCATTTTATTCTACGATACATGCTATGACGAATGCTAAGGGCTTGTATAAGACCTCTTCGAGGTCGATACACCATGAAAGACTATGGAGGTTCTCACGGGTAGTTACTAACTTGGTGTCAGAGAATAAGGTTGAGAATAATGTAGGATTAATGTCACGAATACCACGTGAAGTAGTGTCTTGTTCATGGGTGTGAAGTGCATCACACTTATGAATGAAAGGCTATGAGGTAATCAGAACTTTAACTCTTTTTTTATTTCTTAACTCTATCTAGTCCTTTCTTATAATATTTCTCTTGTGCTTATACGCAATGAATACAAGAAGGAACAATGTTAGGAGGGTCGATGAGGAGAATGCGAATGAGGCATTTCCCCCTGAAGCTCCTGCAAACCCTCAAGTTCCTATTTAAGAAGGGGTTGTATATAATGTTGAGATATGGGAGACTATTCATAGCTTGAATCAAGTTTTACCAACTCAAGTTTCTAGGGATACTAGGGTACATGTGAACCCCAATGCTAGTACAACCGCTTTCAAGATTAGGGATTTCACAAGGATGAATCCTCTTACTTTATTTGGTTCCAAAGTGGAGGAGGACCTTCAAGGGTTGATTGATGAAGTGTTAAAGTTTCTAGATTCTATGTGAGTGTCTCCTCGAGAAAAGGCAAAACTAGTCCCCTATGAACTCAAACATGTGGATCAAGTTTTGTACGAACACTAAAAATAGTAGAGGGCCGTTAGAGAAGGTACAGTTAGTTAGGCATTCAAGACGACTTTTCTTGATAGGTTTTTCCCCTTGGAATTAAGGTAGAGGAAAATGCAAGAATTTATCAATCTTCATCAAGAGTGTATGAACGTGAAGGAGTATAGCCTCAAGTTTACTCAACTATCCAAGCATGCTTCTAGTATGGTGACGGATTCTAGGTCTAAGATGAACAAATTTGTTATGGGGATATACAAACTTATGGTTAATAAGTGTATGTCATCCATGTTGATTCCTAGCATGTACATGTTTCCTATTATTGTTCATGCTGAAAAAATTGAGGAGCAAAAGCTTAAGTAAGTTGGTAAGGAGTTGAAAAGGACAAGGGCCGAAGATGGAAATTCTTCCAAGCTAGATTTGAGGTTCAATATAAGGCAAGGTTCAAAAAGAGGTTTTCTAAAAAAAGTCCTCCTAACACCAAGGGTCAACAAGGGTAAAGTGCCTACCGTTAAGCCGAAGGAGGGAAAAGGTGATTTTACTTATGTTGAGAATCCTATTTGTGAAAAGTGTGGTAGAAAACATGAATGCAAGTGCCTAGTTGGCATGGATAATTTCTGTAGTTGTTGTAATATTGGCCACATGAAGAGGGACTTCCCTATGTTGAAGGGTCAAGGAATGGAAAATGCTCAAGCGCAAGAAAGTGCTCCAAATTCCAATGCTCCTAAGATGAATCGCTTCTATGCTCTCTAATCCTGAGGTGATCAAGAGATATCTCAGGATGTTGTTACTAGTATGTTTCAAGTATTTTAATTAATGTATATGCATTATTCGACCCTGGATCCACTTTTTCTTTTGTAACTCCTTTATTGACTATGAAATTTGATATGCTTCCTGATGTCTTAGATGAACCCTTTTCAGTTTCTACCCCGGTGGGTGATCCGTGGTTGTTTGAAGAGTCTATAAGGTTTTCCCCATTTCATTGCCCAATAAAGTCACAATGTTTGATTTGATAGAACTTGATATGTTGGACTTTGATATTATTTTGGGGATGGATTAAATACATGCTTGTTTTGGTTCCATTGATTGTAGAACTCGGGTAGTAAAGTTTAAGTTTCCTAATGAACTTGTTTTAGAACGGAAGAGGGGAAAATTATCTCAAAAAATCCGCATCATTTCATGTCTTAAAGCTTGTTATTTCTAAGGGATTTCTCTATCATATTGTGAGAGTCAAGAACGTTGAGTCTGAGTCTCCTCCATTAGAGTCGGTCCCCGCAATGAAGGATCTTCTAGAAGTATTCTGCAATGCATTGCCTGGAAATCCTCAAAAATGGGAAATAGATTTTGACATTTATTTATTACCGGATACACAACCTATTCCAATCCCTCCTTATCGAATTGGCTCGACCAAATTGAAGAATAAAAGGCTCAACTCAAGGATTTTTTAGATAAGGGTTTTATTCAACCAAGCATATCTCATGGGGTACTCCGGTATTGTTTGTGATGAAGAAAGATAGGTATTTAATGATGTTTATTGACTACTGCAATTGAATAAGATCACTACAAATAATAAGTATCGACTCCCAAGAATTGATGATTTGTTTGACCGATCCAAGGAGCGAGTTACATTTTAAAACTTGACTTATGGTTGCGTTATAACCAACTTAGAGTGAGAGATGGATATTTCAAAATTGGTATATCGAACAATATATGATCATTTTGAATTCTTAGTCAGGTCCTTTGGTCAAACAAATTCTCTGGCGGCTTTTGTGGACCTTATGAATCAAGCTTTTTGAAGTTATCTTGATTTTTTTGATTGTATTTATTGACAACATATTGATATACACTATAAGTGAGAATGATCATATGAACTATTTGAGAATAGTATTGCAAGTCCTAAAGAATAACAATATTTTTGTTAAATTTTAATAATTGTAAATTTTTGTTGAGATCGATTGCTTTTTTGTGGTCATAGTATCTCTTGTGAGGGGTAAAGGTCGATCCGAGAAATGTGGATACGGTCTAATATTGTCCTAGACCTTTGAGTCATACCGACATCTGAAGTTTTTTGGGTTTGGCCGGGTACATAGGAGGTTTGTGAAAGGATATTCATCCATCACATCTCTATTAATGTCCTTGACCAAGAAGAAGTCCAAGTTCGAATGGTCGGAATCATGTGAAAATATCTTCAAGTTATTGAAATATAAACTCATCTATGCTTCGGTTTTGACCCTACAGAAGGGTTTGTCGTTTATTCTGATGCTTATCGAGTAGGTTTGCGTTATGTCCTCATACAAGATCGTAACAATCCGAATGTCTAAAATTTAATAGTGCGCCTCACACGAGTTTATAAAGTTAGTAACACTTTTTAAACGTCAATAATACTGTATAAAATTCAATTAGGATGTTTTAGAGTCAAAACGTCAAGGAACGTCCATGACGTCCGGAGACTAGTGCAAGAGGTGTTTGACACCTCTAAAATGATTAGGTGAAACTAGATATTAACATGTTAGTCATGAGGGTGTAAGGTCCTAATGGTTTATAATGTGGTTTGGAGACTATGTCTAAAGATTTAGGTGAATTGGAAGTCAAACGTCAAGGAACGACTAAGACATTCAACGACAATTCACCTATGTGCCAAATGTGTGTTTATGTGATTATATGTTTGTGTTATAATATTATGAGGTCTTTATATGATTTATAATGGTATATATATGCAGTGTGTCAAGTTTCATGATGTTTAAAGGTCAAACGTCTAAAAACGGCCATGACGTTCGAAAGGATTGCCTTGAAACGACCTTGTGTGTCTTGGCTTGTTTCGTCAAGTTTTATGTGTTTGTTTTGGATGATATTTATATGATAGGTCCTAAAATCGTATGAAATCATATTCGGGTTGGAAAAGTCTGGGCAAAAGTCCCCAAGGACAAACCAAGGGTCCTTGAGGAAGGACCCTTCATGTGAGCCAGCCAGCCCCAATCGACTGACGCAATTCACGGCCAGTAGGCTGGTCAAAGCCCCTTCGTTGGTTTCCATGGTTAAATACATAGACTAGGGATATTAAGGTCCCGCAGGCAAGTCTCTTAACCAAACGACAACCAGCCTGGACGGTCCGTTTGTGGACAAATGGTCCGTCACTGGGCAGCCGTCAATGGTCTGTGTCACCTGCGCATTTCAGTGTTAAGTGAAGGGTGAATTGGTAAATTCACCCCATGTACAAATAATAGTTTGGGAGGTTACTTAGGGGTATTTTGGGTATTTTAAATATTTTTATAAGTCCTAAACACCCAGATGAATTCATTCTTCCAAATCAAAACCCCAAAATCTATAAGAAATTCTCTAAAACTCCGTCTGAGCCAAAAATAAAGGAAGATATTGGATTGGAGTTTTGGTTGTTTATTCTTAATAAAATTTGTATAATAAAATCAATGAGTTATGACTTCTTCATCCTTGAAACTCTTTTCATATAGGATTAGACTTCAAAGTGATTTTCTAAAGTCTTCTAAGATTAACTTGTCCAATTTTATGATCTAGCCATTGGTTATTGCATAAAACATTTTGGATCATTTATAATTCATTGAATTAATGTTAATTAAGTGATTATTACTTAAAATATTCATGAACCAATGCAAAACATAATCTCTTCAAATTGGCTAGATTTTCGATGTGATGATCTTGACTCAATCCTTATGAATTCTAGTGTAGCTTTCTATGGGATATTGAATAATGTAATAATTGTCATAAATAGATGTATAGTCTGTATTAAATTGGTACATCTATATTAAATTTACTTAGATTCATTGAAAATGGAGAAGAATTGTATTGAGTTGATGATCATGGCCATGGGTAAGAGCCTATGGTATTGAATTGGATAATTTAGCTATGGATTGAAGTGGAGAGAATGGATTTGTGTTACACTACCCTAAAAATTTTAAATTATAATTTAGGTCTTGAATTATGTTGTTGTTTGTATGGTTCACTTGTGGTGGCGATGCTATGTATTGTAATTGTGAATTATGTCGCCTCGTTGGTGTTACTTTATGTATTATGATGATCATGGCCTTGTCGGCACTAATTGAAGTATTATTATGATTTTTGTAGTGAATTATGTGAAGTATGATCATATATACCTACATTTTAGCAATGTGGAAGTATGTGTTCTTCTATTGATGTTGTTATGTGATCAATTTAGACTATGACTATACACACATTTATGACTATAAACTTATGTGTGTATAGTCTTAGAGTTGATGTATGATACTTCCTACTTGAATATATGAGTATATGATGATTATATTTATGATTTTATAATAGTGTATAAGGTGACCTAAATAGTATGAAGGTTATGCCTATGTACTTCTAAAATGATATGCTATGTTTGGTAAAGTGAAGTATGTGTGTCTCTTATTTGGTAGACTTGTGTCCCTTGCTTGATACCTATGGAATGTTAGATGCCTTTAATTAGGATATTAAATCCTCTTATTCATTTATATATGAATGATACGTGACCATGAATATAGTGAAAAGGTCAAATTACATAGAACCTTTGAGAAAGTAGGTTATGATATCCGTGAAGTAAAAAACCGTAATGGTATCCTTCTTGTGTGAGTGATGGACTTAGGAATTGTTGTCTAGAATGGCATGAAATTTTCCTAGGAAAGGCATAAGCTATCTGCATCGCCATTGAAAGGCAGCCCTAGGGAACCTCTTTTGTAGGGTGTATGTGTTTAGGTAATGAACTAGATATGGAACCCCTTTATGTGATCCTTTATGTCAATTACTATATAAGAATAAAGGCTAGCATAGAGTGAGTATTGTATGGATATATGTTATATATAAGTTGACATTAGAGAACAAAGAAACCTACCATATTCCCTAACCATGTGCCTACATAGGATGTGTCCAAGTTCTAACATTGGCAAGTAGATTACCTTCTATCAGAGTAGGTTACAACTCCGGATTCCATGCTTAGATAACATGGTCTATGTCAGTTATTGCATATTCTAATCATGTGGGATACCTACTTGTGTTTGAGAGGTCTATGAAGTTTAGGTGGTGGTTTGAGATGCTACCTAGACATTGCACCTTTAGGCTTTGAAGATGTTAGTTAGTGAGTCCCTAGGTCTTCTCCAAGACCATTACTTGAAGGTCCTTATGTGGTGAATGTCTCTTAACAAACTTATGAAGTAATGAATTATGTTAGGAAGAATGTGAATGAATGAATACCTAATCTAGAATAACTCTAAGTATGTCCTAGTTAAAGCGTGAGGAGTGCATAAAGGATGGTCCTTCTTGTCTTACCTAGGGAGATCTTGAGAATGACTCTAGTTAGGAAAGTTGGTTGATACGGCATGAACTAATCTTAGGAAGTCCTAAGTATTATCTAGGCAATCTTGAAGAGGGTGTATGGGCGTTCTCTTCTAGAATTGCTTAAGTAAATATTTTATAACCTTAGTAAGGAGAATGTAATATTACATGTTATGCGTTTTTGTGTCTTATAAATATGTGTATCTCATCATAGGTAGTCTTAAGGATTATTTAGGTGTGCTTAGAGAAGGTGTATGGGCGCTCTCTCTTTGTCTTACTTAAGTGAGTCTTAGGTTAGAGTTTAGTGAGAATGTTGCATGCAAAGTGAGTTCACTGTAACTGTAATGTTAAAAATAGTTCACTATAACATTTGTGAGTTCACTGTAATGTTACTAAAAATATGGTTAAATGCTTATGTGGCTTGTTATGTGTTTTTATGGTGTTAAATATTGTTCTTATGCTTATACTACGATGTTTTAATCAAAAAGAGCATATTTCCATTATATTTCCATTAATGATTTTTATTCATTAAGCCATACTTAGTACATGTGTTTGTACTAATTTCATAGCTTTATCTATCTCTAAAGTGATTCATAAGTGAAGGTGCTATTGGAAGCGAAGCTTGGATCATAGGATCATTCAAGCAAGTTTGAAGTATGTCCTCATTTGACTTGAGGGAATAGATTTCTTTAGAGTTTTTTATTATTAAAGCATTGTGATAGACTTGATAGTACTATATTTCGATTGTATGGGCCGTTTCCCAAGTATATTTCGAATATAAGATTTGATGACATGAGACTTAGTATTTCCTTTGGTTATATGAAAGATATTTTGAAAGAGTATTCTAATGTTGCCAAAAGTTTTAATTCCGCAGTTTTTTTCATATATGTATCTGCGATGAATGATGCAAAAGGGTTTGTACAAGACCTCCGAGAGGTCAAGTACCCGGTTGCACTCCAAATGTGCCATATCTTCGAGGGTATGCTCTCGGGATGTGACAAGGTGCTAGTGTGCCTTAGTCTATTTGACAAGGTTTTAGGAGTTGGAATTTGATGGAATTCGGTGGTAAGGTGTCTAACACGTGTTAGAGTAGGTTTAGGGTCGAAACGTGTAGGTAATACTCCCCAAGGACCACCCAGAAGGTCCTTGAGGAGGACCCTTCTATTTTGACCCAAAGCTGTCTAATGGGACAGTGCAGGCAGCGTCCACCTACGCTTGACATCGACTGTACATAGGTGAGGCGACGGGGCGTCGATGCCTCCGTCGTTAGACACTTAACAACTTTCCCAAAAGTTGCCAAATTTAGGGTTTCTGATAAAAATGAGAACCTGTAGGACGGTTGTTCACAAGGCCTGTCGACTGAGCTACGGACTATAGGTCGTGCTCTCAAAGGTAAGGCCTGCAATTTTACTGGTAAGTTGTAGTAACTTCATTTAATTAAGTTAGTTATTTAGGGGTTTAATTAGTAATTAGGGGTTGGTTAATTAGATTAGTTAATTATCTATATAACCTACCCTGGGCCTAAACTCAACAAGACACCTCACAATTTCCTAAACACAAATTGCTCTTCCTTTTCTCTTCTTTCTCTCTCCCAAAGAATAACTCCAATCGAGTTAGGTCAAGCTATTTTTGGGAAAAAATAAGCCAAGTTTCCTCCATCAATCTTGATCATATAAAAAGGTATGGGAACTCTTAACCTTTGGGATTCCTTTCCCCAAAGGGTTCTTCCCAAAAAAAAAAAATTTGTTTTCAAAAGATGATTTCATATGGGTTTCTTTTTAATACGAATTTGATATTCTAAATTGTATTGTCTATGGTTTATTTTGATCTATATGTTTAGATTATGATGTATAATAATTCAATAATGCTAGTTCTTGATGAATTAACCTTGAATGTGGAATAGATCATGAAATGGACCCAAGTCCATAACCATAGGTTATGAATTAGTGTTGAATTAAGTTGAAGTGATGAAATTTACTTCATTATTGTATTATTTACTATTGTGTGACGATATTAAATCCATTATTGGGTTGAATTTTATGGTTGATCATAAAAACTTGGATGATGGCTTGTGAAGGAGATTGATTTAAGTCTTTGTGAATCTCAAACCTTTACTTCAAATATGGTGTCTTGTACTTAGTGATGATGTTAAATTGATGCATGCCTTATGATTTAATTAGGTAGGTGTTGGTATGATGATGCAATTGAAATGTCTTGACTATGTGTAATGCGAGATTATGTTATGTAATGATATCAGATTGTCTATGAAGTACCTTTGTGTCTTATTATATTGTGATGATGTTAAAGTGTTAATATCACATGTGAGGGTTTTATTAAAAGGATATTCTCATGCAATTACTATTGAGCTAAAGACTATGACTATACAAGGGTTAGTCTTCTATGACCTAAACTAAGTTATGATTGTTAAAGAAAGACATTTCAAAAGGGACTTTAGCTTAACACCGAGTGAACCAGTAGTGAGGAGTGTCCCTTCCCACATAGGGATGTTCGGTTCACTATTTTACTAATGATATTGGAGGACTGTAATGCCTGCAGCACAAAGAGGGTCCCAACTATATTACCTAGTTCTTGAACTATGTCGCCCCTATAGGAATTATAAAACTCCAAAAGTCTAATACCTATTATAGAGCCTCACATGATTTTATAAGGATTGTAACACTGTTTTGAGGTCAATAATAAAGTATAAAAGTCATTAAAAAGTTTTAAAGTCCAAATGTCAAGGAACGTCCACGACGTCTGGAGACTAGCGCAAAAGGTGCTAGTTTTCCTTACCCTATTTCACGGGGTTTTAGGAGTCGAAATTTGATACACTTCGGTAAAAGAGTGTGAAACACATATTAAAGTAGGTTTATGATTTAAACGAATGTGTATGACTCCCCTAGGACCTCCCTAGAGGACCCTTGCATTTGATCAAAAGCTACCAAATGAGGCAGTGTAGACAATATCTACCTACGACCTACAAGTGATGAGGCGTAGGTCAATCGACAGAGTATAGATGCATCCATATATGGAAACTTATCCAGTTTCAATAAATGGCCAAAAAGACAACTCTCTAACCAAAACTATGATTGCACAAGATGGTGGGGGTCTTGGCCGTCGACTGACCTAAGGCCCGTAGGTCGGGGTATCGTAGGTAAGGCTTGTAACTTTTTTGTGAAGTTAAGTTAGGGTAATTTGATTAATTTAGTTAGTAAGGGGTTTAATTAATTATTAGGGGATGGTTATTCACAAAACTTGATCTTAGGGCAGGCTATTGGAAGTTTAGGATAGTAGAAGGTGATGAACCAAAAACAATATGTGTAACTAGACATGATTCATATGAATTCCTTGTAATGCCATTTGGGCTAACTAATGCTCCTGCAACATTTTGCAAGTTAATAAATAATGTATTGTTTGACTATCTTGACAACTTTGTTGTTGTATATCTAAATGATATTGTCATTTATAGTAGAACATTGGAGGAACATGTTAATCACTTAAGTCAGGTTCTGTCTCAGTTAAGGAAATACACATTTTATGTTAAGATGGAAAAGTGTGAGTTTGCTCAATAGGAGTTAAAATTTTTTGGGCATCTTGTTAGTAAAAACAAAGTTCTAATGGATCCTAAGAAAGTGCAAGCCATTGTTGATTGGCAGGCACCTCGTCATGTCAAGGATTTGAGGTCGTTTCTTGTCTTGGCTAACTATTACAGAAAATTCATTGCTTGTTACTAAAAAAGGGCAGCATCTTTGACAGACTTGTTGAAGAAGGATACTAAGTGGGTTTGGTCTGAACGATGTGATGAAGCATTTCAAAATTTGAAGAATGCTTTTGAATCTGAACCAAATCTCAAATTACCTGATTTTGAGTTACCATTTGAAGTCCACACTGATGCGTCATACAAAGAAATTGGTGGCGTATTAGTGCAGGAACGTCATCCTGTGGCCTTTGAAAGTAGGAAATTGAATAATGCTTAACAGAGATACTCAACACATGAAAAAGAGATGGTTGTGGTGGTACACTGTTTGTAGGTTTGGAGAGTTTATCTCCTAGGTACTCGATTTGTAGTAAGAACTGATAATGTAGCAAATACATTTTTCAAGACACAGAAAAATTTGAGTCCTAAACAAGCACGATGGCAAGAATTCCTGGCAGAATACGATTTTGTGTGGGAACATAAATCAAGAAAACACAACCAGGTTGCTGATAAGCTGAGTACAAAAGAAGTATTTGTTGCAATATATTCAATTTCAAAACTCGAAACAGATTTCTATGATAGAATCAGGTTCTGTGCTGCAAATGATTCATTGTATGTTAAATGGATGGGTCAAGTGCAAGATGGCACAATGAGATGGTATTGGATTGAGGATGATCTACTCTATTTTAAAGTGGGGAGGATCGTTGTACCAAATTAGGGTGTATTACGCAAAGACTTAATGAAAGAGGCACATGATTCTGCTTGGACTGGACATCCAGGTGTTGAAAGGATGTTAGCCGTACTGTCTCGTGTTTATTTTTTGCCAAAGATGGAAGACGATATAGAGGCATACGTCAAGACTTGTCATGTTTGTCAAGTTGACAAGACTGAACGTAAAAAGGAAGCAGGTTTGTTGCAATCTTTGCCTGAACCTAAAAGGCCGTGGTTATCAGTAAGCATGGATTTCATTTTTGGATTCCCTAATGTAGATGGATAAGCATCTATCATGATGGTATTTGACAGGTTTTCAAAATATTCTTTTTTTATTGCTGTACCTGAACTATGTTCAGCTGAAGTTGCTGCTGATTTGTTCTACAAATATGTGGTTAAGTATTTTGGTGTTCCGGCTGACATCGTGAGTGATAGAGATACAAGGTTCACTGGTAGGTTTTGGACAGCTTTGTTTAATATGATGGGAACTGAGTTAAAATTTTGTACTACTAATCATCCCGAAACAGATGGACAGATGATATACCGTGGTTTCACGGTATAATTAATACTTTTTCCTTAAGTTTAGTGTGTCCGAAAGTCTTTTTGTGCAAGTTTTTATATGAGTTTCCCCTTGTTTTGTAGGAAATTTGTCCAAATTTGAATGCGGAGATTTTGAGTGAAGAAATGCTGAAGAGACCACCTATGGAGCTGATGACGGTCCGTAGGTGGCAGCGTAGAGAAGCTGCTGAAGGAAAATGGGGAAGTCTGACCAAGTGTGGGGTTACGTAGCTTGTGACGGTCCGTCGTGGCTACGACGGTCCGTCCTGTAGGTTTGTCATAAAGTTCAGAGAAGTGATCCCAGTACCCAGATTCCAAGAGCTGAAGTGTTATGAAACGAAGACCCTCGACAGACCGTTGTGCCTATGACGGTCCGTCATACTTGCCGTTGAGGGGAATGAAGAGAGCAACAGAAGAAATTGCTATGTATGTGACAACGGAGTCCATGACGGTCCGTCATGACCAAGACGGTCCGTCGCGAGGTCCGTCGACCCAGCCGCGTTTTGGCAGATCTCCAGCAATTAGAATCCTTGTTTAATTAGGTTTTTATTTTTTTATAAATAGTTCGAAAAACCTCATTTTTGAGGTTAGACTCTGCTAGATTAGACATCATATTATTAGAATCTGTGTATTAGTGTTTCGATTTGGAGATTCTTACAAGTGATTTTTGGTGATTAATCAAGCAAATTTTTGGACTTTATTCTTTCTCATTGAAGTAAGTACATGAATTCTTATTTAATATATTTGAATATTGTGTTTATGGCTATGAGTAACTAAACTCCATAACTAGGGTTGTGGGAACCATAGGCAAATAATGAGATAAACCCTAATTAAAAGAACAATTCTAGAATAGTGTCTTGCATGTATTAATAATTTTTTTGTTTAGACGTCTTTTTAACGGATGGCCAATGTTAGAACTCGCCTTAATGCTTCTTGCCGGACCAAGGAGGTAGATAATAGGAAAAGAATTATTAACATAGATTTAGTGCATACTACCTAATAGGCTAGTATTGATTGGTACGAGGTAATAACTTAGTCAAATATCGAATATGATGCTTAATATGAGGTAAGGATAAGGGTTAGGATAGCACCACACGTAGCCGGACCAAGGTGCGGAGTGAGATTTTCTAGATGTCGGACCAAGGATTTAGAAATACATAACTTATCACTTTGCATGCAAGATACTAGGAAAGAATTGTTATTGTTAGAGTTATCAAGTTATGAACGTGTGGGGAACACGTAACCCTAGTTAGTTAAATAAAATTGATTAAAACCCAACATTAAAAGCTATTAAGTGTCTCTTTCAAGTTCGTTGTTTATTTTCACTTATTTAGAAATAGAACCCCCCCTTTTATATGTTTACTTTCCAAGGAAGTTATTGACCAAATGATAGTAATAATAGGTTGAGGTTAAGTCTAGACTATTTTCCTCGTGGGAACGATCCCAACCTCACTAGTTGGGTTATTTACTTGACACGACCGCTTTACTTCTCATTTGAGAAGTAAGTTTGAGCGTATCAAATTTTGGCACCGTTGCCGGGGATTTTAGCTTTTAGATTAACTTGAACTTATTACTATAGTTTAGTTGATATTTTCTTGATTTTACTTTGTTATATTGTTTTTGATTTCCTTTAAGAACTATCCTCCTTGTATGCCAAATACACGGAGAGGAAGAGAACCATTGTTTCCCTATGATCGTGAGTTAGAGCGTACACTGCGCAATATGAATTAAAACTTGGGAATAAATGATGAGGATCCAAACCAGAACATCCCAGATCCAGTGGATGTTCGTGGTCAGATGTTACCCGACGTTCCGGGTGAAAATCAATAGAGGGGACAAAATCCTGTTCCACGGCCCCAAGCATACTACAGAGGGTATGATAACATAGCAGACTCGGATGGGCCACTTGTCTTGACCCCTCTACCCACAGGCCACACTTTTGTGGTAACTAGTAGCCTGATGCAAATGCTCACTGTTAGAGGTTTGTTTTCAGGGCTACCTTCTGAGGATCCAGATGCCCATATAGCTAAGGTAAGGGCAGTGTGTTAAAGTTGTGTGGGGAGGCCTGATTTGGATCTAGATGTAATAGGTCTCAGAGTGTTTCCTCTCTCACTGACGGGAGAGGCTGCTATGTGGTTCACTGAGCTCCCATACAACCCCATCTTCACTTGGAACCAACTAAGGGATGTCTTCTTAGCACGCTACTATCCGGTCTCCAAGAAATTAAACCACAAAGGTAGGGTGAACAACTTTGTGGCACTACCAGGAGAGTCAGTTAGTAGTTCTTGGGATAGATTCACCTCATTCTTGAGAAGTGTTCCAAATCAATGTATAGATGATGAGTCACTGAAGGAATACTTCTATCGGGGACAGGATCATAACAATAAAGCGGTGTTGGACACTATAGCAGGTGGATCTTATGGAGAATGCCCTTATGCTCAGATTGCTGAGAAATTTGAGAAAATCTCCTGAAACAACAAAGCTTGGAGTACTAGGAAGTCTGATACAGAGAGAAACACCTTTGCAGTGCAGTCCACTCACAACCCATCCACAGATGAGATTCGGGAAGAAATGGCTCAGATGAGAACTGAGCTTGGGTTGGTACTAAAACATGTCACTGGGGGTGCAGAAAAGATTAATTAAGTCAACTACTTGGCTAAACCACCACCTCCAAACGATAAGTGTTACTATGAGGAGGAGTCCTATGCAGAAAATGAACAGATGGGGGGTTTCCGACCATGTGCCCAAGGCTCTAATCACGAGAATTGGCGCCAAGGTCAAGGGAACCAAGGTCGAAACTATGGTAACTACAATCGTGAGGGTCATTATGTCCGCGATGGAAACTACAATCGCGAGAACAACTTCAACAGGGGTAACTATGGTAATAGAAACGACAGAAATGGACCCTATGTTCCTCCTCAAAATCGTGAAGTTACTCCTAGGGATGGTGGAGGTAGTATGTCGCGAGTTGAGGATATGTTGCATAAAATGATGAGGAGGTTCGATGCTAGTGATGAGCACAATAAAGAGTTGAGGAATGATTTAGTGGGTATTGGGAAAAAAGTTGATACATATGCAATATCGATTAAGAAACTTGAGTTACTATTGGCCTAATTATCTGCAACTGTGAACACACGGCAACCGGGCACTCTTCCTAGCAACACTGTGCCATCTAATGAGAATAGGGTGACAAAATATACTAATAAAGTGGTAAATGTTGATGCTGATTAAGAGGATAACATTGCAAAAGATGCTGAAGTGCCTAAAAAAGTAACTCCTATGCCTAGGCCACCACCCCCATTTCCTCAAAGATTAGTAAAAAAGACCGAGGATGGCAAATATCGGCTCTTTATAACAATGTTGAAGCAGCTTTCTATCAATGTCCCTTTGGTAGAAGCTTTAGAACAAATGCCCGGTTACGCCAAGTTTATGAAAGATCTGGTCACAAAGAAAAGATCGGTTACTTTTGAGGATGATGATAGAATGCAGCATTGTAGTGCTATTGCTACAAGATCTCTGGTCCAAAAGAAAGAAGATCCGGGTGTGTTCACTATTCCTTGTACAATCAGGCTATTACATTTTGCGAAAGCATTATGTGATCTGGGGGCAAGCATCAATCTCACGCCCCTCTCGATTTACAAGTAGTTGGGTTTGGGTGAACCAAATCCCACTGCGATGCGGCTACTGATGGCTGATCGAACAGTAACACGGCCCATAGGGATACTTCATGATGTGCTAGTAAAAGTGGAGTCATTCATCTTTCCGGCTGATTTTGTTGTTCTTGATTGCGAGGTTGATTTTGAAGTGCCTATTATCCTTGGGAGGCCATTCCTAGCTACGGGAAGAGCCTTAGTAGACATGGAAAAGGGGCAGATGAAATTTCGGTTGAACAATGAGGAAGTGACCTTTAATATTTGTAGGTCCATGAGGCATAGTGGTGAGCTCCAATCGGTATCTTCTATATCCTACAACATGGGTGAGACATCTGAGCCACAAATAGAAGAATGTCTAGGTGTCGAAGCATTAGCGGCAGTGATAATGAACTTTGATAGCGATTGCATTGAAGAATATGAGTCATTAGTCGCGGTTCTTGACCGAGGTGATGTTCGGTTTAAACTGAAGAAATTTGAGCTTGATATAAAAAATCGCGGGTCCCCACCCGCGAAACCATCGATAGAGGAGGCTCCAAAAGTTGAATTAAAAGTTCTCCCACCTCATCTTAGGTATGAATTCTTAGGAAATGGTGACACTTTGCCGGTAATCATTGCATCAGACCTGGATGAACAACATGTTCAGAGTTTGGTGAAGGTACTAAAAAGGTTCAAAAGAGCTATTGGGTGGACCATTACGGACATTATTGGGATCCCTCCTGGTATTTGCTCTCATAAAATCCAACTCATGTCTGATCATAAGCCGAGTATTGAGCACCAAAGACGCTTGAATCCTCCTATGCAAGAGGTTGTGAAGAAGGAAATCATCAAGTGGTTGGATGTCGGAGTAATCTATCCAATCGCCGGTTTAGTGTGTACCTATGAAAAGGGGAATGACTGTGGTCCCCAACAAAAAGAATGAACTTGTTCCAATGAGACCGGTTTCTGGATGGAGGGTTTGTATGGATTACCGTAAACTGAACTCATGGACTGAAAAAGACCATTTTCCTATGCCCTTCATGGATCAGATGTTGGATAGACTTGCCGCAAAAGGGTGTTATTGTTTTCTTGATGGGTATTCGGGGTATAATCAGATTTCTATTGCACCAGAAGATTAAGAGAAAACCACATTCACTTGTCCATATGGGACCTTTGCGTTCAGAAGAATGCCGTTTGGGTTGTGCAATGCACCCGCAACCTTCAGAAATGTATGATGTCAATATTTTCTGATATGGTGGAGGATACTATAGAAGTTTTTACGGATGATTTTTCTGTGGTTGGTGATACATTCGAGCGGTGTTTGACCAATTTATCTGAGGTTCTTAAGAGATGTGAAGACTGCAATTTGGTATTAAACTGGGAAAAGTGTCATTTCATGGTGAAAGAGGGTATTGTGTTGGGTCATCACATTTCAGAAAAGGGCACAGAGGTTGATCGAGCTAAATTTAGGTAATAGAGAGACTTCCCCCGCCGATCTCTGTGAAAGGTGTGAGAAGCTTTCTTGGGCATGCAGGTTTTTACCGGAGATTCATCAAAGACTTTTCAAAGATTGCACACCCATTGTGCAAATTGCTGGTGAAAGAATGTAAATTTTGTTTTGATGAATCCTGTCTAAAAGCATTCGGTGAGCTAAAAGAAAAGTTAGTGTCTGCGCCTATCATTATTTCTCCGGATTGGAATAGTCCATTTGAGGTAATGTGCGATGCTAGTGGGGTGGCTCTTTGTGTAGTATTGGGACAGAGAAGAAACAAAATCACTCACCCAATTTACTATGCTAGTAAAGCCCTAAATGAAGCTCAGAAGAACTACACAGTGACTGAGCAAGAATTCCATGCAGTAGTCTTTGCTTTTGAGAAATTTCGCTCCTATTTGATAGGTACTAGAGTTATAGTGCATACTGACCATTCAGCATTGAGATATTTGATGGCGAAGAAGGATGCAAAAGCTAGGCTGATTCATTGGGTATTACTGCTGCAAGAATTTGACTTTGAAGTGCTGTATAGAAAAGGAACTGAAAATCAAGTTGCTGATCACTTGTCTCGTCTAGAGGATGAAGCTATGAGAGAGTTAGTAGATAAGACTGACATTGATGATACTTTCCCCGATGAACATGTATTGGCTGCTTCACAAGACTTGATTCCATGGTTCGCAGATTTTGCGAACTATCTGGCTAGTGATATTGTTCCATCAGACTTGTCCTTTCATCAAAGGAAAAAGTTCATGTACGATGTGAAGAAGTTCTTTTGGGATGAAACATACTTGTATAGGATTTGTGCCGACGGGCTTATTCGGCATTGTGTGCCAGAATGTGAAATGTTGAGTGTGTTGGAGGCATTCCATTCTGCACCTGTTGGCGGAAATCACAGTGGTATCCGAACCGCTCACAAGATATTACAAGGTGGTTACTATTGGCCAACTCTTCATCAATATGCTCATGGGTTTGCTAAAGCATGTGACAAATGTCAACGAGATGGTGGTATTTCAAGAAAGCAAGAGCTCCCTCTAAACCCCATTCTTGTGATTGAGTTATTTGATGTTTGGGGTATTGACTTTATGGGCCCTTTCGTGAGTTCTCATGGAATAAAGTACATTCTAGTAGCAGTCGATTATGTATCTAAATTGGTCGAAGCCATAGCCCTCGCAAACAATGAAGGGAAGAGTGTCACTGCATTCTTGTAAAAGAACATATTCTCTCGTTTTGGCACCCCAAGGGCCATTATTAGTGATGGGGGCTCCCACTTCTGCAACAGATTGTTCAAGGGGTTATTGGAGAAATACGGGGTTCGCCATAATGTGGCCACTCCTTACCACCCTCAAACTAGTGGGCAAGTTGAAGTGTTGAATCGGGAAATAAAACAGATATTGTCAAAAACAGTGAATGCTAGTAGAACGGATTGGTCAAGGAGGCTTGATGATGCTCTTTGGGCCTACCGGACAGCATATATGGCTCCCATAGGTATGTCTCCATACCAACTTGTATATGGGAAAGCTTGTCATCATCCGGTTGAGTTAGAGCATAAAGCCATGTGGGCTATGAGTACCCACGACGGTCCGTCCTGCTTGACCGTCATACCGGTCAGAGACCCTTCTCCTAAGGGTCACCATTTTTTTCCAAGTGTCCTTCAACGGACACTTGTGACGGACCGTCGTACCCACGACGGTCCGTCCCGCATGACCGTCATAACAGTCAGAGACCCCTCTCCTAAGGGTATCCATTTTTTCCCAAGTGTCTTACGACGGACATCTACAACGGACCGTCGTAACTGTGACGGTCCGTCCTGTACACACTGTCATGCTAGTCGGAGATCCTCTTTCAGGGTTCTCTATTTATACAGAGTCCAAGTACACCACGACGGACCTCACGACGGTCCGTCATAGTCACGACGAGCCGTCACCAGGCCCGTCGTGTGTCACTATTTATACAACATTTACATATTATTCTCACTGTTTTTTATCGTACGGTTTCGCTTGTCTAGTTTGCCACTACTCGTACTAATAGTGATCCTTTGCAGGTACTACCTACTATGGCACCCAAGCAAGACCGAACCTACGCACGGGGGCGATCAAAGTCTGTTGCCCTGCCTGCACGCTTGATCATCGGCTCTGATGATGAGCAGGACCCTGAGTATGTGCCCCCAAGCACTTCCGCACCTTCCCGTGCTGCACGTGCTCCCAGAGCCACACCCTAGATGGTGGTGTCCGGCGTAGTCACTGCCTCCCAGTCTGATGAGGAGCGCACACTTACCGGCACACCCTCTAGGTCAGCCACAAATGAGGAAGGAGCGTCTGGCTCCTTAGGAGTATCATGGTCCGAGGAAGCGTCTGGCTCTGCTGAGGTTCCCGCACCCGCCATCGCCGCAAATGGCCGGCCTCGCCCTGATGAGGCCGATGGTCAGACTTACATCCAAATAAGACCACCAGGTCCCCACCCCAGCCTCTGACCAGCCAAACCGGTGGTGTGTCGACGACCAGTTTCAAGTATACTCCGACGCCAAGTTCCTGACTGATAAAGGAGTAATGACTCGTACACTCAACTTGGAGCGGCGGGTACTTACAGGGAGTCTCCCAATGATTCTGGAGATCCACAACCTCTTCACCAGGCATCGCTTAGAGTGGACAGCACGTCCGTTGGGACGATACAACGAGGAAATAGTCCGAGAGTTCTACGCATCCTACGTAGCGACTCTTCGATCACAGATTGATAAGCGGGCTGCTCCCGCTAAACAGGCCCCACTGGAGCAGCTTCGAGTCCAGGGTGTGCAGGTTGACATTTCCCTGCCAGCCATCCGTTGGTTTCTATACGGTGAGAGTGCAGATGCTACTCGGACCCCCATCACTATCGAGTTTGACTACCGCTGAAAGAAAGTAAAGGATGGACAGTTCTTGCGCGAGCCAGAACTGAGAGAGACCACCAAGAGGTGGATGGCCCTGCACCTGTCAGTAGATGGAGAGGGTGCCGATTAGGTCACTAAGCTGAAGGGGGCCATCAACAAGGCCAACCTCACGTTCATAACAAAGTTCTTGTGGTTGCTCGTTCGTCACTGCCTCTTTCCCACAGCTGCTGATAACATCGTTACCTGGGATCAAGCAGTGTTGATGGCGGCGATGATAGCCGGATTCGAGGTGGACTTCGCATGGCTTCTCCAGGCAGTCATGCACGAGAGAGAATTCAAGGTCACTACTACCTACCCCTTCCTATGTATGATCTTTGCCCTTTGCAGGTCCGCAGGTGTGCCCATATGGCACGTAGATCAGCTGAAGACCCCGCAGGGCACTGTTGACATCGGTCTCATCAGAGACGAGGCCAATGAGTTGGCTCCACGCAGAGGGCCCCGTCCAGAGCTGCCCCCACTTGCTGATGATCTAGCGGATACGGTAGCCGAGGCCCACACAACTACATAGGCGTCCACTGACACTACTCTGGTCAAGTTTATCCCGGGTAGTAGCACAGCCCCGAGCTCCTCTCGCACAGCCCCTCTACCGGCACTGGTCCCGCTTGCTAGGGTCCAAAAACTAGAGGCACAAATGGCCACTCTTCTGCATCATATCTAGCCGTGGATGCAGAAGCTGATCACAGAGTCTGAAGAGCGTCTAGAGCGGAAAATGCAGCAATTTATAGAGCGGATGATTGCTGAGGTTAACCAGCGCTTGGACGCTTTTGAGTTGAGAGTGTTAGCCCGAACAGCCCCTCCGGTGGATGTGTCGACTCTTCAGGCTGCAGTCGACAGTCTTTGTGCAGACATCGACACGATCCTAAAGGCGAGGGTGCCGGAGTCTGAGGCTCCTACTGTCGAGCCTGCTGAGGACACCGTGCTGGCAGCCCTTTTTACTCCTTAAGAAATTCCACCACCTCCCCCTCGAGAGAGGGCCAAGAGGCATAGGGGGCGAGCAGAGGATGAGGCGCGAGCAAGGAAGAAGGAGCGCCGAGAGATGGAGGATGCGAGGAGAGCTTCACTTGCTGAGGAGGAGGCGCACCAAATCAGAGCATCACAGTTAGCGGCTGGGGCGTCTAGCTCTCGCACTGTAGAGACAGTAAGAGGCACTACTGATGGTGCGGTTGTTGCTGAGGACACAACTGAGGGTGTCCGGATTGTAGAGGACGTGGGTTCCGGGGAACCGGACCCACCATCTTGCTGATCGTCGGCGCTTTGCACCACAGGTTTGTGCAAGTATTTTTGTGCTAGTTTTTATATGAGTTTCCCCTTGTTTTGCAGGAAATCTGCTTAAAGTTGAATGCGGAGATTTTGAGTGAAGAAATGCAGAAAAGACCACCTACGGAGCTGATGACGGTCCGTCGTGCTTGTGACGGTCTGTAGGTGGCAGCATAGAGAAGCTGCTGAAGGAAAATGGGGAAGTCTGACCAAGTGTGGGGTTACGTAGCTTGTGACGGTCCGTCGTGGCTACGACGGTCTGTCCTGCAGGTTCGTCATAAAGTTCAGAGAAGTGATCGAAGTACCCAGATTCCAAGACTTGAAGTGTTTTGAAACGAAGACCCTCGACGGACCGTTGTGCCTATGTCGGTCCGTCATACTTGCCGTTGAGGGGAATGAAGAGAGCAGCAGAAGAAATTGCTAAGTATGGGACGATGGAGTCCATGACGGTCCGTTGTGACCACGACGGTCCGTCGCGAGGTCCGTTGACCCAACCGCGTTTTGGCAGATTTCCAGCAATTAGAATCCTTGTTTAATTAGGTTTTTATTTTTTATAAATAGTTTGAAAAACCTCGTTTTTAAGGTTAAACTCTGCTAGATTAGACATCATATTATTAGACTCTGTGTATTAGTGTTTCGATTTGGAGATTCTTACAAGTGATTTTTGGTGATTAATCAAGCAAATTTTCGGACTTTATTCTTTCTCATTGAAGTAAGTACATGAATTCTTATTTAATATATTTAAATATTGTGTTTATGTCTATGAGTAACTAAACTCCATAACTAGGGTTGTGGGAACCATAGGCTAATAATGAGATAAACCCTAATTAAAAGAACAATTCTAGAATAGTGTCTTGCATGTATTAATAATTTTTTCGTTTAGACGTCTTTTTAACGGATGGCCAACATTAGAACTCTCCTTAATGCTACTTGCCGGACCAAGGAGGTATATAATAGGATAATAATTATTAATATAGATTTAGTGCATACTATCTAATAGGCTAGTATTGATTGGTACGAGGTAATAACTTAGTCAAATATCGAATACGATGCTTAATATGAGTTAAGGATAAGGGTTAGGATAGCACCACACGTAGACGGACCAAGGTGCGGAGTGAGATTTTCTAGATGCCGGACCAAGGATTTAGAAATACATAACTTATCTCTTTGCATGCAAGATACTAGGAAAGAATTGTTATAGTTAGAGTTATCAAGTTATGAACCTGTGGGGAACACGTAACCCTAGTTACTTTGATTAATTGATTAAAACCCAACATTAAAAGCTGTTAAGTGTCTCTTTCAAGTTCGTTGTTTATTTTTACTTATTTAGAGATAGAACCTCCCTTTTTATATTTTTACTTTCCAAGGAAGTTATTGACTAAACGATAGTAATAATAGGTTGAGGTTAAGTCTAGACTATTTTCCTCGTGGGAACGATCCCAACCTCACTAGTTGGGTTATTTACTTGACACGAACGCTTTATTTCTCATTTGAGAAGTAAGTTTTAGAATATCAACAGACGGAAAGAATTAATCACCTTCGGAAGAATACTTGAGGCATTATGTGACAGCAAGTCAACGGAATTGGGTGACATTGTTAGACACTGCGCAGTTCTGCTATAATCTGCACAAGTCGTCTGCAACAGAAATGAGCCCTTTTGAAATTGTTTTAGGTAAACAACCTATGACGCCACTAGATGTTGCCAAATCTAAAAATCAGGAAAAGTGTCTAGCAACATAGAAAGTTGCAAGGGACAGACTTGAAATGTTATCTGAAGCACAGGATAGCTTGCGCAAGGCTCAGCGACGCATGAAGCAGTATGCTGATCAACATCGTCGCTCAGTTGAGTTCAATGTGGGTGATAATGTGTTACTGAAACTTACTCCACAAATCTGGAAACAAATTGTAAGTAAGAATAGACATCGGGGTTTGATTCCTAAATATGATGGTCCATTCGAAGTGGTGAAACGAGTGGGCGAAGTTGCTTATAGATTAAAGTTTCTAGAAAGGTTGAAAATTCATCCAACTTTCCAGGTGAGTTTCTTGAAACCTTACTTTGCAGATGCAGATGATCCGGACAGAAACAGGTCAAAGAGGGCTCGTCCATTAGTACCTACACAGTATGATGCTGAAATTGAGAAGATCCTTGATCACCAGGTTTTGGGCACAACTAAGAAGAATGCAATAACAGAATTCTTAATTCACTGGAAAAGCAGGAGTGCAACTTATGCAGTTTTGGAGAAGGCGAAAGACTTATGGCAGTTTGATGCTTAAATCGAGGGCTATCTTGAAATAGTCTCGATGATGACATCTAGTTCAAGTGGTGCGGGTGGTCTGTTAGACCCGTAAACTACTTGATCTTACTACGTGCAGACATGTGAAGGACTTGGGCATTGGTCTTGACATGAATGAGGGCAAAACAGTGCAACACAGGTTCAAGGTTGTTGGGTGTTGGCAAGGCAACTTGAACATGCAAGTCTTATGTGCGGTCTAGAGTCATCGTCAACACAATGTGCTGGCTTGACAAGGCAAAGCTGTGAAGACTTGATGATGGCAAGAACAAAGGCAAAAATTTAAGTGTTGGAGGGCAGCTAAAATATTCTGAGTGTTGGAAGCTGGCTGAAATATTCTAACTGTTGGAATGTAGCCTAAAATATTCTAAGAGTTATAATATTAATATTTCGTGTGTATAAGGATGTAATTTGAATTAGATTCTATCTGTTAGAAATATTGCTATTGGAAACTTAGTTTGAATCCTGTGATGACAAGTGTCAGACAAATGTCATTTGTAATTGGCACATGTAACTGCCATGTGCAGAAATTTTATTAAGGATGGAAATTTTGATTAAGGCATAGTTAGACATTTATAACATGTCTGATGAGGATAAGTTACACAACTTCATTTCGGGTATGCAAGGCTGCGCTTAATACGAACTTCGTAGGCAAAATGTTAAAGATCTGCCTGGCGCAATCACTACTGCAAGTTCGTTGGTTGATTTCCGGAAAACTCGTCCTTTGACGAATGAACCTATCTTAAGCCTAAACACAACTGAACACATTTCAATTCCCAAACCCAAATTGGTCTTCCTTCTCCCTACTTTCTCTTTTCCAAAAAGACCTTTATTGAAGGCATAAGTCAAGGTATTTAGGGTAGAAATAAGGGTTATTTTGTCCATCAATCTTCAAAAATTAACAAGGTATGAATCCTTTCACCTCTGGATTCCTTTCCCCAAAGGGTTTTTCAGAAATTGATTTTAAAAAAATGAGTTTATGTGGGTTTCTTTCTAATACAAAATTAATCTTCTAATTTTTCTTGTCTATGGTTTATTTTTATATTATGCTTAGATTATGATTTAGTATGATTCAATTATGGTAGTTCGTGATAATTTAACCTAGTTTGTGAAATATATCATGATATTGACCAATTTCCCTAACAATAGGTTATGAACTAGTGGTGAATTTACTTGTAGTGATGCATTTGGCTTCATTTTTTTGTTAATTACTACCGAATTATGTTATTAAATTTATTTTTGGATTGAATTGGATGGTTGATGGTAAAACCTTGGATGATGGCTTGTGAAGGAGATTGGGTAATTCTCTGTGATCTCAAACCTTTACTTAAGTTTTAGTTGCTTGCACTTGGTGATGAAGTTAAATTTAAATATACCTTATGATTGAATTAAGTAGGAGTTTGTATGATGATGTAATTTAAATATATTGATTATTTATATTATGATATGATGCTAAGATGTAATGATATAAGGGTGGTTATGAAATACCCATTTGCCTTACTATATTATGATTATGTTAAAGTATTAAATATCACATGTGAGGGTTGTAATGAAAGGTGTTCTCATGTAATTGAAATTGAGATAAAGAATATGAATATATAAGGAGTATTCTCCTATGACCTAAACTAAGATATGATTATTAATGAAATACATTTTAAAAGGGACTCTAGCTTAGCATCGAGTGAACTAGTAGTAAGGAGTGTCCCTTCCCTCATAGGGAAGGTAGGTTAATTATTATACTCATGAGATTGGAGAATATAATGCATGTAGCATGAAGAGAGTCCTAAAAACATCTCCTAGTTCTTGAACTATGTTTTCCCCATAGGAATACTAGCTAGTGGATCCACATAGATTCTATGTTAATACTTTTGTACTACCTTGGCAAGTAGTCCACCTTCTTTCAGTATCGGGTTCCATGACACCAGATTCAACATTTTGCTGATGTGGTCTATGTCGGTTAAGGCAAGATGTTCCCAAAAGTAAAATGAAGTAATAAAGTGAACTTTAACTTGGATGACCTAAGGGGTTTGACTTAGTCTAGGTAGGGGTATGAGACTCTACTTATACACTCCAGTAGTTAGCCTTTAGGGAAGTCTTAGAAAGATATTCTCATGTTTTATACTGTTATAAAATTAATGTTATGCTTATGTTGATTCTTAATGTTAATGGTCTATATTGCTAAAGATGATGATGAATACTTAAAATGATATGATATGTGAAGTTGGACATTATTCATGATCCTTTGGCTAGTTTGCTAGGTTGAGTGAGGTTATAGGACTTCACTTGACCATTGCACTAGTAGACTTGGTGAGGGTTTATGTATAAGGGTTTTACTTATGTTGTAATGATATGGACTCATGAATATGCTTTATTTTTATGACATGATCATAGATTTACATTTGTTATGAACTCTATTATGCTATGAACATGTTAATTTGGCTTAAGTTGAGTAGGTTGGTCTTGTGTTGAATATGCTTTTATCATAAGAAGTATATGATTGTTTCCTTATATGTATTCTTGGGTTGTACATAAGGTTTTTAAAAGTAACTTGTCATGGATTTATCAAATGTCCCTTTTTAGCATGATTTCTATGTTGTCTTTGCAGATATTTCTATACTTAGTACAAGTGATGTGCTAACCCCTATTTCTCCCTTTTCCCAACATTTTAGGTTTTGTTCGTTGAAGGCTTAGTGACACCATTTGAAGGAAGGATTGGATCATTTCTCCAAGTTTGGGTATGTCCTTAAGTTCCAAGGATGATGCCTTTGTCTCACTCTACCTATGTTACATAGTTATAGTCAAAAGATGATCATTTCACTCTTTTTATTTCTAGATATTGTTTTAAGCCCTAAGTGTCATTTATACATTTGTGTAAGGGATATGCCCTTATTGTTCTATGTTAGTTAAGGGAAGATGTTCCCAAAAGGTAAAACAAATTAAAGGAATGAACTCTAACTAGGATAACAGAAGGGGTTTAACTTAGTCTAGGTAGGGGTATGAGACTTTACCTAAGAATTGCACTAGTTAGCCTTGAGGGAAGTCTTGAGAGGATGTTCTTATATATGAATATCCTTATAATTGTACATGATATATATATGATGATCTTGCTCATTGATAATACTAAAAGATGATTGGTTTCACATATAAACACGTGTTGATTTCCATTGTTAAAAAATGATGATATGTACTCTAACAAAGGTATGCTATGTGAAGTTGGATATTAGTCATGGTTCTTGTTACTTGAGTTAGTAAGGTTATGGGGATTTTCTTAATTATTGCACTAGTTTACTTAATAAGGGTTCATGACTAATTGTCTTGCTTTGGGTTATGTTGTCATGAACTCTTGTCTATACTTGTTGCTACTATAATTTGATGATAGAGTTATCTTGACTAAGTGTTGAATTATCTGACATGTATGTTGGAATGACTAGACTTAGGGTTTTTTGGTCTTGTGATGTACATGCTTTTGACTTATTGAATATGCTTTATTGAATGGTATGGTTTTCTTCAATATGTATAAGGATTTCTAAATGTAAAATGACATGTTTTAATGAAATGTACCTTTTTAGCATGATTTGATATTATATGTGCATATCATTACATACTTAGTACAAGTGGTATACTAACCCCATTTCTTCCTTTTCCATAACTTTTTAGGTTCCGGTTGTTGAAGGTCTCTTGAGACGACTTTGAAGAAGACTTGGAAGTTCTCAATCATCAAAGTGGGTAGGTCCTCACTTTTCGAGGGAAATGCCAATATCAAGCATATGGAGTTATTTTAGTTTTAAGACTCTTATGTAATTTCCTTTTTCCTTAAGTATGAATCGTATAGGATTTATGTGTCTGTATTACATTGATGTATGGGCTAGACCCAAATTATTATAATTTTGTTAGATATTTATGAGATGCAACATCAATTTGAGACTATGTTATATCTTATATATACTTATGTGAATAAAAGTAGAAGACTATGTAATCTTTATATACGAAGATCTATGTATACTCAATACGAATATATTAGATGTATGTAGAGGTCTATGTAAACCTTTGTATAGAAGTAATGAAAAGTTTTTAATTTTTTTTGCATTTTGACATATGAATGTAATGATGTAAGCTAAGAGGATAGTCTTAGTCCTCAAAGAGGACAACGACGCTAGTTACGCCAGGGGGTGCTTCCCGGATGTGACAAATTAGTAGGTATCCCGTATGATGAGAATAGACAATAACCGACTTTAACCATGGTATCTAAGCATAGAATTTGAAGTTGTAACCTATTCCGATAAGGGTGTTCTACTTGCCAATGATAGAACTTGGACACATCCGATGTAGGCACGTGGTTACGGATTATGATGGGTTTCTTTGTTCTCTATTCTCCTATTATAAATACAACTACTTCTCATACCATACTCACTCGGCACTAGCCTTTGTTATGGAACTAAAATGAATCACTATATCTAAAGCATAGGACCAAAAGAATTATTGAACTACACAAAAATAAGAAGAAGACTGAAAAATAATCTAACTGTACAAAGAATAGCTCTCGGCCTAAGAGGATCAAAACTCTCAAATTTTCGCTCGAGTTGTTATAAATTTATATCGATGATACTAATGTCTATTAATCATATACAAAATGATTTTTGTGCTTTGAATTAATTAATATACATCATATTCATACCAAAATTCACAACTTACAATTTTGGAAGGTCTAGTGACTAGGCTTTCCAGAAATAGCATGTTTGTTGGGAAGAGCATTCTTTGATCATGCATAACCTTATGTGTTTTTGTGCAAATACCCATACTTCGTACCAGTGGTGTTCTAACCCCTACTATTTACTCTTTTATAGATGCAGGTTAAGGGACAAATATACGACTCTCGCAATGGTTTGGACATCAACGTTTCTCCAGACCATTTGGTAGGTCCTCTTTATTTCGAGGATGCTACAGTTTTAGTCTAGCCTTAGTTTTAGAAAACGCTAGTGGATGTTGTCCCTAGCGTTTCTTTTTTACTTTCATTTTGAATCTTTTGTAATAAGGTCATGTCTCACTAACGTATTTATGATATATTCTTATTCTTTTTCAAATTGATTCTTATGATATATGGTTGTTATATTTATGTTGAGCTTAGTATATGACGAATTCATGAAATAACTAGATGAAGTCTATGTATACTTCATACGTTTAAAAGTTTTAAATTTTTTCCCTAAACTAATCATATAAATGTTATGAATGCAAGATGAGGCTTGTCTGTGACGTTTGAGAGATCAACGATAATGGTTGTGATCCGGATTCTAGAATTATGGTCATGACACATATATACATTCCGTACGTATCATGAAAGGGTTACAACTGTACCAAACAAGACACACACATACTTCACTTTACCACATATAACATATCATTAAAGAAGCACATAGGCATAACCTTAATTATTAATTTGGTCACTCCATAAATTACTATAACATTTTCAATATAACCATAATAGACTTATATAGTCAAGTAGAAAGAATCATGTACAAACTCTAAGACTACACACATAAAGACGTAGTCATAGTTTAACATGATCACCTAACATCAATAGACTAACACATACTATTACCTTAATCACAAGTAGAGAGATATGATCATACTTAACATAAATCAACTATAAAAATCATCATATGATATGAAGTAGTTGCCAACAAGGCCATGATCATCATAATACATGAAGTAACGCCGACAAGGCCGCATCATTCATAATTATAACACATAACACAACCTCAATAAGTGGAAAATTACAATTAGAACATAAACAAGAGCTACATTACATAAAAAAAGAGAATAAGGGAAGTTTACCACCAAACCATTCTCTCCACTTCAATCCATAGCTAAATCATCCAAAACAATACCAATAGGCCTTTACCCATGGTCAGGATCATCAATTCAATGCATAAATAACAATACTAAATGAATATAAGTCAATTAAATATAGATTTATCAATCAAATACAGCCTATACATCAATTCAATACCATTCTTACATCATTCAATAGCCCATAGAAAACTACACTAGAATTCATAAGCATTAAGACAAGATCATAACATCAAAATATAGACAATTGAAGATATTATGTTTTGCATGGGTTAATGAAGATTTTATGTTACAATCAGCTAATTAACATAAATTTAATCAATAATTAATGACTCAAAATGTTTTATGCAATAACCCATGGCTAGATCATAAAATTTGACCAGTTCATCTTTAGAAGACTTTAAAATATCACAATGAAGTTGACTCCTTGATGAATAGAGTTTCAAGGATGAAGACACCAAACCTCACTGATGTTATTACTCCAAATTGATGAAGAATCACCAATCGAATCTCCAATCTAAGATCTCCCTTGAGTTTTGGCTCCAATGGAGTTTTAGAGCATTTCTTAAATAATTTGGATTTTGATTTCGAAGAATGAATTCACCTAGATGTTTAGGACTTATATATCATCTCAAAATACCTAAAATACCCCTAATTAAAATCTCAAACAATTATTTTAACGTTGGGTGAATTTACCAATTCACAACATTTAACAGTGAGCTACGTAAGTTGCAGTCCTCACCTACGCCTGGCCATCGACAACATGTTTTCCAACAATCGTATCATCCTGCTGGTCCGTGGTTTGGGACTGAGACTGGAAATTTTGATCTTTAGATCCCTAGGCTATGTCTTTATCCATGCCTTACAACGACGGGGAGTCGAACAGGCTAGTGGCCGTCGATTGCCTCAGTCAATTGGGGCTGGTCGACCAACATTCCTTAAGGACACTTGGTTGGTCCTTTGGGATGTTTTCCCGGACGTTTCCAACCCGAATATAATCGTATATGATTTTAGTACCTCCCATATCAATTTCATCCAAAACGAAAACGTAAAACTCGACGAAACATGCCAAGCCACACAAGGTCGTTTAACGGCAAACCTTTCGAACGTCATGGACGTTCTCAGACGTTTGACCTCATAACTTCATGAAACTTGACACTGCCTATGTGCACTATTTTAACTCATATAAGGACCTCATAAGGTTATAAGACATACATATAAGAACATATAGATACATGAGATACATAGGTGACTAGTCATCGTATATCATAATCGTCCATTAAAGTTTGGACTTTCAATTTACTTAAATCATTAGACACTACCTCAATGCCACATTATAAATATTTATAACCTTGTATCCTTATTAAAAATATGTTAAACTCTAGATTTGCCTAAGTCATTTTAGAGGTGTTACATTCTCCTCCACTTGGACATTATTCGTCCTCGAGTGACTTTTGCCACTTCCCAAAGATCTCAAGAAATAGAGATTCATCTAAAAGCACTCATCCATACCACATAACACATCATACAACACATAATCTCGTAGAATCATAAATTTTACATAATCAAGAGACCCACAACACAACAAGAAGATAGAAACTCATTCCACAACTCATAACGCCATAAGACTCACATTATTCATTTCAAATAGCATGAATTCTTGTTTAAATTCATTTTCTTACTCATATACATCAGTTTTATCCATATTACAACAGTTTTCAACAAAAGAATGAATTAGTCTATTTTTAAAAAAACTCACGGTGAGCTAAATTTCCCGTGAACATACTTCATATATTCAAAAATGCAAATTTTAGGAAATTTATGATATAAACATGATAATATGATAGATGAAACCATAAAAACATATTTTAAAACATAATCATAACTTCATAAAATGCACAATGCAAGGAATCAATGAAATTCAATTCCAATAATACTCCTAAACACAATGCAACATGCAACAATGCAACAACGATCATCTAGATCCTCTACAAACCATACTCCCCACATAGAAGGAACTCATAAAAAAAAGACAAAATACTAGATCTTACCATCATCATCTCATCCGAGTTCGCTCGTGGAGTTCGGAGTGCATAGAAACGCTTCTTCTTTGGAGCATCACCTTTCGGAGCATTAGGAGGAACTTCATTACCCTCTCTTCCTATAGAATCCATAGAAGGACAATCTCTCAATTTTTGACCATCTTCACCACATCAAAAAAAAACTCCTCGTACCCAATAGGTATTCTCCATTGCGCCTCTTCCCTCAAGTTGCACATGTAAGCTTGCCTTCTTGAGAGCCATTACCTTTCTCAAGTTTCTCCTTAGTACTCCTAGGTTCATCTTGACTTTAGAACTTCTTCTTAGATCTAGGTTGAATTTTTTCACCTTTCCAACTTTTCTTTAAGTGTCTAGCAATCCACGTTTAGAATCCTCAATGGACCGAGCATACACCATGAGTCTAGATAAATTCATATCATCATGGAGCATTGCCATACAACATTCTTCTTTAACTAGGTCAGCGACCCCGGTCACTAACCTACCTATCTCATCCCTAGGAATAAACACTAAGGATGGTGTACATATAGACAACATAAAGAATTTGAAACAGTACTCCTCAACACTCTATTGCCTTGCTTGAGATTGATAAACTCTTCTACCTTCACCTCCCTTCTTTCATGGGGAAATTACTTCCCTAGAAAAGCCACTTTAAATTCTTCCCACTAAATAGTACCCAACTCACTATTATTCTTCCATTGAGTGCACCACAGTTGAGTAACCTCCCTCAATTGGTAAGAAGCTAACTCCGCCTTCTCCCTAGAAGTCACCCCCATGGTACTCAACACCTTGTACACACCATCTAACACTCCTGGGGATCTTTTCCTACCTTAGAGCCAAGATATATAGGAGAATTCATCCCCACAAAATCACACAATATAGATTTCATAGTGATCTCCACAACTTTCACTCTAGGCTCAATGCCCCTACTCACATGGTTTATCAAAGCTCGAGCTAGAAGAAGTAAAGACTCTTTAGTTTCCCTATCAGTCATTTCCGGGGGAACCACGAGAACATCATTACCTCCTTCCACAATAGGGACTTGCACATCTATATCCCCTTGAGCCCCTTAAAGAACGTTCTCAACTTATGGATGAATCTCCTCATTCACATGATTATCCTCTACTCTCCTAGCCGCTGTCCTCCTCATATTCATCTTCGTAGAAACACAAGGAAAAACCATAAGAAAATAAAACTCATAACATTTTACTCTTCGACACGACACCGATGAACAGGACTCCACTAGACGTGACTTAATGAGACTTTTTTATTCCTTAAACACTTTAAAAACCTATGGTCTGATACCAAGCTTGTTACGTCCCAAGAGCATACCCTGAAATATATGGCACTCTCAGAGTGCAACCGACATACTTGACCACTCAGAGGTCTTTTAAAAACCCTTTCGCATCATTCATCGCGTATACATATATGTAAAGTAGTGCAAAATTAAAAATTTTCACAAAATATTCGAATAGTCTTCCAAAATATATTTCATGTCATCGAATCTTTGACTCACGAATACTTGTGACACGGAGCATACAATCGAAGTATAGTACTATTAAGTCTATAACAATGCTTTAATAAAGAAACTGTAAAAGACATCTATGCCCTCGAGTTAAATGAGGACATAATTCAAACTTGCTTGAAAGATCCAATAATCCAATCTTAATTTCCAAAAGCACATTTACCTAAATAACATTAGAGATAGATAAAGATATGGAATTAGTACAAACACATGTACTAAGTATGCATTAATGCATAAAAATCATGATAACAAATATTTAGTGGAAATATGCTCTTTTTGATCAAAACATCATAGTATAAGCATACGCACAACATTTAACACCTTAGAAAAACATATGAAACCATATAAACATTGAACCACATTTTATGAAATGTTACCGTGAACTATCAAATGTTACAATGAACTAAAATCAATGTCACAATGAACTCAATTTGCTGCAACATTATCACTAAAGGCTGTCCTAAGACTTACTTAAGTAAGACAAAGAGAGACCGCCATATACCCTCTCTAAGAACACCTAAATGATCCTTGGGACTACATACACTTACAACACACCAAGACACATAACATATAATATGACACTGTCCTTACTAAGGTTATCAAAAGACTTACTTAAGTAATTCTAGAAGAGAACGCCCATACACCTTGGTAAAGATTACCTTTAAATAATACTGAATACTTCCTAATTTTAGATCATGTCTAAGTCATCAACCAACTATAACGACCGGAGTCTAGACCTCACACGAGACCGGCATCGTTGACCTCTCAGAGGTATAAGATAATACTACTTACATCATTCTTCCTTCATCTAGGTTAATTTTATAGGAAAATTTGAAACTTTTTGTTTCTTATCATGCATAAATGTCATTCTACTTTCATTCATAATGTTCACTATTAACCATCTAACATTGAGATTATCAACTGAAAGAAATATGTCAATACTGCATTAAATGTATAATTGCAAAAATGGCACCAATACAATGTCTAAAATAAAAAAGGAAAGAAACACTAGTGGAACATACTCCACTATCTTAATCCTATAACAAAGCTAGAATATAATGGGCAACATCCTCAAAATCATGAGGGCCTACCAAGTCCGGATGAATGCTCCACGTCCGGATAGTTTCAGCATCAATGTGTAGCTCTAGCGTCCACCTTTACCTGCACCTAAAATTATAGACTCGTATGGGATTAGTACACACTTGTACTAAGTATGGGTATATACAAGAACACACAAAGGACATGCGTGAGTAAGAAAAGCCTTTCCTAACAACATGATTTTGGTTATCATATTGCACACATAACATAACATCTTTAAGAAACTGAGTGAGCTTTCCAAATTTTAATTAGGAAAGTCATGCCATGAGTCTAACATGCATCATCATAGTTATCACATTGCACACATCACATAACATCTTGCACATAACACATAACATATTGCATATAACACATAACATATTACATATAATTCATTCATATGCCATGAGACCTTGAAGACCTCAACTAGGGAGCCTTCTTTAGCAAACACAGAGTCTACTTCATTCAATCATATGGACTTCATTTCATTTCTTTCATAGTTTACTTTCATCTGGTTCGCTGTGCAATGATCAAGAAAGACCTTGTGTCATTACTTAAGTCTATCTCACCTCTTGATTATCCTATCCTAACCTCTTTGGTATCATTCATTTCATTATGAGCATAATTTGAGGCTGGACTCATTCATTAATTGAGAACTTTAACTTTAACCGACATAGATTATTTGAACATCATGAAATCTAGTGTGTCTCCCACACCAAAAAAAAGGTTGAATAACCGTCCAAAGTGATCCAAAATCTGCTAGCATACATGGGAATTGAACCCCGCCAGATCCCTATTTTGGTAGTATAGGTTCGAAGACTAGTATATATAAGAAGACCCATACCGGGCATGACGAATAGTCTCATCTCATTAGAGTTACGTGAACCTCCACCCTTCCTGAAAGAAGGCATCACCGCTCATAGCTAGTCTATTGGTTCTAAGTATAAAGTTCCATTACATTCAACTCATACGCCATGGAAGCTGGCGTCTAGAATAAGGAAATCATGGCTCAATAGATGATTTCTCATCATTAGTATTAATTGTGTTAATCTCAATACTTTCATTAGAGTGTTCATAAATATTAGTCTCTTTATCATTTTTACACTCTCATAGGTGAGTACATTTTCATAACATTTAGTTAGGCTGATCTGAGATTGCTGTCATCTTTTACATTAACTTAATATCATGTTGTCACCACATTCATTAACATTGCACATTTTCTCTTCATTATTACACACCCATTTTTACATGAATGTTCATTTCATCATATACCAATGCACTTGGACATTTGTGTATTTCACACTCTTACCTAACCCTTCTAGGGTTTCATCATTTCTTTACATAATTTTCATTTTATCGTATTCCAATGCACTTGGCCATTTAGTGTGTTTTACACTCTTACTTAACCCTTCTAGGGTTACATCATTTCATTACATACATCTTAGGTTCACTTATTTTTAAACGTATGCTAGACTTATGGGTCTATACATACAAGCCATGAGTCTTCATTAATAGTTCGTTAAGTGTTTCATATCTTCCTAAGATTATGTAATATAAGACTTATGCACGTTTTATGTATGCCAATAACTCTATTTTGATCTAAGTAGGTGGAATTATTCCTTAAAATATAATTCACGTATCACTTATGTATGAATACGAAATTTGGGCAAGGGAACCCAAATTAGAATCCCTTAGACAACACTTACATTTTTTCATTTATTGTATTATGGTCCATAGGACATTGGGACCGTAGATCGAGCCCCCACAACCCCTTTTTATATATTTTTAAATCTAGTTCTCCTTGTCTATTTTGAGTTGACAATGAGGTTATGGGATCAAACCCCCACAACATCTGTTTATTTTTCTTTTATTCTCCTCCTTCAATCTTCCTAAGAGGTATTGGGCTCGATTCCCACACACCTCTGATATACCGTGGTTTCACGGTATTATTAAAACTTTTTCCTTAAGTTTAGTGTGTCCAAAAGACTTTTTGTGCTAATTTTTTTATAAGTTTCTCCTTATTTGCAAGAAATCTGTCCAAAGATGAGCGCGGAGGTTTTTGAGCGAAGAAATGCAGAAGAGACCACCTACGGAGTTTGTGATGGTCCGTCATGCTCGATACGGTCCGTAGGTTGCAGCGTAGTGCTGCTGCTAAAGAAAGATGAGGAAGTCTTACCAAGTGTGGGGTTACGGAAAGCGTGACGGACAGTCGTAGCCATGACAGTCGATTTTGAAGATTCATCATGAAGATCAGATAAGTAGTCCCAGTAACCATATTCAAAGAGTTCAAGTGTTTTGGAACGAAGACCTTCGACGAACCATTGTGCCTGTGACGATCCGTCATACCTACTGTCGAGGGTAATGGAGAGAGCCGCAGAAGAAACTTCACAAGTATGGGACGACGGAGTCCATTACGGTCCTTCGTGACCACGACGATCCATCGCGAGGTCCGTCGACCCAGCCGCATTTTGACTTATTTCCGGCAAATAGAGTCCTTATGTAATTAGTTTTTTTGTATATAAATAGTTCGAAAAATCTCATTTTGAAAGTTAGACTCTGGATTATTTGGTGAGGCCTTTGATTATTATTAGACTCTTGATCATTTTTAGACCCTTTAATATTGTGAGACTCTTGATTATTATTTAGACTCTTTGGGAGATTATTTATTATTTTGAGATTCTTGAATATTTTGAGACTTTTATCATTGATTGTTGGTGACTTTTGCTGATTAATCAAGTGAACTTTCGGATTTTTCTTTTTCTCATCGAAGTAAGTGCATAAATTCTTATATCACATATTTGAATTTTTTAATTATGACTATGGGTAACTAAACTCCAAAGCTAGGGTTGTGGGAACCATAGGTGAATAATGAGGTAAAACATAACTAAAATAATAATTCTAGAATAGTGTCTTACATGTATTGATAATTCTTTCGCTTAGAAGTCTTTTTAACGGATGACCAACATTAGAACTCACTTTGATGCTACTTTTCGGACCAAGGAGGTAGATAATAGAAAAAGAATTAACAACAAAGATTTAGTGTATACTATCTAATAGACTAGTATTGATTGGTACGAGGTAATAACTTAGTCAAATATCGAATATGATGCTTAATATGAGGTAAAGATAAGGTTTATTATAGCAACACCCATAGCAGGACCAAGGTGCGGAGTGAAATTTTCTATATGCCGGACAATGGATTTAGAAATACATAACTTATCACTTTGCATGCAAGATACTAGAAAATAATTGTTATAGTTAGACTTTTGAAGTTATGAACCTGTGGGGAACACGTAAACCCTAGTTACTTTCATTAATTGATTAAACTCCAACATTTGAAGCTGTAAAGTGTCTCTTTAAATTATATAGAAATAGAAAACCCCCCTTTAGCATTTTTGCTTTCCAAGGAAGTAATTGACTGAAAAATAGTAATAATATATTGAAGTTAAGTCTAAACTATTTTCCTCGTGGGAACGATCCCAACCTCACTAGTTCGGTTATTTACTTGACACGATCGCTTTACTTCTTATTTGAGAAGTATGTTTGAGCGTTCAAATTTTTGCGCTGCTGCCGGGGAAAGTAGCTTATAGATTAACTTAAACTTATTACTATAGTTTAGTTGATATTTTCTTGATTTTACTTTGTTTTATTGTTTTTGATTCTTGAAGAACCATCCTCCTTGTATGCCAAATACACGGAGAGGGAGATAACCCTTTTTTCCCTACGATCACGATTTAGAGCGTACACTACGCAACATTAATCGAAACAAGGGAATCAAAGATGATGATCGAAACCAGAACATCCCAGCTCCGATTGATGTTCATGGTTAGTTATTACCCGATGCTCTGAGTGAACACCGATAGAGGGGAAAAAATCCCGCTCCACGGCCCCAAGAACACTACAGAGGCTATGACAATATAGCAGACTCTGATGGGACACTTGTCTTGCCCCCTCTACCACCAGGGCATACCTTTGTGGTAACTAGTAGCCGGATGCAAATGATCAGTGCCAGAGGTTTGTTTTCAGGGATACCTTCTGAGGATCCACATGACCATATAGCTAAGGTTAGGGCAGTGTGTAAAAGCTGTGTAGGTAGGCGTGAGTTGGACTTGGATGTAATAGGGCTCAGAGTGTTTCCTCTCTCACTACCGGAAGAGGCTGCTATTTGGTTCACTAAGATCCCCTACAACTCAATTTTCACTTGGAACAAACTAAGGGACGTTTCTTAGCAGCTATTACCCGGTCTACCAGAAACTGAACAAGAAAGACAGTGAAAAACGTTGTGTCACTACAAAGAGAGTCAGTTAGTAGTTCTTGGGATAGATTCACCTCGTTCTTGAGAAGCATCCCAAATCACCATATAGATGATGAGACACTGAAGGAATACTTCTATCGGGGACAGGATGGTAATAATAAAGCGGTGTTGGACACTATGGCAGGTGGATCTTATGGGGAGTGTCCTTATGTTGAGATTGCTGAAAAATTAGAGAAAATCTCCCGGAACTATAAAGCTTTGAGTACTAGGAAATTAGATAGCGGGAGAAATACCTTCGCAGTGCAGTCCAATCACAACCCAACCACAAATGAGATTCATGAAGAAATGGCTCAGATAAGATCTGAGCTTGGGTTGGTACTAAAACATATCACTGGGGGTGCAGAAAAGATAAATGTAGTTATCTACTTGTCTAAACCACCATCACCTAATGATGAATGCTATTATGCGGAGGATTCCTATGCAGTAAATGAGTAGACGGGAGGTTTCCGACTGAGTACCCAAGGCTAAAATTAGGATAATTGGCGCCAAGGTCAAGGGAACAAAGGTCGGATCAATGGTAACTATAACCGTGAGGGTTATTACGTCCGAGATGAAAACTACAACCGTGACAACAACTTCAACAGGGATAACTAGGGTAACATAAATGATATGAAATGGGCCCTATGTCTCTCCTCAAAATCGTGATGTTACTCCTAGGGATGGTGGAGATAGTATGGCACTAGTTGAGGATATGTTGCACAAAATGATAAGGAGGTTCGATGCTAGTGATGAGCACATTAAAGAGTTAAGGAGTGATTTAGCAGGTATTGGGCAAAAAGTTGATACACATGCAATATCGATTAAGCAGATCGAGTTGCAAATGGCCCAATTTTCTGCGACTATCATCAAAAGGAAACCGGGCACTCTTCCTAGCAACACTGTCCAAAATCTGAAAAATGATGCACACTGTATGGCAATCACTACTCGGGGTGGTAATTAAACCATTGACCAACCTATGTCGTCTAATGAGGAAAAAGGTGTGAAAGGATAATGATAAGGTTGTAAAGGGTAGTGGTGAAGCAGAAGATAGCACTTGAAAAGATGCAGAAGTCCCTATAAAGGTAATTTCCATGCATAGACCACCACCACCCTTTCCTCAGAGATTAATGAAAAAGACCGAGGATGGTAAATATCGGCGTTTTATAACAATGCTGAAGCAACTTTCTATCAATGCCCCTTAGGTAGAAGCCCTAGAACAAATGCCTAGTTATGCCAAGTTTATGAAAGATCCGGTTACAAAGAAAATATCGGTCACTTTTGAGGATGATGATAGAACGCAGTATTGTAGTGCTATTGCTAGAAGATCTCTCATATGAAAGAAAGAAGATCTGGGTGCGTTCACTATTCCTTGTACAGTCGGGTCATTACATTTCGCAAAAGTATTATGTGATCTGGGGGCAAGCATAAATCTCATGCCCCTCTTCATTTACAAGAAGTTAGGTTTGGGTGACCCAAAACCCACTGCGATGCGGCTACTGATGGAAGATCGAATAGTGAAAAAGCCTATAGGGATACTCCACGATGTGCTAGTAAAAGTGGATTCGTTCATATTTCCGGTAGATTTTGTTATTCTTGATTGTGAAGTAGATTTTGAAGTGCCTATTATTATTGGTAGGCCATTCCTTGCTATAGGTAGAGCCTTAGTTGATATGGAAAAGGGGCAGATGAAATTTCGATTGAACAATGAAAAAGCGACCTTAAACATTTGTAGGTCAATGAGGCTGACTGGTGAGCTCCAATCGGTATATGCCATATCCCACAAAGAAAAGATGAAGAAGGAGAATGAACAAAAAAGTGAAAAACAAGAGTTTATGGTTGGGGATTTGGTTCTTTCAGACAGTTCTAGGTTGCCTTGGCTTCCGGGCAAGCTCAAGTCCATTTTTTGCTTTCCAAAGAAGTAATTGACTGAACAATGGTAATAATAGATTGAAGTTAAGTCTAAACTATTTTCCTCGTGGGAACGATCTCAAACTCACTAGTTGGGTTATTTACTTGACACGACTGCTTTACTTCTTATTTTAGAAGTAAGTTTGAGCATATCGGCCTCCCCGTTTATTTTTCTTTTACTCTCTTCCTTAAAGCTGCCTAAGAGGTTGTGGGTTCGATTACCACACCACACCTTTATTTTGTTTTTATTTTCCCTTTCTCCTTTACTCTCCTTCACATCTTTGAGGTCGTGGATTCGATTCCCACGCCTCAGTCCTTTTATTTTATTTTTCCTTTGCTTCCAGTTTCTGCCTGAAGGTTGTGGGTTCAATTCCCACACCCAACATTTTATTTTTATTTATTTTTTTGTACTTTACTTTTAAGACAACACACCCAAGATCAATCCCCCTTGACCCCATTTCCCTTTTCACGTTTTAGTTCTTTTCAAGAGTTAGATTGCGAGTTCGATTCCTAATGACCTCACCTAATTTATACCCATTTAAATTTCCAGATTTATACATCTCTATTTATAAAAAAAACGTATAATATGCTGGAAATTTTGTCACATTTTTCAGCTCACTTTCTTCACCATTTGCACTTGAATTCATAGGGTAATTTGTAGGTCATTTAATACATTTTGGGGTGTATTGTTCATCGATTCGTTTAGCCAAAAGATTGATACTTAAATCAGTCACACTTTATTTTAATTAAAACCACGATTTACATAGGTTTATGCACGTAAAATGACAACCAAAAATTTTTTAAATTGAAGCCTTAATCGGAGAACCTCATTAATTTTAACAAAATTGCACAAGCACACACTTTCACCTAATTTCGAATACATGGTTGTCTCTTATACGGTTTCCAGTACACAAACATAATCATATCCATCACGAAAACATAACATATACCTAAGCCTATCAGTAATCACACCCAACCTACAATGCATTGGGAGCTAGTGACAAGGGCATGCAGAAGGGGAAACAATCCTAGTTTTCGGATTAATGTTATGAACCTGACGGGGTATCATGGAATAATAATTATTAATTAATTACATTAATTCAATAGATTAAATATAAATCATTTTAATACATCGCTTCCACCTTGGATTCAACCTTTCCTAGATCAACAAACTCCCCAAATTAGTTCGCTTGGATGTAGCAAGGGTCCGAAGTCTGGTGCTACGCGCATCAATCCGTGTAAAATCTGGTCTAATCATACGCATTCTTGACACATTGAGAATTTTTCATCTTATCCATTTTTGGGTTGTTACTTTATCCCCCCCCCCCCCCCCCGCGCCAGGAACTGTCGTCCCTGAATTATACTACTACTATCTAGCGTAATGCCCGTCAAATCATAACATATTAACTATACACAGTCAAGCAATAGCAACAAAAATGGTGAGATAAGGAAACTTACACTTAAGAGTGGGAAGTCTAACCTGAAGACCTGAAAAGATGAGGCTAGCGGGATCTCATATCGGCCTCAGCCTCCCACATAGCTCCCTCAAAAAGATGATTTCTCCACAATACCTTCACTGTGTCAATCTCCTTGTTCCTCATCCGCTTGATCTGTCTATCTAAGATCTCAACAGGTACCTCCTCATAGGACAAGTCTTCATAAACCCCCAAACCTTACACATGTAGAATCAATGTTTGATAACCTAGGCACTTCTTTACCATAGATACATGAAAGACTAGATGGACAGAAGCTAGCTCCGCTTATAAGTCCAACTCATAGGCCGCCTCACCCACACACTGTAGGATCTCGTATGGCCTAACATACCTCAAAGTCAACTTCCGATTCCTGCCAAACCTCATCACCCCCTTCATAGGTGATATATTTAGATAGACCTGGACACCAACATCAAACTCTAAGGGTCGTTTTCTATTGTCTGCATATGTCTTCTGCCGACTGTAAGCAATAGACAACCTGTCCCTAATCACTCTGAACTTCTCTAGGGCCTCATGAATGATCTCTTGACCCAAAATGGATGACTCTCCAACCTTGAACAACCCAACTAGAGATATACACCTCCTACCATACAGTGCCACAAACGGTGCAATCCCAATGTTAGAGTGATAGATAGTATTATACGAGAACTCTAACAAAGGCAGATGGTCATCCAAGTTATCCCTGAAATCAATCACACACGCTCTCAACATATTGTCTAATGTCTGAATGGTGCACTCTACCACTCCATCAAACCGAGGATGAAAGACAGTACTAAGCTTTACCTGCGTGCCGATGCTCTTCTCGAAAAATCTCCAGAAATGTGAAGTAAACCGAGATCCTCTATCTGAAATAATAGACAAAGGAATACCATGCCATCTCCCAATCTCATCAATGTAGAGACTCGCATAATCCTCGGCTCGGTAAGAAGACTTCATAGGGATAAACTGAGCAGACTTAGTCACCCTGTCCACAATAACGCATATGGATTCATGCTGTCTTCTAGTCCTCGGAAGACTAACTCCAAAGTCCATGTTAATGGAATCCCACTTCCAAGTCGGAACCTAAAAAATTTGAGTGAGAACGCAAAACATAAGATGTTCTGCCTTCACCTATTGACAATTAGGACATTTGGCCATGTAATCTGTAATGTCCTTCTTCATGCCATCCCACCAATAGTTCTATTTAGCGTCATGATACATCATGGTGGAACTTGGATGTATGGAATATCTATAACTATGGGCCTCTGCAATGATCCTGGTCCGAAAATCATCAACATTTGGTAAACACAACCTTTCCTTGTACCTAAGTATGCCATCATCTCCCAAAGCAAAAGACTCATTCATCTTAACAAACACTGAGTCCTTCATCTCCATCAATACCTGATCAAGATGCTGACCCTCCTTGACATCAACTACTAAGGATGATTCAGAACTAGGATTAACTGAAACACCCCCACTAGTAGAGTCAACCAATTGAGCACCAGTCTTGCCAGTCTATGTACATTTTTCGCCAACTCCTTTTTCACATCCTCAACATGGACTGTACTTCACATGCTCATCCTGCTCAATGCATCAGCCACAACATTAGCCTTATTGGGATGGTAGTGAACATTTATGTTATAGTCCTTCAAAATCTCCAACCATCTTCGCTGATGTAGATTAAACACCCTCTGTGTGAACACGTATTGGAGACTTTTGTGGACTGTGAACACATCCACATGCACACCATACAAGTAGTGCCTCCACAACTTCAGTGCAAACACCAAAGCTTCCAACTTCAGGTCATGAGTGGGATAATTCTTCTCATGAACCTTGAGCTGTCTGGACACGTAAGGTATCACCTAACCACCCTACATAAGAACACAAGCCAAACCAACCCTAGATGAATCACAATATTCAGTGTAACTATCACCACACCTAGGTAAAGTAAGCATCAGGGCTGAAGTGAGTCTGTCCTTGAGCTCTTAGAAAATCTTCTCACAAGTCTCTGTCCACTCAAACTTGGCCTTCTTCTTTGTCAAAGTTATCAGTGGGGAAGTAATGGAAGAAAAGCCCTTTGCAAACCTGCGGTAGTAACCAACAAATCCCAAGAAGCTACGGATATCTGTGAGAGTAAGAGGTTTTGGCCAGTTCTCAACAGCCTCAGTCTTCTTGGGGTTTAACTCTACACCTTGGCTGGAAACAACATGACCCAGGAAGGTCACCGATCTTTTCCAGAATGTACACTTGCTGAATTTGGCATACAACTGATGTTGTCTAAGTACCTACAAGGTTAGTCTCAAATTCTTTTCATGCTCTTCCTTGGTCTTAGAGTAGATGAGAATGTCAAAAATGAATACTATGACGAAAGAGTAAATGTACTCATAGAAGACCCTAGTCATAAGATCCATAAATGCAGCAGGTGCATTCATGAGACCAAATGATATAACTAAGAGCTCATAGTTACCATAACGGGTACGGAAGGCTATCTTTGGTATACCACCATCCCTAACCACCCTAAGCTGATGGTACCCTACATGAAGGTCAATTTTTGAAAAGAAGCTAGATCATTAGAGTTGGTCGAACAAGTCATCTATTATGGGAAGTGGATAACTGTTCTTAATAGTGACTTTTTTGGGCTGCTGATAATCGATACACATTATAAGGGTTCCATCCTTTTTTTTCACAAACAACACTAGAGCGCCTTAAGGGGATATGCTTGGCTGAATGAAACCCTTATCAGTGAGACCTTTTAATTGCAGCTTCAACTCTTTAAGTTTTGCAGGAGCCATTCTGTAGGGGGGAATCGAAATTGGTTTAGTATCGGGTTTTAAATAGATGCAAAAGTCAATCTCTCGAGAGGGAGAAACTCCAGGCAAATCATCACGAAATACATCTTGAAACTCATTCACTATAGGAACTGAATCTATGGAAGGAATGTCATGATCCAAATCATTAACACTCACAAAATGACATAATAACCCTTTGGACATCATTTTATTGGCCTTAAGATTTGAAATAAAGGGATTAGGATGACTCGAGTTGTACCCCACCTAGACTAGCTCTTCTTAATTAGGGTAACAAAACCTCACAACACTAATACGACAATCCATACAAGCATAACAACTATGAAGCAGTCTAAGCAAAGAATAACATCAAAATCATGCATTGGTAACTCAACCAAGTCTGCACACATAGTCTTACCACATACAACTATTGGGCAATCCTTGTATACTCTATCAGTTCTTACATTCTCTCCAAAAGGCCTACTAACCACTATAGGATCATGCAGCACTTCGGGCAATATCTCAAAAGAGAGAGCAAGAAAAGAAGTTAAAAAGGAAAGCATAGACCCTGAATCAAGTAAATAATAAAGTGAAGTCGAGAATACTTGCAACATACCTGTGACTACATCAGCGGACTTCTCTTGCTCCTCCCTTCCCTTCAGGCTGTAGCACATATTCCATTTACAAGGATCGACTATTGCTGTATCCTGTTGATTAGGCCTAGGCAGAGCATTACCTCCAGCCTGACCTCTTTTCTGTGGGAAGTCCTTAACCATGTGCCTGCTCTTATCGCAACAGAAGCAGGCATTAGTGCCCTGTCTGAACTCTCAATTGTGAGCACGGACACACTAAGCACAATCCTTTCTGGGACACTGCATCTCACCTCCATTGTCCTTCCTAGGCTCGGGTCTGCATCCTCTAGGTGTTTTACTACTCTGAGAGTTTGAGCTCCCTGAACTCTTTTGCCCCTTTTTGAACCTAGGATATTCGCGAATGCCAAACTTGTTTCTATGGCCTCTATAGCTGAGACCTGCCTTATCTTGAGGCTTAGTCCTCCTAAATCAAGAATGCCCCTCTTCTTGCAACCGTCCTCTACCTGCTAGACATGCACCATCAACCTTGAGAGGTCCATGATATCATGGAGCATCGCAGACCGACCCTCTTCCTCCAGACCTCCGTTGATTCTTGTGAGGAACCTACTAATCTCATCCCTGTTGTTAGATACAAGGGAAGTAGCATACCTGGACAGATTAACAAACTTCAGGCAATACTTTCTGACTGTAATGGATCCCTGCTTAAGGTTGATAAACTCCTCAACCTTGGCCTCCCTCATATCTCTGAGGAAGAATCTCTCTAGAAAGGTTGTCTTAAACAGCTCCCAAGTGACCGGAACTCCACCCAAAACTCAATTATCTTTCCACATCCTGCACCAAGTCTGTGCAACATCCTTGAGTTGATAGGAAGACAACTCTTCTTTATCAGTATTTCATGTACCCATAGCCACCAAGATCTTACTCACCTCATCCAAAAACTCTTGAGGATCCTCTGATGTCTTAGACCCTGTGACAATAAGAGGATTCATTCTCCTAAAGTCTCTCAGCCTATCAGCCATACTGCGAGCCGGTGGGTTCTCCCTTTGAACATTCCTCCAGTGGACCTGGTCAGTCATGGCCTGGGCGTACATAGTGATGGCCTGTTCTATCTGGGATAGATATGCCCTCACCTTAACATCAGTAAACCCAGAAGGGTTTACCGGCATAGCTACTCTTTCGACTGGAGCTTGGGGTGGAACTTGAATGTCCCCTGCAGCTGCTCCTCCTCTCCTTTGACCAATTGTTCTCCTAGTATTCATTTTCTGAAAAATAACAAGAATTGATGTTAGACACACACACAACACCTAGAAAATCATACATTAGTAAAGGCACGTAAGATCCGAAGAAGGGAAGTTTTCCTATGCATCATGCGGTCTCTAATTCAGGATAGTGGTGCACTTCACTAGCGTGACTTAGAAACTACTCAATGTGGTTGATGTGAACTTATTATCCTCGAAATTTAACCTAGTTCTATGATACAAACTTTGTCATGCCCGGAGTCTAGACCCCAGACACCAAGGACATGCATGAGTAACTATAGATCTTTCCTAACAACATCATTATGGAAAGTCAACTCACTGGACTTGCCAAATTGGGATTAGGAAAGTTAATGACCTTTCCAGATTTTGATTAGGAAAGTGAGTGATCTTTCCAAATTGGGATTAGAAAAGTCATTCCATGAGAGTAACATGCATAATCATGCTTATTATATTGCATACAACACATAACATCTTGCACATAGAACATAACATATTGCGTATAGAATATAACATATTGAATATCATTCGTTCATATGCCATGAGACCTTGGAATTATGGATTTGACATAAAGACTTCCCAAAATGAGAGCTCAACATATGAGACCTCAACTAGGGATCCTTCTTTAGAAAACACTGATTCTACTTCATTCATTCATACGTACTTCATTTCATTTCTTTCATAGGCTTGTGTAAAGACCAGCTATACATACGATGTAGTTTCAGACTTTCATCATGGTTGCTGTGCAATGATCAAGAATGACCTAGTGTCGTTACTTAAGTCTAGATCACCTCTTGAACCTCCTATCATAACTACTTTGGTATTATTGATTTCATTATGTGCATCATTTGAGGTTGGCCTCATTCATTCATTGGGAACTTTAATTTAACCAACATATATCATTTGAATATCATGAAATCCAGTGTCTCCCCCACAGCGAAAATAGGTGGAATCACCTGCCAAAGTGACCCAAAACATGCTAGCGTACATGGGGATTGAACTCCGCCAGATCCCTATATTGGCAGTATAGGTTCGAAGACTAGGAGATATAAGGAGACCCATAGCCGGCATGCCGGATAGTCTCATCTCATGAGAGTAACGTGAACCTCCGCCCTTCCCGAATGATGGCATCACCGCTCATAGCTAGTCTATCAGTGCTCAGTACAAAGTTCCATTACATTCAACTCATACATCATGGAAGCTCACTTCTAGTATGAGGACATCATAGCTCAATAGATGATTTCTCTTCTCATCATTATTATTAAGTGTGTTTATAAAGGCTAGCATGCTTTCGTGGGTAGTTACTAAGCATTTCAAGTTCCAATAATATCATTAGGCTACTAACATAAAAAACCATATAGCAACACAACATTCCAAAAGAACTCATGTCAACCATAAAAACTTCTAGCATGCTTTAACCATATTATGAACCACATTATTAAACATAACAGCTTTTTCACATAAACATCATACATAGCCATAAATGGCATCATATCATCAAGGTGTGTCAAAATACATCTTCACACACACTCATCAAACCATAAAACAAAGATAACATCAAACTCACCTTTTCTCCCTCAAGCATAGAGATACAATCTCTTCCAAGTAATCATGTCTAATAGACCACTGGACATGAAAATATAAGAGAGAGATCTTATAGAGTTATGTTATGTGGCACATTATGAGAATAATGAAGAAGGGAAAATCTATCATCTTATAGCTTCTCATATGATTTGATGATGTCCCGAATCATCACCAATGAAAAAAGACTCTACTAGACGTGAAAATATGATACTTTTAGAACCTAAACCCACTTTATAAACGTCATGTTGTGATACCACATTTGTCACATCCTGGGAGCACCTCCTAGAAGTAACATAGTGTATTTGAACTCGCAGAGGTCTTATACAAGCCCATAGTTATCATTCATCGCATTGACACAGTAAATTTGGCGGAGTAAAATTAGAGTACATCAGGGACACAACCCATAAGACACATTACATAACTATACAATATTTACAGTCTTTAGATTAAAGATATAAGTATGAGACCCTTGAACTTTAAGGATTACTTTCATTGAGCTTGGTAATAATATAACAAGCTATTCACACTTAAAGACATCATAAGCTACAGTTTGTGTAAAAAGTAGAGAAGATGGGATTAGCACAAAAATGTACAAAGTAAGACAACCATGCAAAAACATGCATTTAAAAGGGACATTTTCTTCAAAATCATACTTCATTCTATTTTGAGTAAACCATCATAAAACCTTTATCAATATCATTCATATCAATCAGATACTTCATATATTCATATTCAAAGGCCAATCATCACATAAGATCACATATAGAATTTATGACACTTTTGAATCATATTACAGTGAGCTCTCTTTCCTTTAACAGTAAGCTTTATTTCCTTTTATTCATTATTTTCTCAAGTAACCCTCTAGTGATACTTGGTGAAATGTATCACCTTAAGTTCACATAGAAATCATACATACAACCTACATAAACCAACATATATCCTCATATAAGCATAATACATCAATAACACATTTAAGTCAAACATTAGGACACTATAGTTAATTACTTTTAGTTGTACATATCGAAACTCCACTTCACATCAATGCATTATAATACCTTAATCATAATCCTACTCTAAATCTACTTGTACAATGTATATGTGAAGCCCCATAACCTCACACATACTTAGTAAACTTATCATAAGACCACAAGACTTACCATACAATTCATACATAATCAAGAAAGTGAATATAACTTCACTCATATCAATACAAGAACTTTAAATTTTATTCGATAATATCAACAAAGTGCATATAAGGACCGATCATATCACATAGATTCATATCATGCACATCTTCAGAACAACTTTTGCAATGTCATGCTTAAGAACATAATCATAATCATACATATTTGGTCACCTTCCTAAGAATTCCTAGTGAGATACTTGTGAAATTTCTAGATGGGTTCATTAATTCCATCTATACCAAGTAACTTACCTCAAGTCGTCCTAGTTAGGATCCTATTGATTTACTTCCATTGTGTAAGACCTAAAAAATGACTTAGGTGAACTAGAGCCTAACATATTGGTAATAATGGTCTAAGGTCCTAAATAGGTATAATATATAGTATAGAGACAATATCTAAACTATTAGGTGCATTGGAAGTAAAACATCATGGGGCGACTAAGACGTTCAACGACTAAGTTTCCTATGTGCCTCATATGTGGTTCTATGTGTTTATGTGTGATTCATGAGGTTTTAAGGTACTTAAATAAGTAATTATAGCATCAATAGGAAGTGTATAAAGTTTCAAGAAGTTTGAAGGTCAAATGTCCAAGAACGTCCATGACATTCGAAAAATGTGCCTGAAATAGACCTTTTGTGTCTAACCATGTTTCGCCGAGTTTTACGTGTTCGTTTAGGATGAAATTTATGTGAGAGGTTCTAAAATGGTATAAAATAATTTTTGGGTTTGAAACGACTAGGAAAACATCCCCAAAGACCATCCAAGGTTTATTGAGGAAGGACCCAAGTTGGTGGAAAAAACTGCCAGAAGGCAGTCCACCTACTGAGGGTAATTAATGCCTAGTGGCCTGGTCGACGCCCCATAGGTTGTGTGATTCAGTTAAGTATTATCCTGGGGAGTTAATCTCCCATTTACAAGCCTCTGAACCCATTAAAGGTTGCTAACACATCCCGTAAGTGGGCTTACGCCCCGTCGATGCGGAAATCGTCTTTTGGCATGTCCCTTCGTGCAGTTTAACTGCCAATCTAGGGGTGAACTTGTAAATTCACTCCACTTCCATAAATAGACTTTGGTGAATCCTCAGGGTTATATTGGGTATTTTAAATAATTATATAAGTGTTTAATACGTAGAATATTTCATTTTTCCAAATCAAAACCCCAATATCTCTTAGAAACGCCCAAAGACTCTATTGAAGTCCAAAATCAAGGAAGATGTTGGTGTAACTATTTGAGTGTATATTATTCATAAAAGTGAAGAATTATCATAATTGAGGTGTTTTTTTTTGATCCTTGAAACTCGTTTCATCAAGAAACCCAACTTCAAAAATGTTTTTTAAAGTTAAATTGTCTAATTTCATGATTCTACCATGGGTTCTTGCATTAATGGTTTTCAATCGTCTATTATGGACTAGGTTGATGTTATATTGACGATTTTAACCTAAATACCTATGAAACCATGTAATTTTTGAACCCTAGTTTTTGACTAGTTTATGGGTTACTTGATATTGGCTTAATGTTGATGAATTCTTGTGTAGTTTCTTATGGGCTTTCTAATGGTATAAGAATTGTATTCAATTGATGTCTAATTGGTCTTACATTGTTTAATATATATTTAATTGGTCTATATTTCATTGATTTTGATAGTTTATGAATTGATGTTCATGGCCATGAGTAAGGGCCTTATGAGGTTTAATTGGATGATATGGTATTGGCTTGAAGTGTTGACGATGAAGAGGTGGTATGATGACCTATTTATTTTTATTTAATGTTATTTTAGATTTCAATTATATTGTGGCAGGTTTGGCCCACTTATGAACCCGGTGTTATATGTATTAATATGGCCTTGTATATGTTATTTTAAGTATATTGATGAACATGGCCTTGTCGGCAACTAGTTGAACTATATGGCTATTTGTATAATTTAATAGGTTATGTATGACCTTATCTGCCTGTTCATATATGTTTCTTATATTGATGTTGTTAAGTGATCATGCAAGACCATGATTATGTGATTCTAGTATAACATGTAATATGGACTAATGTGATGTATATGGTGTGTTGTTTAGGTAGACTACTGTCCCTTACTTGATAAATGTATGAATGTGAATAATGCGATGTCTTTAAATAGGATGTTAAAAATATTTGATGTACTAATGTTATGTGGAACCTTGAACCTAGTGGTAAGGTTATGAATATTAAAATAGTAAGTCGAATGGTAGCCTTCATGTGATGAATGATGGAATTAGGTTTGATTGGCTGGAACTGAATCATATCTACCTACAAAAAGTGTTAATGTGGTTCTTGTCTCCATTAGAAGGTAACCCCTAGAGGTCCTCTTTTGTAAGGTAAATGTAATTGGATTATGAACTAGATATGGAACCCTTTTGTACGACCTTAATGTGAATTACTCTATGAGAACAAAGGCTAGCACCGAGTGAGTATGGTAAGGGTAGTAGTTCTAGTTAAGCGTGAGACTTGAATACAAAGTGTTCCCTTCATATTCCTTAACCATGTGCCTACGTAGTATGTGTCCACATTCTACCCTTGGCAAGTAGAACAACCTCATTGGAGTAGGATAGATCTCAATATTGCATGTCTTACTATCATGGTCTATGTTGGTTATTTCCTATTATCATCATATGGGATCCATATTAGCATTAGAGAAGTTCTATGAGGTTTAGGTGGTGGTATGGGACACTATCTAGACATTGCACAATAGATTTTGAAGATGTTAGGAAGAGTCCCTAGGTCTTCTCCAAGACCGTTACAGGAATGTCCTTATGTAATGTAAGAGTCTAACTGAACTAATGACATTGAATTGGTAATTGTGTAAATGCATAAGTACCGAATCTAATGTAACTTAAGGATTCCTTAGATAAAGTGTGAAGAGGGCATAAAGGATGATATCTTCATGTTTTATCTTTGGAAGTCTTGAGTATGACTCTAGTTAGGGAAGATGTTTGGTATTGTAGACATGATCTAAGCCTTAGGTAGTCTTAATGACTATTTAGGTAATCTTGAAGAGGTCAATCATAGATGTTATCTTCTTGATTTCATAAGAAGGTCTTTTGATAGCCTTTGGAAGGAGAATGTCATATCATCTATGTGTTGGTGCGCTTAATGAGAATGACGCTATCCGAGGGAGTCTATTAGATCTCTTTAGTGTGTGTATAAGTGATTGTATGGGCGGTTTCTTCAAAACTCATTCAAGTGAGACTTAGAGTTACCTGTGGTAGAAGAATCTTACCTTGATGTTTATGATGTTTTATAAGTGTGTATGTGACTCATTATAAGTAATCTTAAGGGTCATTTAGGAACATCTAAAGAGGGTGTATGGGCGGTCTCTATTTGTGTTACTTAAGTGAATATTTGGATGGTTTTGAGTGGGATTATTACATTCTAAAGGGTGTCTAAAGTGAAGGATTATAACTTCACTGTATAGTGAAGTAATTCATTGTAACTATGAATTGATCTCACTATAATGTGAATTCTAAAATTATGGTATTTGGTTAAATGTTATCTTATGTGTTTCTAAGTTGATTAAATGTTGTTCTTATGATTATAATATGATTATTAAATGAAAAGATGCATATTTCCAATAAAAGTGTATTATCATGATTTTTATGCATAAGCCATACTTAGTACATGTGGTTGTACTAATTCATGATTTTATCTATCTATTGTTCTTGGTAGGTGAAGACCTTTTGGGAAGTGAAGAATTGGACTTAAAAGATTGTTGAAGAGAAGTTGAAGTACGTCCTTACTTTACTCGACGCCATCTATGTCTTTTATGTTTCTAATGAAGTTTTGTAATAAGATTATGTAGTAGTATTTTTTCTATTTTCGTATAAAAGTATGGGCCTTGTCCCAAGTATTCTTGTGTCTTAAGATGATGATATTGAGACTTAGTATTTCCCATTACTTTTAAATGAAAGAGATTTTATAAGACTATGGTATATTTTGTGAAAAGTTTTAATTCCACTGTACTTTTCACTATGTATATGCAATGAATGATATTAAAGGGCTTGTACATGACCTCCGAGAGGTAGAGTATGCTGGTTACAATCCGATATTGTACCTTAACTTCTAGCGTTTTGTCTTGGGATGTGCCAAGCTTGGTATCAGAGTAGATGTTTGTGAAAGTAGTATTAGGAATGGAAAACTCTCATCAAGTCATGTCTAGTAAAGTCGTCATTGTCGGTGTAAGTTGCGACACATCTATGGGTGAAAGGCTATAGGACAATAGATTCCCTTCTCTTAAACTCCTATGCAATGTTCTGGCTATCATTATTATGACTTTCCTTGTGTTTCTAGGAAATGAATACCATAAGGATGGCCGCTATAAGGTTGGAAGAGGAGAGGATGAATGAGGAGGTTCCTCCACAAGTTGTGCATGTTGGGAAAGTTTCTCAAGATGGACAAGGTGTCGAATGTGCCTATGGTGCTCAATTGCCTCCCTAAGGTAATTGTATTCATAGTGTGGCAGGAGGTATTGAGAATCCGGACTTATAGGGAGATTAGAGAGGCTTTGATTGCTATAGCCTGAGCCGTGACCATGCGATATAATTTGAACATGATGCGTAGGGTTGTGGAGAGCACTATGACATCTAGGTTGAGACACTTTTTAAAGAAGTATCCTCCAATCTTTCTTGGCTCTAAGGTAGTTGAAGATCCACAAGAATTTCTTGATGGAGTGTTCAAGGTGTTGACTGTTATGGGGGTTATATCTAGGGAGAAGGCGTAGTTGGCTTCGTATCAACTGAGGGATGTTTCTCAAATATGGTACACTCAATGGAAGGATCATAGGCCGAAAGAATCGTAACCTATTGAGTGGGACGAATTCAAGGAAGCTTTTGTTGGTAAGTACTTTCCTTGAGTAAGAAGAGAAGTTAAGGTGGAGGAATTTATCAATCTCAAGCAAGGCAATATGACTGTTGAGGAGTACTCTTTAAAATTCTCAACCTTGTCTATGTATTCCCGTTCTCTTATGTACAATCCAAGAGATGAAATGAGTCATTTGTGATGGGTGTAGCCGACTTAGTAATGGAAGAATGTCATACTGCTACGTTACATGATGATATGACCCTAGCTAGACTCACAGTTTATGCATTATCGATTGAAAAGTCTAAACATAGGATGATGGCTAAAAGCTTGAAAAGAATTGGTGCAAGTGATCTAGGGAAGACAAGGTTTAAGAAGAGGGATCTATCTCAAGAAGAGCCTAAGAGTTCTAAGGTGAAATTGGACAAAGAATGTGGTTCCAAGGATGGAAATCGTATTTGTGCCAAGTGCAAAAGAAACATTATGGTGAGTGACTATTGAGTAACGGGAGTTGATTTGGTTGTGGTAAGGAAGGACACAAGGTGAGAGATTGTCCTATGATTGCTTCTAGAGGAAAAGATGGTAAGCATGTCGCTCCTAGTGTTCCAAAGGATGATGCTCCAACAAAGAGGTGTTTCTATGCACTCCGTTCTAGAGTGGAGAAGCCGAAAGAGAGATATTTTGATTTTGGTAAGTTCTCTTTATCTTTATGCAATATGAGTTCCTTCTAAGTGGAGGAGTATGGTTAGTAGGTAACATAGAAAGTCCTAGAAGTTGTTGCATGTGCATGGTGTTTAGGTGTTTTGTTGAAATTGAATTTCGTTAAATTCTTGCATTGTGTATTTTATGAATTCATGATTATATTTTAAGATTTTTTTATATGATGTTACATTGAAAATTAGCATGTTTAAATCATGAATTGCCTAAAAGACTCATTTATTAAAACTTTTGGTAAAATTCACTATAGCATTAAAACAGTTCACTGCTAAAAATTTTTGTGAAAATTGGCTAATTGATTCTTTGGTTTAAAATTATTTTAATTTTATTATAACTATGTTTATGAGTGTAATAATGAATATAAAATGAGTTTTTGCTATTTGGAAAGGAACGTGTGAGTTTTGTAGCATTATGAGCTATAAAATTGTCTTCTAGTTTCTTGTTGAGTTATGAATCTCTTGACTATGTTATATTGATGTTTTCTTCTTGATAATGGTTTATATGGATTTGTTATGTACTGCTTGTTGAATCCCTACTCTTGGAAGTGTTTAGAGAGTGTCAAGTGTCATTTGAGGACGAATGTTGTCCAAGTGGGAAGATTGTAAGACCCCCAAAATAACATAGGTGAACTATAGTCTAACATGTTGGTCTTGATGGTATAATTTCCTAAATATGTCTAATATAGAGTATAGAGGCCGTATCTAATGTATTAGGTGCATTGGAAGTCAAACGTCAAGGGGCGACTAAGACGTTCGATGACTATGTGACCTATGTGTCTCAGATGTGGTTATATCTGTTTATATGTGATTTATAAGGTTTTAATGTCCTTAAATGATTTATGATAGCATGTATAGGGAGTGTGTCAATTTTCGAGCAGTTTGGAGGTCAAACGTCAAAGAACGTCCATGACGTTCGAAAGATATTCCTTGACTCAACCATGTGTGTCTAAGCATGTTTTGTCGAGATTTAAGTGTTTGTTTTGGATGAAATTTATTCCGAGGAAATATCCCCAAGGACCATCCAAGGTTCCTTAAGGAAGGATACAAGTTGGTGGCCAATCTGCCAAAATGCAGTCCACCTACGGAGGGCAATCGACGACTACTGGCCTGGTCGACGCCCCGTAGGTGGTGGGCATCATTGGGGACTTATCCTGCAGAGAAGCTCAAAATTCAAAGCCTTTGAACCCATCTATGGTTTCCATCTTGGCACGTAAGTGCACTTACACCCCGTCGATGGGGGAAGTCGTCTGTAGACATGTGCCTGTGTGCAGTTTCACTCCCAAGCTAGGAGTGAACTTGTAAATTAACCCAACTTCAAAAAATAGACTTTGGCGGTTCCTAAGGGTCATATTGGGAATTTTATATAAGTTTTTAAGTCCTAGAAGATTTCATTCTTCTAAATCAAAACCCCAAAATCAATTAAAAACTCCCAAAGACTGCATTGAAGTCCAAACTCTAGGAAGAGCTTGCTGTGACAATTTAAGTGGATATTCTTCACCAATGTGAAAAATCCTTATCATTGATTTATGATTTTTTTCCCTTGAACTTGTTTCATTAAGGATACCAAGTTCGAAGAGGTTTTCTAAAGTTTTCTAAAGTTGAATTGTCCAATTTCATGATTTTACCATGGTTCTTGCATTAATGGGTTTGAAACGTTTATTATGGACTAGATTGATCTTGTATTTATGATTTTAACCTAAATTACTTATGAACCCATGTAATTTATGAACCGTAGTTTTGACTACCTTATGAGTTACTTGATATTGTCGTAATGTTGATGAATTCTTGTGTAATTTCTTATAGGCTTTCTAGTGGTATAAAAATTGTATTCAATTGATGTCTAATTTGTCTTAGATTGTTGTATATTGATAAAATATTCTTATATTTCATTGTTTTATATAGTTTATGTATTTAATTGATGTTCATAGCCATGGGTAATGGCCTTATGAGGTTGAATTGGATGATTTTATATTCGCTTTAAGTGTTGAGGATTAAGAGGTGGTATGCTGACCTATTTCTTCTTATTTAATTTTATTTTAGATTTCAATTATGTTGTGATTGGTTTGGTCCGCTTATGGTGGCGGTGTTATGTGAATTTATGTGTCGTTGTCGGCATTATTTTATGTATATTGATGATCATGGCCTTGTCGGCAGCTACTTGAAGTATATGTCCTTTTGTGTATTTGATTAGGTGATTTATGACCTTATCTACCTATGTGTTAATATATATTTCTTATAATGAAGTTGGTAGGTGATCATGCTATAATAGGAATATATGATTCTAGTATAACATGTAATATGGACTAATGTGATGTATATGGTGTCGTATTTAGGTAGACTAATGTCCCTTACTGGATATATGTACTAATGTGAATAATGTGATGTATTCACTTAGGATGTAAAGAGTCTTATATGTACGAATGTTATGTGGAACCTTTGACCTAGTGATAAGGTTATGAATATTGAAGTAGTAAGTCATAATTGTATCCTTCATGTGATGAATGATGGACTTATGTTTGATTGGCTGGAACAACATCATATCTACCTAAGAAAAGTAAGAATGAGATTCTTGTCACTATTGGAAGGTAACCCATAGAGGTTCTCTTTGGTAGGGTGATATACCGTGGTTTCACGGTATAATTAATACTTTTTCCTTAAGTTTAGTGTGTCCGAAAGCCTTTTTGTGCTAATTTTGATATATGTTTTTCTTTGTTTTGCAGGAAATCTTTCTAAAGCTGAATGCGGAGATTTTGAGCAAAAAAATGCAGAAGAGACCACCTACGGAGCTTATGACGGTCCGTCGTGCTTGTGACGGTCTGTAGGTGGCAGCGTAGAGAAGCTGCTGAAGGAAGATGGGGATGTCTGACCAAGTGTGGGATTACGTAGCTTGTGACAGTCCGTCATGGATATGACGGTCCGTCCTGCAGGTTCATCGCGAAGATCAGAGAAGTGATCCCAGTACCCAGATTCCAAGAGTTGAAGTATTTTGTAAAGAAGACCCTCGACGGACCGTCGTGCCTATGACGGTCCGTCACACTTGCCGTCGAGGGGAATGAAGAAAGCAGCAGAAGAATTGCACCAAGTATGGGGCGACGGAGCCCACGACGGTCCGTCATGACCACGACGTTTCGTCGCGTGGTCCGTCGACCCAGCCGCGTTTTGGCAGATTTCCAGTAATTAGAATCCTTGTTTAATTAGGTTTTTATTTTTTATAAATAGTTCGAAAAAACCTCGTTTTTGATGTTAGACTCTTGGAGATTAAACATCATATTATTAGACTTTGTTTTTCTGAGTGTTTGATTGTTGGAGATTCTTACAAGTAACACTTGTTGATTAATCAAGCAAATTTTCAGACTTTATTCTTTCTCATTAAAGTAAGTACATGAATTCTTGTTAATATATTTGATTAATGTGTTTATGGCTATGAGGAACTAAACTCTATAACTAGGGTTGTGGGAACCATAGGCAAATAATGAGATAAACCCTAGCTAAAATAACAATTCTAGAATCGTGTCTTGCATGTATTAATAATTCTTTCGCTTAGATGTCTTTTTAACGGATGATCAACGTTAGAACTCGCATTAATGCTACTTGTCGGACCAAGGAGGTAGATAATAGGAAAAGAATTATTAACATAGATTTAGTGTATACTATCTAATAGGCTAGTATTGATTGGTATGAGGTAATAACTTAGTCAAATATCGAATACGATGCTTAATATGAGGTAAGGATAAGGGTTAGGAAAACAACACACGTAGCCGGACCAAGGTGCGGAGTGAGATTTTCTAGATGCCGAACCAAGGATTTAGAAATACATAACTTATCACTTTACATGCAAGATACTAGGAAAGAATTGCTATAGCTAGAATTATCAAGTTATGAACCTGTGGGGAACACGTAAACCCTAGTTACTTTGATTACTTGATTAAAACTCAACATTAAAAGCTGTTAAGTGTCTCTGTCAAGTTCGTTAGTTATTTTTATTTTATTAGAAAGTACAAAACCCCCCTTTTATGCTTTTACTTTTTAAGGAAGTCATCAACCGAACAATAGTAATAACAAGTTGGAGTTAAGTCTAGACTATTTTCCTCGTGGGAACGATCCCAACCTCACTAGTTGGGTTATTTACTTGACGCGACCTCTTTTCTTCTCATTTGAGAAGTAAGTTTGAGCGTATCAAATTTTGGCGCCGTTGCCGGGGAATTTAGCTTTTAGATTAACTTGAACTTCTTACTATAGTTTAGTTGATATTTTCTTGATTTTACTTAGTTTTATTGTTTTTGATTCCTTTTCAGAATTATCCTCCTTGTAAGCCAAATACACGGAGAGGAAGAGAACCGTTGTTCCCCTACTATCACGAGCTAGAACGTACACTGCGAAACATGAATCGTAACTTGGGAATCAATGATGAGGATCCAAACCAGGACATCCCAGCTCCGGCTGATGTTCATGGTCAGATGTTACCCGATGCTCCGGGTGAATGTCAACAGAGGGGACAGAATCCCGCTCCACGGCCCCAAGCATACTACAGAGGCTATGATAACATAGCAGATTCGGATGGGCCACAGGTTTTGCCTCCTCTACCCACAGGCCACACTTTTGTGGTAACTAGTAGTCTGATGCAAATGCTCACTGCCAGAGGTTTGTTTTCAGGGCTACCTTCTGAGGATCCACATGCCCATATAGCTAAGGTAAGGGCAGTGTGTAAAAGTTGTGTGGGGAGGCCTGATTTTGATCTAGATGTAATAGGTCTCAGAGTGTTTCCTCTCTCACTGACGGGAGAGGCTGCTATGTGGTTTACTGAGCTCCCATACAACTCTATTTTCACTTGGAACCAACTACGGGATGTCTTCTTAGCACGCTACTATCCGGTCTCAAAGAAATTAAACCACAAAGACAGGGTGAATAACTTTGTGGCACTACCAGGAGAGTCAGTTAGTAGTTCTTGGGATAGATTCACCTCATTCCTGAGAAGTGTCCCAAATCACCGTATTGATGATGAGTGACTAAAGGAATACTTCTATAGGGGACATGATGATAACAATAAAGCGGTGTTGGACACTATAGCAAGTGGATCTTATGGAGAATTCCCTTATGCTGAGATTGCTGAGAAATTAGAGAAAATCTCCCGTAACAACAACATTTGGAGTACTAGGAAATCCGATACAGGGAGAAACACCTTCGCAGTGCAGTCCACTCACAACCCAGCCACAGATGATATTCGGGAAGAAATGGCTCAGATGAGAACTGAGCTTGGGTTGGTACTAAAACATGTCACTGGGGGTGCAGAAAAGGTTAATGCAGTCAACTACTTGGCTAAACCACCACCTCCAATTGATGAGTGTTATTATGAGGAGGATTCCTATGCAGTAAATGAACAGATGGGGGGTTTCCGACCAAGTGCCCAAGGCTCTAATCAGGAAAATTGGCGCCAAGGTCAAGGGAACCAAGGTCGGAACTATGGTAACTACAATCGTGAGGGTCATTATTTCTGAGATGGAAACTACAATCGCGACAACAACTTCAACAGGGGTAGCTATGGTAACAGAAACGACAGAAATGGACCTTATGTTCCTCCTCAAAATCGTGAAGTTACTCCTAGGGATGGTGGAGGTAGTATGTCGCGAGTTGAGGATATGTTGCATAAAATGATGAGGAGGTTCGATGCTAGTGATGAGCAAAATAAAGAGTTGAGGAATGATCTAGCGGGTATTGGGCAAAAAGTTGATACCCATGCAATATCAATTAAGCAACTTGAGTTACAATTGGCCCAATTATCTGCATCGTGAACACACGCGACAGCGGGCACTCTTCCTAGCAACACCGCCCAAAATCCGAAAAATGATGGACATTGTATGGCAATTACTACTCGCGGTGGCAAGCAAACCATTGATCCACCTATGCCATCGATGAGAATAAGGTGACAATGTAATCGATAAAGTGGTAGAAGTTGATCTTTGAATTAGAGGATAACACTGCAAAAGATGCTGAAGTGCCTAAAAAGGTAACTCCTATGCCTAGGCCACCACCCCCATTTCCTCAGAGATTAGTGAAAAAGACCGAGGATGGTAAATACCGACGTTTTATAACAATGTTGAAGCAACTTTCTATCAATGTCCCTTTGGTAGAAGCTTTAGAACAAATGTCCGGTTACGCAAAATTTATGAAAGATCTGGTTACTAAGAAAAGATCGGTCACTTTTGAGGATGATGATAGAATGCAGCATTGTAGTGCTATTGCTACAAGATCTCTGGTCCAAAAGAAAGAAGATCCGGGCGCGTTTACTATTCCTTGTACAATCGGGCTATTACATTTTGCGAAAGCATTATGTGATCTGGGGGCAAGCATAAATCTCATGCCCCTCTCGATTTACAAGAAGTTGGGTTTGGGTGACCCAAAGCCCACGGCGATGCGGCTACTGATGGCTGATCGAACAGTAAAACGACCTATAGGAATACTCCACGATGTGCTAGTAAAAGTGGAGTCATTCATCTTTCCAGCCGATTTTGTTATTCTTGATTGTGAGGTTGATTTTGAAGTGCCTATTATCCTTGGGAGGCCATTCCTAGCTACGGGAAGAGCCTTAGTAGACATGGAAAAGGGGCATATGAAATTTCGGTTGAACAATGAGGAAGTGACCTTTAATATTTGTAGGTCCATGAGGCAGAGTGGTGAGCTCCAATCGGCATCTGCTATATCCTACAATATGGGTGAGACCTTTGAGACACAAATAGAATAACGTCTAGGTGTTGAAGCATTAGCGGCAGTGATAATGAACTTTGATAGCGATTGCATTGAAGAGTATGAGTCATTAGTAGCGGCTCTTGACCGAGGTGATGTTCGGTTTAAACCAAAGAAATTTGAGCTTGATATGAAGAATCGCCAGTCCCCACCCGCTAAACCATCTATAGAGGAAGCTCCAAAAGTTGAATTAAAAGCTCTCCCACCTCATCTTAGGTATGAATTCTTAGGAAATGGTGACACTTTGCCGGTAATCATTGCATCAGACCTAGATGAACAACGTGTTCGAAGTTTGGTGAAGGTACTAAAAAGGTTCAAAAGAGCTATTGGGTGGACCATTGCGGACATTATTGGGATCCCTCCTGGTATTTGCTCTCATAAAATCCAACTCATGCCTGATCATAAGCCGAGTATTGAGCACCAGAGACGCTTGAATCCTCCTATGCAAGAGGTTGTGAAGAAGGAAATTATCAAGTGGTTGGATGCTGGAGTAATCTATCCAATCGCCGATAGTAGTTGGGTATGCCCGGTTCAGTGTGTACCTAAGAAAGGGGGAATGACTGTGGTCCCCAACGAAAAGAATGAACTTGTTCCGATGAGACCGGTTACTGGATGGAGGGTGTGCATGGATTACCGTAAACCAGATTCATGGGTGAAAAAGACCATTTTCCTATGCCCTTCATGGATCAGATGTTGGATAGACTTGCCGGAAAAGGGTGGTATTGTTTTCTTGATGGGTATTCGGGGTATAATCAGATTTCTATCGTACCAGAAGATCAAGAGAAAACCACTTTCACTTGTCCATATGGGACTTTTGCATTTAGAAGAATGCCGTTTGGGTTGTGCAATGCACCCGCAACCTTTCAGAGATGTATGATGTCAATATTTTCTGACATGGTGGAGGATACTATAGAGGTTTTTATGGATGATTTTTCTGTGGTTGGTGATTCATTTGAGCGATGCTTGAACAATTTATCTGAGGTTCTTAAGAGATGTGAAGACTGCAATCTGGTACTAAACTGGGAAAAGTGTCCTTTCATGGTGAAAGAGGGTATTGTGTTGGCTCATCGCATTTCAGAAAAGGGTATAGAGGTTGATCGAGCTAAAGTTGAGGTAATAGAGAGACTTCCCCCGCCGATCTCTGTGAAAGGTGTGAGAAGCTTTCTTGGGCATGCAGTTTTTTATCGGAGATTCATCAAAGACTTTTCAAAGATTGCACACCCATTGTGAAAATTACTGGAGAAAGAATGTAAATTTTGTTTTGATGAGTCCTGTCTTAATGCATTCAGTGAGCTAAAAGAGAAGTTAGTGTCTGCACCTATTTATTATTTCTCCGGATTGGAACAGTCCATTTGAGGTAATGTGCGATGCTAGTGGGGTGGCTCTTGGTGTAGTATTGGGACAGAGAAGAAACAAAATCCTTCACCCAATTTAATATGCTTGTAAAGCCCTAAATGAAGCCCAGAAGAACTACACAGTGACTGAGCAAGAACTCCTCGCATTAGTCTTTGCTTTTGAGAAATTTTGCTCTTATTTGCTAGGTACTAGAGTCATAGTGCATACTGACCATTCAGCACTGAGATATTTGATGGCGAAAAAGGATGCGAAACCAAGGCTGATTCGTTGGGTATTACTGCTGCAAGAATTTGACTTTGAAGTGCTGGATAGAAAAGGGACTGAAAATCAAGTTGCTGATCATTTGTCCCGTCTAGAGGATGAAGCTATGAGAGAGTTAGGGGTTAAGACTGACATTGATGATACTTTCCCCGATGAACATGTATTGGCTGCTTCACAAGACTTGATTCCATGGTTCGCAGATTTTGCGAACTATCTGGCTAGTGATATTGTTCCATCAGACTTGTCATTTCATCAAAGAAAAAAGTTCATGTACGATGTGAAGAAGTTCTTTTGGGATGAACCATACTTGTATAGGAGTTGTGCCGACGGGCTTATTCGGTGTTGTGTGCCCGAATGTGAAATGTTGAGTGTATTGGAGGCATGCCATTCTTCACCTGTTGGCGGACATCACAGTGGTATCTGAACCGCTCACAAGATATTGCAATGTGGTTACTATTGGCCAACTCTTCATCAAGATGCTCATGGGTTTGCTAAATCATGTGACAAATGTCAACGAGATGGTGGTATTTCAAGAAAGCAAGAGCTCCCTCTAAACCCCATTATTGTGATTGAGTTATTTGATGTGTGGGGTATTGACTTTATGGGCCCTTTCGTGAGTTCTCATGGGATGAAGTACATTCTTGTAGCAGTTGATTATGTATCTAAATGGGTCGAAGCCATAACTCTCACAAACAATGAAGGGAAGAGTGTCACTGCATTCTTGAAAAAGAATATATTCTCCCGTTTTGGCACTCCAAGGGCCATTATTAGTGATGGGGGTTCCCACTTCTGCAACAGATTGTTCAAGGGGTTATTGGAGAAATACGGTGTTCGCCATAATGTGGCCACGCCTTACCACCCTTAAACTAGTGGGCAAGTTGAGGTATCGAATCGGGAGATCAAACAGATATTGTCCAAAACAGTGAGTGCTAGTAGAACAGATTGGTCAAGGAGGCTTGATGATGCTCTTAAGGCCTACCGGACAGCTTATAAGACTCCCATAGGTATGTCTCCATACCAACTTGTATATGGGAAATCTTGTCATCTTCCGGTTGAGTTAGAGCATAAATCCATGTGGGCTATGAAGAAGTTAAAATTGGATTGGAGCGAAGCTGCAGAGCAACGGTTAAAGGGGTTGAATGAACTTGATGAATTTCGCTTGAAAGCCTAAGAAAGCTCAGCCCTATATAAAGAAAAGATGAAGAAGTATCATGACAACAAAAGTGAAAAACGAGAGTTTATGGTCGGGGATTTAGTGCTTCTATTCAATTCCAGATTGCGCTTGTTTCCAGGCAAACTCAAGTCCAAATGGACTGGTCCATACACGGTTACCCAACTATTCCCTCATGGAGCAGTCGAGTTGGAAACTAAGGAGGGTGTGCGGTTCAAGGTGAATGGACAGCGCATAAAAATCTATCTAGGGCATGCTGAATCGGCGAATGAAGTGATCAAGGCATACCATCTTGATGAAGTCTGAGTAATCAAGTGGCCCCTGTCGTGCCGCGACGTTAAATCTGGCGCTTGTTGGGAGGCAACCCAATACTTATCGTCTTTTTAATAATGGTAGCATTTTTCTATAAATGGGTTTTAAATTTGCAGGCACATCACCAGGAAATTCTGCAGAAAACTACTCTGCAGTAGCCACTGACGGATACAACGACGGACCATCGTGACTGAAACGGACCGTCGAAATCACCGTCACACCAGGTATGTATTTCTATCATTTTTTGAAATTAGGGCACACACGACGGAAACCACGACGGGGCGTCGCATGTGCGACGGACCGTCGTCGGGGAACCGTCGTCCGATTAATGAAATTAACCCGACCCGACCCGGCTGGACCCCTTTTCAAAATTTGACCGTTTATACTCCCCACCCCTCCATATTCCACCCCATTACTTCCAACTTCCTCTCATCTCCCCTCTCTTTTCCACTTCCACACTTCCCCATCATCATTACTCCCACAATCTCCCCAAACCTTATTACTATCAGTTACTTGTTGGTGCTGCTGCTTTTGGGTATCTACCTTGCCACCTGAATCATTCCCCACTTGTGTTTTCTCCATTTCCAAGGTATGTGTCTCTAAATTTATAATCATTTCTCTTGTATTTTTGTTTATTAGTTAGTTTTAGATTCGTTCCTAGTCGTATCTTGTTCCCTTGATATGTTTATGTCTAGACCTAGGCTCTAAATGTTTGAATTTGCCATGTTAATAACCCTAGACATAGGTGATCTCACATTAATAGTTTCCTAGGTAGTTGGGATAGACACATAGAGGTCCACCACACTACAAGACCATGTGTGTTCATTGGGGTTGCTTAGCGTACCTACAGTTCTGTCTCTGATATTCAGAACGAGACCCCGATGATGGTCCGTCGTATACACGACGAACCGTCGTAGGGTCCGTCGCATAAGCCCTAGCACCCTCCCCAACGACGCCTGTGACGGACCATTGTCTTCACGACGGTCCGTCCTGCACGATCGTCATGATGGTCAGAGACCCCTCAAAAAAGGGTCTCCAAAAATTTTCCAAGTGTCCAACGACGGACACTTACGACGGACCACCACACCCACGACGGTCCGTCCTGCACGACCGTCATGATGGTCAGAGACCCCTATGATAAGGGTCTCCAAAAATTTTCTAAGTGTCCAACGACGGACACTTACGATGGCCGTCACACCCACGACGGTCCGTCCTGCACGACCGTCATGATAGTCAGAGAACCCTCTTCTAAGGGTCTCCCATCATTTTCTAAGTGTCCTACGACGGACCCTTACGACGGACCGTCATACCCACGACGATCTGTCCTGCTTGACCGTCATGATGGTCAGCGACCCCTCCTTCAGGGTTCCTTATATATACATATACCAAGTATAACACGACGGAACTCATGACGGTCCGTCATAGTCACGATGAGCCGTCACAGGTCCTGTCGTGTGATACAGTTTTAATATTACTAACACATTTTTTTTTCAAAGTATCATGTCATATGATCTTGCCTGTTTCGATTGCCACTACTCATACTAATATTGCCCCTTTACAGGTACTATCGACTATGGCACCCAAGCAAGACCGCACTTATGCACGCGGGCGATCTAAGTCTGTCGCCCCGTCTGCCCGCATGGTCATCGGCTCTGACGATGAGCGGGACCCTGAATACATGCCCCCAGGCACCTCCGCCCCTTCCCGTGCTACACGTGCCCCCAGAGCCACACCCAAGACGGTGGCGTCCGGCGTGATCACCGCCTCCCGGATCGATGAGGCGACATCGACCGCACACCTGCGGGTCGGCCACAAACGGCGAAGGAGCGTCGGCTCTTGGGAGAATCCTGGTCCGAGGAAGCTTCAGGATCTGGCCGAGGTTCCCGCACCCGCCATCGCTGCAAAGATCGCCTCGGCCTCGTCAGAGGCCGATTCAGACTCCACATCCGGTGCACCAGCCCCGGTCCCCACCCCAGCCTCTGACCAGCCAAACCGGTGGTGCGTCGAAGGCCAGTTTCAGGTTTACTCCGACGCGATGTTCTTGACCGATAAAGGAGTAATGACACGGACACTCACCCTGGAGCGGCCGGTACTTACAGGGAGTCTCCCCTCGATGCCGGAGATCCACAACATATTCACCAGGCATCGCCTAGAGTGGACAGCCCGTCCGTTGGGACGATACAGTGAGGAGATGGTCCGAGAGTTCTACGCGTCCTACGTAGCGACTCTCCGATCACAGATCGACAGGCGGGCTGCTCCCGCGAAACAGGCCCCATTGGAGCAGGTTCTAGTCCGGGGCGTGCAGGTTGACATTTCCCTGCCCGCCATCCGCCGGTTCCTATACGGCGAGAGTGCAGATGCTACTCGGACCCCCACCACTGCCGAGTTTGACTACCGCTGGCAGGTAGTGAAGGATGGACATTTCCTGCGAGAGCCAGCACTGAGGGAGACCACCAAGCGGTGGATGGCCCTACACTTATCAGTCGACGGAGAGGGTGCCGATTGGGTCACCGAGCCGAAGGGGGCCATCAAGAAGGCCAACCTCACGTTCGTCGCCAAGTTCTTGTGGCTGCTCGTGCGTCACTGCCTTTCCCCCACAGCTGCTGATAACATAGTCACCTGGGATCGAGCAGTGCTGATGGCGGCGATGATAGCCGGCTTCGAGGTGGACTATGCATGGCTTCTCCAGGCAGTCATGCACGAGAGGGCATTCAAGTTCACCACCACCTACCCCTTTCCGTGCATGATCTTTGCCCTTTGCAGGTCTGCAGGTGTGCCCATATGGCACATAGATCAGTTGAGGACCCCGCCGGGTACCGTTGACGTTGGCGTCATCAGAGACGAGGCCAATGAGTTGGCCCCACGTCGAGGGCCCCGTCCAGAGCTGCCACCACTATCTGATGACCTTGCGGATACGGTGGCCCAGGCTCGCACAGCTACACAGGCATCCACGGACACTACCCCGGTCGAGTCTATCCCGGGTAGCAGCACAACCCCTCTACCGACACCGGCCCCGCTTGCCCGAGTCCAAAAACTGGAGGCACAAATGGCCACTCTTCTGCATCATATTCAGCCGTGGACGCAGAAGTCTATTGCTGATTCTGAGGCGCGTATGGAGAGGAAGATGCAGCGGAAGATTGCTGAGGTTAAGCAGCGCCTCGATGCCTTTGAATTGAGAGTATTAGCTCGACCAGCCCCTCCGGTAGATGTGTCGACTCTTCAGGCTGCAGTCTCCAGTCTTCGTGCAGACATCGACACGATCCTAGCGGCAAGAGTGTCAGAGTCTGTCGAGCCTGCTGAGGATACTGTATTGGCGGCTCTGTTTCCTACTCCAGACATTCCCCCATCTTCACCAAGAGAGAGTGCCAAGAGGCGGAGGGGTCGATCAGAGGATGAGGCGCGAGCAAGAAAGAAGGAGCGCCGAGAGATGGAGGCCGCGAGGAGAGCCTCACTTGCTGAGGTGGAGGCACACCAGATCAGAGCATCGCAGATAGCGGCTGGGGCGTCTAGCTCCCGCACTGTAGAGACAGCAGGAGGCACTACTGAGGGTGCAGTTGTTGCTGAGGACATCACTGAGGGTGTCCAGGTTGCAGAGGATGTGGGTTCTGGGAAACCAGACCCACCAGCTTGTTGATCGACGGCGCTATGCGCCACAGGTTTGCTTCACCTACCCCTCTAATCTTTAGATTTTTTTTATGCATTGGGGATAATTGCATGCTTTTTTGTTGGGGGGTGGGGTAAATGGAAAGTGAGTGTTAGGGTGAAGTCTGAGTAGCCCAACTCACTATCCTCTTTTGGGGTTTTCTTGCCTGTGTTCTTTTTCCCCAAAAGAATGATTATTTTTTCTGTTGAACTGGCATGTTATATCTGTTGTACATAGTTTAACTCTGAAGCATTATGGCTAAAATGATATCCCGATAAAACTGGAAAATGTTGCATGACTAAGCATAGTAACTGATAATTGTGTGGATTTAAACATGAAATAGAGTTACACCATTGCACTACCCTAAATCTTCAAGTCAAACTAGGTGTCTGATAATATGGTATAGTGATGAGATGTCAAGTGAGTGTGAGGAAAGTTGAATAGTCCACTACTGATACTGAGCTAGAACTTGCCTGGTTAGTCCTGATAAAAGTAAGCTGTAACATACAATTAGGAAAGGATCATAGGCCCTTATTCAATATAGCCCATTTCTAGCCTAAATAAAAGAAACCAAATGAAAGTTATCCTTCGTTGATCCAAATAATTTGAGCTTAAAATTAGACCTTTCTTTTTCACCCCAACTGATCGTTTCTGGGAACAATATGTTGGCCCTGGTCCCTCCTTGGAAATGTGCACCTCAGCTTATGCCAAAAGCATAAGTTGAGGGTGGCTAATGTATAAAAAACCTTCGTTATGGCACTGACCCGATTTTGGGTATTGTGTACCTTGAATCATGGCAAATCCATGAGTTGAGGGTGGCTGTTTTGAGGAATGCTCTGGAAAGTAGGGTTGAAAGAACAAAGAGAGAGAAAGAACAAAAGTAAAGTGACTCAAGAACTCGTTGAAAAAAAAGAAAAAGAAAGAAATATTCAAGAATTACAAACAAGAAAAGAAAAGAGTCACTTACACAAATGAAGAAAGAAGGGAAACAGTAAGGTGAAAGAATAGGAGAAACTGGGCGAAATAAAGTGATATAGAGCGGAAGGTTTAGCCGATATGTCAAGGAGGGCAAAAAGTCACTAAAGTATACCTAAATATACCCTACCTGACTCTGAGCCTACGTTACAAGCTAAAAAAGTCCTATCGTGATCCTAAGGGTTGTATAGCGAACTTAAGGCAGTGAAAATAAGGGCAAGCTTATGGCAATAGGTATGAATGAGTGTGACTTTGTTCTGAGAGTGAGTGTTGAAATGTAATCCTTATACTCAAACTGAAATCATTGTGTGAAAAATGAGGATTTTGTTCTAAAGCGAGGACACTAGTTGCAATACCGGAATTGTTAGCACCTCGGTGAGAAATTGAAGAGGATAGGTGTTAGTGCATGGCGAGTCTGTGTCATGTTCGAATACCACAAAAGTCAAGCCTAATAGTGATAGCATGCATATATTTGATGGGATTAGTCGGGATTGATAGCCAAATGATTGCAAAGGATAAAACATGAATACTATTGTACAAAGATTGTGTAGTGAGTCATAGTGCGTCGCTTGAGGACAAACAACGAATTTGAGTTGAGGGTGTTGATATACCGTGGTTTCACGGTATAATTAATACTTTTTCCTTAAGTTTAGTGTGTCCGAAAGCCTTTTTGTGCTAATTTTGATATAAGTTTTTCTTTGTTTTGTAGGAAATCTGTCTAAAGCTGAATGCGGTGATTTTGAGCAAAAAAATGCAGAAGAGACCACCTACGGAGCTTATGACGGTCCGTCGTGCTTGTGACGGTCCGTAGGTAGCAGCGTAGAGAAGCTGCTGAAGGAAGATGGGGCAGTCTGACCAAGTGTGGGATTACGTAGCTTGTGACGGTCCGTCATGGATATGACGGTCCGTCCTGCAGGTTCATCGCGAAGATCAGAGAAGTGATCCCAGTACCCAGATTCCAAGAGTTGAAGTATTTTGTAACGAAGACCCTCGACGGACCGTCGTGCCTATGACGGTCTGTCACACTTGCCGTCGAGGGGAATGAAGAAAGCAGCAGAAGAATTGCACCAAGTATGGGGCGACGGAGCCCACGACGGTCCGTCATGACCACGACGTTCCGTCGCGTGGTCCGTCGACCCAGCCGCGTTTTGGCAGATTTCCAGTAATTAGAATCCTTGTTTAATTAGGTTTTTTTTTTTTATAAATAGTTCGAAAAAACCTCGTTTTTGAGGTTAGACTCTTGGAGATTAAACATCATATTATTAGACTTTGTTTTTCTGAGTGTTTGATTGTTGGAGATTCTTACAAGTAACTCTTGTTGATTAATCAAGCAAATTTTCAGACTTTATTCTTTCTCATTAAAGTAAGTACATGAATTCTTGTATACTATATTTGATTAATGTGTTTATGGCTATGAGGAACTAAACTCTATAACTAGGGTTGTGGGAACCATAGGCAAATAATGAGATAAACCCTAGCTAAAATAACAATTCTAGAATCGTGTCTTGCATGTATTAATAATTCTTTCGCTTAGAAGTCTTTTTAACGGATGATCAACGTTAGAACTCGCCTTAATGCTAATTGCCGGACCAAGGAGGTAGATAATAGGAAAAAAATTATTAACATAGATTTAGTATATACTATCTAATAGGCTAGTATTGATTGGTATGAGGTAAAAACTTAGTCAAATATCGAATACGATGCTTAATATGAGGTAAGGATAAGGGTTAGGAAAGCAACACACGTAGCCGGACCAAGGTGCGGAGTGAGATTTTCTAGATGCCGGACCAAGGATTTAGAAATACATAACTTATCACTTTACATGCAAGATACTAGGAAAGAATTGTTATAGCTAGAATTATCAAGTTATGAACCTGTGGGGAACACGTAAACCCTAGTTACTTTGATTACTTGATTAAAACTCAACATTAAAAGCTGTTAAGTGTCTCTGTCAAGTTCGTTAGTTATTTTTATTTTATTAGGAAGTACAAAACCCCCCTTTTATGTTTTTACTTTTTAAGGAAGTCATCAACCGAACAATAGTAATAACAAGTTGGAGTTAAGTCTAGACTATTTTCCTCGTGGGAACGATCCCAACCTCACTAGTTGGGTTATTTACTTGACGCGACCGCTTTACTTCTCATTTGAGAAGTAAGTTTGAGCGTATCATAGGGTAAATGTAATTGAGTTATAAATTAGATATGACACCTTTTGTATGAACCTTAATGTGAATTAATCTATGAAAACAAAGCATAGCACCGAGTGAGTATGGTAAGGGAAGTAGTTCTAGTTAAGCATGACACTAGAATACAAAGTATGCCCTTCATATTCCTTATCCATGTGCCTACATGGGATGCGTCCACGTTATAACGTTGGTAAGTAGAACGACCTCAGGGAGTATGATAGAACTCCAGATTATACGTTTTGCTATCATGGTCTATGTCATTTATTTCATATTCTCATCATATGGGATATGTATTAGCATTAGAGAAGTTCTATGAGGTTTATGTAACAATCCAAAAATGACTATGCTAAGTAAGACCTATACGGACCTAGAGTGCATAGGTTAGACTGGTTCATACAGATTTATGCGCGTGGAACCAGACCTATGAACCTATAAACAGGCCAAGCCAACCAATTTGGTGAGTTAGTTGACAGCGGCAGGGTTGGTTCCAGCCATGTTGGGTACCCGAATACTAGGGTTCTAGGGGTAAAAAGGTATTTCGGGGATAGGGTTCATATGGTAATTAACTTAGGATGATATTTAATTAATTAAATAATGTTTTAATTAGTCAAAATGGGTCAAAGATCGGTGGTCAAACCCAAGTTTGACCGGATCTCCACTCTCGGGTTCAAGTCCAATTGAAGGCACAAAATGGGGCAATTTAAATGATTTAAATTAGAAAAAACTCTGGAGGGTCATTATAGTAACTTAATATGAAGATTATAATCTGATTTTATCATCTAAATTATGTTAAATAAGTCATCAACAAACTCCCCAAGCATGAGGCGCATGAATCCCATTGGGAGTGTACGTCATCTACACTCTTAATTCTTTATATACTGTTAAAAACATTTTTCAGCTTTACCTTACAATTCAGAAATAGAAAACAAAGTAAACTTACTTTTCTAAGGAGTTCTCGGCTTCATCAATTAAAAACGAAAAGAAAAAGTGTTCGCCTAAGGCTTTGAAAAATCTCATAGAGGAACTTCACTTGTGAGCAAGAACCACGGCTCGGAAGAGAGATTTTGTGCGTGGGATAGGACGTGTTAGTGGCTGGTTGACAACGTTAAAAAGGTATGAGTTTTCTTCTCTCATGGTCCCTTTCCCAAGAGTCCCCTATGTCTTAGTTCAAATCCAATATAAAAACTAAGGTTGTCCCCATTGCATGCCCCTTTCATTGCATCCTATGAACGATTGATGCATGCGTTGGTATGACTTCTAGTAGATGATTTTAGGACTGATTTTTATTGTGTGCAATCTGTGTTCTCGAACTGTTTATGATTTTGTTATGTCCGTCCGAATGTTGAATGTTACACGTGCACAAGTATGCTATTTTACGTGATATTGTTATTACGGTCTGCTTCAAGAATTTTTGAATTATGTGTTACATAATGTTGTGTGTTTAACATGAAAAAAGAAACTGTTACGTTAATGAAAAGTACATGAAAGTGATGATCTATACTTAGTACTAATTGCCTTATTATAATGAGTCTAAGACTCTCGTTCATGTACATCAGTGCATAATCAAATGATACGGATATATGAACGTAAATTTAGGCTATAGTATTGGCTAAAGTAGAAATAAAAAAATCGCATCAAAATTGTCTAGAATAAAGTGTAAAGAGAATGACATTAAAGGCCTAATGCTAATTAGAAAAGACTCAGATAAATTCAAATAAAGAAAATGCTACAGATAAGAATTGAAACCGAGACATCAAGTATCTTGAACTAGATGAAGAGGTCTTGAGTAAATTAAAAATAAAATAATGTTGGGTGTAGGTTGGGAATCGAACCCGGCCTCAAGGGCAAATGTGTAATATACATAAGTGTCACATAAAATAAAAATTATATGCTGCCCAAGGGATTCGAACACGGACCCCCTTGACCAAAAATTGTGAGACACGTAAGTCTTATATAGAATAAAAATAAAATGCAGCCACTAAAGATTGAACTTGGGTTCTATTGTCCGAATGTGTGAAGACACATAAGTCACACACACACACACATAATTAAAATATACCAAGAAAATAAATATTGTCCTAGGCACTCGAACACGGGTAAAGTTTAAGATCACTTTAATCACGAAAGCAAGCCTTATGTATGATGTAACCCAAAAGGGGTATTACCATGAGTGTAAAGTATAATAAAGGTTATGTGAATGACATACGATGTAAGTTAATAGCAAGACAAAGAAATGAACATTCACGTAATGAGGTGAGTAAGTATGTTAAACTATTATGATAATGAAATTGGTGACAACATGATAAGAAGGTAAGATGAATGGTGAGACAAGTCTCAACCAAGCCTTAGTAAAGATTACTAAAAGTGCTAACCTAAGAGAGTGTTGAATATTTAGAGACAAGTATAAATCACATTCTACATGTAAGTTTATGGAAAATTCACACTTAATACGTAAAAAAATAGATGAGAAATAATCTAATGAGCTATGACTACCTCATGGTAAGAAGTAAGCTTTGATGATGTATGATTTGAATGTAAATAGGAACTTTAAACTAAGAACCTGTAGGCTAGCTATGAGTAGTGATGCCTTTTTTCGGGAAGGGCAGAGGTCCACATAAATCTCATTAGATGAAACTGACCCCCAAGGTGTATGTGGGTCTCCCTAAATCTTCTAGTCTATTAACTATGTCACCAACATAGGGACCTAGCTTGGTTTGAACCACTAAAGCTAGCATGTTTTTGGATTCATTTTAGCCAATGACTCCACCTCTTTTCGGTGAGTGGGAGACACTAGATTTCATGATGCTCATATGATCTATCTCTGTTAATCTGGAATTTCCTCAAAGTATTAAAGATTGTGAAACGAACGACACTGAAGGTGTTTGTGCAAGACAACAAGAGGTGAAACCGGATTCAAGTAATGTCATTAGGTCATTCTTTGTAATTGCACTTCATTATCCCGATTAGAGTCTTAAAATTCATCCTATGTGTAGATGGTATTTACATCAGCCTGTGAGTGCATGAAATGAATAATATGAAGTACGAATGAACGAACGAAGCAGGCTTTGTCTTTGCTAAAGGAGACCCTCGGGTTGAGTATGCATATGTTGGGCCCTTATTTGAGATGTCTTAATGATGCGTCCATGATTCCAAGGTCTCATGGATATGAAATGTATACCATCTGAACATGAAATGTATTATATGAACCTATGTGTGTATGATGTATGACATACTCATGGTATGACCTTGCTAATACGAAATAGTCAAAGTCAAGAGACTTGCCCTTCTAAGAAAGCATGTGTATTAGGAAGAGCCATTCTTGTTCATGCATTACCGTTATGTGTTGTTGCATGTACCCATACTTAGTACAAGTGTTTACTAATTCTATCAATAATTCTATTTTAGGTGCAGATTCAGGTGGATCTTAAGGGTATCATTGCAGCTTTTTGGACTCAGAGATTTCATGTGGACTTGGTAGGTCCTCCTACATTTCAGAATGCCTGCCTTTATATTTCTTTCTTAGTAGTAGGATTTAACAAGTGGGGTATGTTCCACTAGTATTTATTTCCTATTTTATTCAGACACTTGTAATGATGCTATTTTGTCAAGTATTATTTAGGACATGAGATTCCATTCCTTTCAAGTTGCATGATCTTATAATTAGATGGTTGATGCATGAGCAATGAACTTCCTTACAAATATGCATTTATATGAAGTATATATATATACTTTAACTTTAACGAAAAAGTTTTAATTTTCCACTAAAATTAACCATATGAATGTGACGAATGCAAAAAGAGGCTTGTGTGCGACCTTTGAGAGTAAATGATGCCGGTTGCGATTCGCATTCCAGAATTCGGGTTGTTACCAACTTGGTATCAGATCAATAGGTTTAATATCGAAGACATGAGGATCATGTCAACCACGTGAAGTAGTTTCTATTTTATGGTAGTGTAGTGGACCACTATCATGAATTAGAGACTACTCAATGCTTAGGAAATTTTCCTTTCTTCTACTTTTTATCGTGCTATGTAGAATTGTGACAAAATTATGTCATTAAGAATATAACTCTCTTCTAGTATCTTCATGTAGATAATTCATACGAGGAGAAATGAAAGAAGGAGGGTAGGTGAAGCAGCAGCTGGAGGAAATCAAGTTCCTCCTCAAGCCCCAGTTGGTATTGATCAAGTTCTTGTCAATCCAACTAGTTAACAGATGGTGAAGTTAGGAATGATTTACTGCAGATGCCACAGGCGATTACTAAATAGGATCAAGCCATCACGGCTCAAGCCGCGAGCGTGGGTGCTCCCAAAGAGAACCCTCATGCTAGCACCATGTCTAGAAGGCTGAGGGACTTTTCCAGAATGAACCCTCTAGTTTACTATGAGGATCCCCAGGAGTTCATTGATAAGGTCCACAAGATATTTTGGTCCATGGGAGTATATGAGGAGGTGAAGGCTGAGTTGACTACATATCAACTCAAGGACGTGAAACATACTTGGTACCGGATATGGGCTTATAGCCGAGCACGTGGAAATGTTCTTATCACTTGGGATGTTCTCAAGACTGCCTTTCTTTAGAGATTCTTCCCCAAAGATCAAGGTGAAGCTAAGGTTGAAGAGTTCATCAACCGTTAATAGGAAGGTATGTCAGCCAAGGAGTATTCCTTGAAATTAGTTAAACTCTCAAAGTATGATTTTAATCTGGTGGAAATTAGCAGGGATGAAATGACTATATTTGGGACTGGCGTGTCGGAGGATCTAGTTGAATATTGTAAGGAAGACATGTTGCATGATAACATGAATCTGGAAAGGTTGATGGTGCATCCTCAGAAAGTGGAGGAGAGCCGCCGTAAGAAGAGAGTCCATGAAAGCAAGAAGACTAGAATTGCAGATCAGGCTTGTTCTAGCTCGGGCAAGGGCTGATTTGGAGTCTAGAACAGACCAAAGTTCAAGAGACATTCAGGTAATTCTAATTCTTCAAGAAAATGCGTATGCCAAAGTGAATGAGTGTGTCCCCAGAAAGGGTAATGATCGGAACGTCCAGTGAAAAAAAATGCTATGTGGTAAATGTGAATGTCCCCATGGGGGTGAGTGTTTAATAGGTACTAACACCTGCATCGGGGTTCGCAAGACTGAACACATGTCCGAGATAATCCTCAGACAATGGATAAGCCAACGCTGATGCTCAGCCTCGGTCGAATGCTAATGTAGTAGTTGAACCTCTTAAGAGGAACTGATTTTATGCACTAAAAGGTAGATAATAGCAAGAGAAGTTAGCTGATATTGTCACGGGTACGTTTCATGTCTTTAATTTCCTAGTGTATGCATTGTTAGATCAAGGATACACTTTGTCATTTGTTCCTCCTTTGGTAGCTATTAGATTTGATGTTCTTCCTGAAGTCCTGCATGAGCCTATTCTAGTATGTACCCCCATAGGAGACGACATTAGAATAGAAGGAGTGTATTAAAATTGTCCAATTCAAATCCTTGATAGAGTCACTCATGTTAATCTTATGGAATTAACCATGTTCGATTTTGATATAATCTTGGGTATGAATAAGTGTTATCCCGCCATAAATTGTCAAAAGATGGTAGTGAGGTTTAAGTTTCTAAATGAGTTAGAACGAGAATGGGAAGGGCATGGTTCTAGTCAAGACGACCAAATTGTTTCACACTTAGAGGCCAATAATATTATAGCTAAGGGGTATTTGTACCACTTAGTTAGAGTCAATGACTTAGATCAAGAAGTTCCTACCATAGACTAAGTATTAATAGTGAATGAGTTCCCAGATTTCTTTCCTAAGGATTTATAAGGAATCCCTCTTAAACATGAGATTTACTTTGGTGTTGATTTAGATCCCAATATCAAGCCATTTTCTATTCCACCGTATAGGATAACATCAGCAGAACTCAAAGAGTTGAAGTTGCAGTTAAATGATATACATGTTAAGGCATTCATCCAGAAGAGCATATCCCCGTGTGGTGCACTAGTGTTGTTCGTAAATAAAAAAGATAGAACTCTTAGAATGTGCTTCGATTATCGGTTACTCAATAAAGTCACTACAGTAAATAAGTACCCTCTTCCCAGAATTGACGATTGATTTTACTAACTCAAAGGTTCAAGTTTCATTTCCAAGATAGACCTTTAGTAAGGCTATCATCATCGTAGAGTGAGGTGAGAAGACGTTCCTAAGACGACTTCTCATACTAGATATGGGTATTATGAATTTCTCGTGATGTCATTCAGTCTCAGTAACGCACTAGCCACATTTATGGACCTTATGCATAGAGTTTTCCGTGAGTACCTTGACTCGTTCATCATAGTATTCATATATGATATTCTCATGTACTCTTAAGTCTAGATAATAGGATGAGGTACACTAGAGAAAGACATTGTAGATACTTAGAGAACATCAGTTATATGTAATGTTCCACAAATGTGAATTCTGGTTGACATCAATGACCCTTCTTGGTCATGTTGTGAACAACCAAGGTATTGAAATTAATCCTAAAAAGGTTTAGGAGGTGAAGAATTGACCGAGACCCCCTACTCCTATAGATATTACGAGTTCTGGGCTTAGCCAATTATAATCGTAGGTTTGTGGAAGGATTTTCCACTATTGCGTCTTCACTTACCGCATTCACGAAGAAGAGTGTAATATTTGAGTTGTATGAGGAATGCCAGAATATCTTCCAAGAGCTCAAAGACCGACTCACTTCAGCCCAAGTTCTTACGTTGCCGAGGAGTGTTTTAGAATATGTGGTGTACTGTGATATTCCTGGGTAGGTTTGGGACGTTTTCTGATGTAGGATGGAAAGGTGATTTCATATGCATCGAGAAAGTTGAAGATCCACGAGAAGAAATATCCTACTCATGATCTTGAGTTAGCTGCTATGATGTTTTCATTAAAACTCTGGAGACATTATTTATATGGAGTACATGTTGATGTATATACTGACAATAAAAGTTTTTAGTATGTTTTACGCAAAGGGAGTTGAAATTTTGTCAGAGGAGATGGCTAGATTATCTCAAAGTTTATGATATGATTGTTTATTGTCACCCGAGTAAGGCTAATGTAGTGGTTGATGCGTTGAGTCGATAGATCATGGGTAGCATGTCTCATATTGATGAATAGAAGAAGGAGCTGGTTAAAAAGGTACACCAATTGGCTAGATTGGGCATACGGCGTGAAAATGCAGCAAGTGGGGGTGTTTTGCTTCACTGAAGCTCCAAATACTACTTTTTGTATAGATGTTAAAGCCAATCAGCATCTCGACCTAGTACTCATAGAGTTCAAAGACTCAGTATTGAGTAAGTTGAATGAAACGTTTTCCCTAGGAGGGGATGCTGTACTCAAGTACCAAAATAAGTTATGTGTACCTAATATTGATAATTTGAGGACTAATATTTTGGCAGAAGCTCATGGTTCCTGGTAATCAATTCATCCAGGTGCCACCAAGATGTACCATGACCTGAAAGAGGTCGATTTATGGGAAGGCATGTAGAGAGATATCTCTAGATTCGTGGAAGAGTGTCTGAAATGCCAAAAGATTAAGGCCGAACACCTTAAGCCTTTGGGTCTCACTCAGACAATTGATATTCCAACAAGGAAGTGGGAGGCTTTCAATATGGATTTTGTGGTTTGTCTGCCAAGACTAGGAAACTACATGATTCCATTTGGGATATTGTTGACAGAATGACCATGTCCACTCACTTGATACCTGTAAAGTCTATTTACAAAGCTGAAGATTATGCCAAGCTTTATATTGATGAGATAGTGAGATGACACGGGATTCTTTTTTCTATTATCTCAGGTAAGGAGCCCAGTTAAATATCTATTTTTGGAGATCTTTCCAAAAGGGATTTGGCACATAGGTGAAGCTTAGTACTGCTTTTCATCCTCATACGGATGGATAAGCAAAGCGTTCCATCCAGAACCTTGAACACATTCAGAGAGCATGTGTTATTGACTTTAAGGGGAGTTGGGATGATCATTTTCCGCTGATAGACTTCTCTTACAATAAAATCTACCATTCAAGTATTGGGATGTCACATGTTGAAGCAATATATGGCCGAAGATGTAGGTCTCTGGAGAAAATGGTTTGTAGTAGGAAAATCTTCCATCCTTGGTCGTGAGATCATACATGAGGCTATGGATAAAGTAAAGATGATCGGAAATAGGTTACGTACTGCTTATAGTCGTCAAAAACTCTATGCAAATAATAGAAAGAGAGCTATACAGTTTGAGGTAGGTGATCAGGTCTACTTGAATATATCACCCATGAAAGTTGTGATGAGGTTCGGTAAGAAAAGAAAGTTGAGTTTGAGGTATATAGGCCTGTATGAGGTATTGAAGCGAGTAAGGAGTGCGGCCAAAAAATTGAAGTTACCTCAAGAATTGGCTTTTGTTCATCCAGTGTTTCACATTTTAAAGCTAAAGAAGTGTCTAGGAAATCCATCATCCATTCTTTCTGTTGAGGGGTTAGGAGTTGATGAGAACCTTTCCTATGAAGAGGTTCCAAATTGAAATTCTAGATCATCAATTGAAGTGACTAAGGCACAAGGAGGTTGCCACCGTCAAAGTCCTATGGCAAAACCACCTTGTTGAGGGAGCAACATGGGAGGCCAAGGCTGATATGAGATCCTTCTATCCTCATTTGTTCAGTGACTAAAGTTAGATATTCTATTCCTAAAGTCTGGTTTACGTTTAAGAAACTCTAAGTTCTAAGTGTTGTAGTCAACTGGGTGTGATAGGTCACTAATCATATATATTATAATAGCACTATATAAGTTAAAACGAAGTTATGTTTACAATTTATGTGGCTTTTTGTGTAGCATAGGCATGTTTTCTGTGTTACATGATTTGTGGTGTTCATTAAGATATGTGTGATTGAGAAGGAAATTCCTCAATCTCAAATATAAAGCTTTAGATAAACATAAATGGTATACATAATCCAAATAAGTGTGAATCTAATGTTCACAAAATAGAAACGTTTAAGTATGATGGAGTAGCTTTCGAAAATCTCCCTCTTTGTTAAATGATGAGTAGTGTCATTTGGGGTTGAATCATCTTAAGGAGGGGGATAATGAAATGATCCAAACACGACTATGCTAAGTAAGACCTATACGCACCTAGAATGCATAGGTAGATGTGTTCACATTAATTTATGCGCGTGGAACCAGACCTTTGAATTTATGCACCACCCAAGCCAACCAACTTGGTGAGTTAGGATATATAGGAAGGTTGGTTCCAGCCATGTTCGGTACCCAAATACTAGGATTCACCGGGATGAGTTTTCACCGGACTTCCTAGGTTTTAGGTTTCTAGGGGTAAAAAGGTTATTTTGAGTCTATGGGTAGTATGTTAATTACCCTAGGCTGATATTTATATAATTAAATTATATTTTACTTTGTGAAAATGGATCAAAGCTCGGTGGTCAAACTTGAGTTTTACCAGTTCTCCACACTCGGGTTCAAGCCGAGTTAGAGGCATAAAATTGAGCGATCTAAATGATTTAAATTATACAAAAATCAGTAGGGGCATTATATTAATTTAATATGAATATTATAATCTGATTTTATCATCTAATTTATGTTAAATAAGTCAAGAACAAACTCTCCAAACATGAGATGCACGATTCCCACTAGGAGTGTACTTCATGTACACTCTTAATTCTTAATATACTACTAAAAACATTTTTCAGCTTTATCTTGTAATTCAAACACAGGATATAAAGTAAACTTGCTGTTCTAAGGAGTTCTCGACTTCATCAATCAAAAACAAAAAGAAAAATTGGTCGCCTAAGTGCTTTGAGAATTCACGTAGAGGAACTTCACTTTTGAGCAAAAACCAAGGCTCGGAAGAGAGGTTTTGTTCGTGGGTTTGGACTGTTAGTGGCGGGTTTGCAACATTAAAAAGGTACGGATTTTTTTCTCTCTTGGTTCCTTTCCCAAGAGTCCCCTAATGCTTAGTTCAAATCCAATCTAAAAACTAAGGCTGTCCCCGTTGCATGCCCTGTCATTAGATCATATGAACAATTGATGCATGCGTTGGTATGAATTCTGGTAGATGATTTTTTTACTTATTGTTATTCTGTGCAATGTGTATTCTCAGGTTGTCTATGTCTTTGTTATGTATGTCTGAATGTTGAATGTTACACGTGCAAAAGTATGTTGCTTTCCGTGATATTGTTGTTACGGTCTACTTGAAGAAGTTGTGAATTATGTGTTACGTAATGTTGTGTGTCTAACATTTAAAAAGAAACTTCGATGTTCATTAAAAATAAATGAAAGTGATGATATAAAATGAAATACTAATTGCCGAATTAAAATGAGTCTAAGACTCTTGGTAATTTACATCAATGCACAAATATAATGATACAGATATATGGGCATAAGTTTAGGCTAAATTATTGGTTATAGTGGATATAAAAATCGAAACAATATTTTCTAGAGTAAAGTGTATGGAGAATGAACTTGAGGACCTAACTCTAATTAGAGAAGACTCATCCAAATTCAAATAAAGAAAATGCTACACCTTAGAATTGAACACGAGATCTCAAGGTTCTAGCACTAGATGAAGAGGTCTTGAGTAAATTAAAAAGAGAATAATGTTGGGTGTAGGATGAGAATCGAACCCGGCCAGGAGGCCAAATGTGTGAGATACATAAGTCTCATATATAATCAAAAATTATATGTTGCCCAAGGGATTCGAACACGGACCCCCTTGACTGAAAATTGTGAGGCACATGAGTCTAACATACAAGAAAAATAAAATGCAGCCACTAATGATTGAACTTGGGTTCTCTTGGACGAATGTGTGAAGACAAATAAGTCCCACACACACATATAATGAAAATAAATCAAGAGAATATATACTTCCGAAGGGACTCGAACACGGGTAAAGTCTAAGATCACTTAAATCACGAAAGCAAGTCTTATGTATTATGTAACCCGAAAGATGTACTACCATGAGTGTAAAGTATATTAAAGTCCATGTGCATGACATACAATGTAAGTTAACAGCGAGACGAAGAAATGATCATTCATGTAATGAGGTGAGTAATTATGTTAAACTAGGATTCTATTGAAAATGGTGACAACATGATAAGAGGATAAGATGAATGGTGAGACAACTCTCAATTAAGTCTGAGTAAATATCACTATAAGTACTCACCTAAGAGAGTGTTTTATATTAAAAGACAAGTCTCTATCACATTCTATATGTAAGTGTAAGGACAATTCACACTTAATATGTAAAGAAGAGATGAGAAATAATCTAATGTGATATGACTACCTCATGCTAAGAAGCAATATTCAATGATGTATGAGTTGAATGTAAATAGGCAATTTAAACTAAGTACCGATAGGCAATCGATGATTTGTGATGCCTTCTTTCGGGAAGGGCGGAGGTTCACATAAGTCTCATTAGATGAGACTCTCCACCAAGGTGGGTATGGGTCTCCCTAAATCTCCATGTTTTTGAACTATGTTGCAAACATAGGGAACTTGCTTGGTTCGAACCCCTAAAGCTAGCATATTTTTAGTTTCATTTTGGCTAGTGACTTCACCTCTTTTCGGTATGGGGGAGACACCGAATTTCATAATGCTCACATAATCTATGTCAATTAAGCGTGAAGTTCCTCAAAGTATTAATGCTGATGAAATGAAGGATACAAAAGGTGTTTGTGCAAGATAATCAAGAGGTGAAACCAGATTCAAGTAATGACATTAGGTCATTCTTGGTCATTACACTCCATGATCCTGATAAGAGCCTTATACTTCATCCTAGGTACTGCTGGTGTTTACATCAGCCTATGAATGAATGAAATTAATAATATGAAGTATAAATTAACGAATGAAGAAGGCTTTGTGTTTGGTAAAGGAGACCCCCAGATTGAGATCCCATATGTTGGGCCCTCACTTGAGATGTCTTACTGATACGTGAATGATTCCAAGTTCTCATAGATATGAAATGTATACTATATGAAACATGAAATGTATATTATGTGAACCTATGTGTGTATGATGTGTGACATATTCATGGTATGAGGTTCCTATTACGAAATAGTCAAAGTCAAGAGACTTGACTTTCTAGGAGGCATGTTGATTAGGAATAGCCATTCTTGTTCATGCATTACCGTTATGTGTTGTTTCATGTACCCATAATTAGTACAAGTGTGTACTAATTCCATACAATATTACTATTAGGTGTAGGTTCAGGACGTTGAAGGTATCATTGCACCTTTTGTTTGGACTCAGAGATTTCTTGCGGACTTGGTAGGTCCTCATTAATTCGAGGATGCCTGCCTTTATATTTCTTTCTTAGTAGTAGGTTTTATCTAGTGGAGTATGTTCCACTACTATTTCTTTCCTATTATTTTCAGACTCTTGTAATGGTGCCATTTTGGCAAGTATTACTTAGGACATGAGATTCAATTTTTTCAAGTTGCATGATCTTATAATAAGATGGTTAATGTATGATCAATGAAATTCCTTACATATATGTTTATAAGAAGTCTATATATATACGTCAATTATAAACAAAAAAAATTTAGATTTTTCGCTAAAATTAACAGGCTTGTTTGCGACCTCTAAGAGTCCCTAGGTCTTCTCAAAGACTATTATTTGGAAGTCCTAATGTGATGTATGAGTCTTAATGAACTAATGAACTAATTATATTGAGTTAGTTAGTATGTTAATGAATAAGTACCTAATCTAAACTAACTTAAGGATTCCTTAGCTAAAGTGTGAAGAGGGCATAAATGATGATCTCTTCAGGCCTTATCTTTGGAAGTCTTGAGAATGACTCTAGTTAAGGAAGATGTTTGGTGTTATAGACATGATATACGACTTAGATAGACTTAAGGACTATTTAGGTAATCTTGAATAGGTCAATCATGGACGTTATCTTCTTGATTTCTTAAGTAGGTCTTTTGATAGCCTTTGGACGAAGAATGTCATATTATCTATGTGTTGGTTTGTTTAGTTAGAACGACTCTTTCCGAGGGAGTCTATTGGATATTTTGAGTGTGTGTGTATAAGGGATTGTATGGGTGGTTGTTTCACAACTCACTGAAGTGAGACTTATAGTCACCTTTGGTAGAAGAATCTTACCTTGATGTTTATGACGCTTTAAAAGTGTGTATGTGACTCATTATAAGTAATCTAGAGAGGGTGTATGGGCGGTGTATTCTTGTGTGACTTAAGTGTATCTTAGGATATTTTTGAGTGGGAAAATTACATGCTAAATGGTGTCCAAAGTTAAGGTTTGCAACTTCACTGTAATGTGGGTTTTAAAATTTGGTTTTTGGTTAAATGTTATGTTGTGTGTTTCTAAGTTAATTAATTTTTTTTTATTATTATAATATGATTATTAAATGAAAAAGATGCAGATTTCCAATAAAAGTTCATTTTCATGATTATTATGCATAAGCCATACTTAGTACATGTGGTTGTACTAGTCCATGCTTTTATCCATCTATAGTTCTTGGTAGGTCAAGAGATTTCGGGAAGTGAAGACTTATACTTAGAAGATCGTTCAAGAGAAGTTGATGTATGTCCTCACTTGATTCGAGGGCATATATGTCTTATATGTTTCTAACGAAGTTTTGTAATAAGACTATATAGTAGTATGATTTCTCTTTTCATATTGAAGTATAAGTTGTGTCCCAAGTATTTTTGTGTATTGATATGATGAGATTTAGAGTAAGTATTTCGTATTACTTTTATTTGAAAGAGATTTTATAATACTATGTTATGTTTTGAGAAAAGTTTTAATTTCACATTGCTTTTCTGTATGTATATGCAATGAATGACATGTAAGTGCTTGTATAAGACCTCCGAGAGGTCGAGTACGCCAGTTACAATCCGAGACTGTACCCTATCTTGTAGGGTGTGGTCTTTGGATGTGACACATTGTCCATTCTACTCTAGGGAAACTATAGCCTTTAATGTCACTAAGAACATGGGTGGTAAACATCGAGTTTTGTGTCATCCCCTTACACCCAAAAGAGAGCATCTTTCTTGGCAATGTCAGACATACATCATGCTAGCATATTAGGTGATATCACTTGCTAGATCCTATGTAGCAAGCATAGTTTATAGAACTAAGAGATAGGTACTCCCTCTTCGTACCATTTGGTAATTGGGGCCTCATCTCATGGGAATCCATTGGATGAGTATCCGTAATAAGGGGAGTAAACATCACATGTGGAAAATGTAAGTTGAATCTTCCCTCTTTATGGAATGTCGTCAACTCCCATTGTCAAGTTCACTTGGTGCTAAGCTAAGGTCCCCTTTTTGAAAATCCTTTAGTTAAATTTTCATAAAACATAGGCTTAAGACATTCATTCTTTATATGCTTATGGATTATTCATGCAGCTATCTAGTTTAGAGTATTTTTAGGCACCCTTATCAAGGACCCTCTCACTAACTAGATTATCATCCATGTGTGTGTGTACATACACGTGAGCAAACCTTTCACATAACACATAGATATCACTCATGTTCATACATCAATAAATAAGTCTATAGGTATAACTATATGAGCAGTCCTCTCATATTAAACCCACTAAGACTCGATGCACATTCATAATTCATCATCATATAACTTAACATTCATAGTAGTAGAAACTAGTGAATATGAGAACACCTATAAATTAGACGCCATGAACCTTTACTATGTTCAAGCATGCATAAAGTGTGAATGTATGTGTACATTGGTCAACATGATAACATAATGGCTATCAAAAACATATTGAGGCAGCCACCCTCTTATACCACATTACACTTTAAATTATAGACCACACAACACAACTTAGCATAGGAGATAAGACAACTTCATAGTATACTTTAAGACTCCTAACATTAGCTAATCATACATTAACATAGGGTACATGGGTAGGGTCATCAATAATTAATAAATCATTAATGGAAGCACCTACACATGATATTACCGACCCAATACATTCTCATAACCGTAGAAACATAACCTAAATTCACAACTCAAGTAGAAGACTAGGCACAACTTACACAGAAAGTGATCATCATAACCACTCATTTATATAATAATCAATTTTCCTTAAGGACATGGTCAAAACATATATAATGACCAAAAGTAAACACCTCCACCATAAATGGATCATATAATGCAATATCATACAAGGCTTCATCGACATTACTATAAAAAAATAGAGAAGTAAAAGAGTAGAGCAATTCTTCCAAATTTCTCACCCTTTGATCATCATTGAATAATACACATTGTTTATCAATAATTCATATATAGGGAAGTAGTTATATTTACTTTAATCATAAAAGACTCTATGAACAAGTATCTACAAGATCATACTATAACATGATACAAGGCATCACATATATATTAGAAAGTAGAGAATTATAGATCACTCATTAGTATACTTTACTTTGCTTATCATGATTAAAATACATAATATACCCATAATACAAATTAATGGAAGTAGATATATCTATAATAATTAATACTAAATGATGTTTTGTATACCCTAGAATAAAGATCGCATAATGTTCATTACAACATTCAAATTGTACGCCAGAAGAACCTAGACAAATTTAGGCCAAGACTCCTTTTATTTAATTGTCAAGAATTCATACGCAAAATACATTAATACCATCGATATAAGACAGTAGCTAACCACAATAAAACCTACACGAAATGCTATTACAATAGTTATAACCTTATATCACAATGAGCTTGCTATTTAAGACATTAATGAAAAGTAGAAGAATCATAGGCTAATTGACATTGATCAACATGAATCACATATTTAAAATTCCTCAATAATATAAAATAAGTAGATAAAACCATCCCTACCAAATCAAATTCAACATTAAATCATTAAAAGACCAACGTTACAGTGAATCGTGGAAAATAAACTTAACATTTTCAAATCTTCACACATTTATCCTCATGGATCCTTCAACATTAATTCAACATTAATTCATGTAAATAAAAGTAGATTTAACATCTTTATGTAGTAGACTCACAATTAAATGGATAACAAATCAAGATCACAAAGTCCATGCAAATACTAAGTCAATTTTGGAAGGGACATGGGTTTATCATGCAATTTGACTCAAATTTACGTTAAAACAATGTATTAACTTCAATTCAGGCATTAATTGTTCAAAATTTTTAAGAAATAACCCATGGATAGATTGAAGAAGGAGATTTTTGATCATATTTCTCTCTTTGAAATATTTGAGATTTAACTCTCTAGATTGAAGGATAACAAGAGATAAAGATCACCATACCTTTATCTACATGAATACCTCAAAAACATGATGAATAAATCATTCCATTCAAAGCTCCAAGCAATTCTTGAGCTTCAACAACAATGGAGGTTTCTAGGGATAAGATTTTTGGAGGAAAGGATTTCTTACGTATGTATGGGATTGTTAATGGGAGGTTCACGTTTTTGATGACTTATATACACCCAAAATTAGGTAAATAACTCAATTAGAGTTTTTTTAGGACGTGGAATGAATTTCGCATTCACCCCTTTAATAAAACACTACGCAGGAACATGTTGTAAGCCACCATTGGCGGAGCTATCTAATAGTCGTACGTCAGTCGACAAGCCATGCATTTGTTTCTGTCGATTGGTCCTTGGACAACCTCTAGATTCAGACCTTCCCATTATAAATTTAAACTGATGATACCTGACTTACGGGCCGTTGGTTGACTAACTGACCGTTGTTTGGTCTATTGATTGACACTGCCAAGGCAGTGTGTCGACCAGCCTTGAGTCCTTCTTTTGGGCCCTTTTGCGGGGCCCTTTTGAAGTTGTACCTGAAAATTTCCCACGTAAATAAAACCCTTAACAAGTTTTAGACATATCACATGAGATTCACCTAAAATGAAAATGCTTAACTCGTCTAGACATGCAAGGCTCCATCAAGACGTACCTGAACGTGTCAAGGGCTAACTTTCGATTATCTTGGACGTTATTGGAAGTTTGACCTCCAAACTTCACCAAAAATAATAAAATACAATTAAACATTATTAAAAATAATTTTAAGACTTCATAATATCATTTCATACAATTTTAAGCATGAATAGACATATGAGGCACATAGTTGACTAATCATTGAACATGTTGGTCGACCCTTGATGTTTGATATCCAATTCACCTCAACCTTTATACACTGCCTATATACCATATTATAAGTCATTTTAGGAAATTACAACGTTAATAAAAACATATGAGTCTCTAGACACCCAAAGTCATCTTGGGGGTCTCACAAACTCTTTCTCTTTCCTCTTTATTTTGCTATCTTTACTTACTTGTTGCTAAATTTCCGCCGTTAGTTTTAGGTTTAAAGGTTCAAATCCCCTGAAAGAGCTATTTTGTTCTAAAAATTCAAATCAGTTGATTACTTAACGGACATAAAATACAATAAGTTTGCAAATCAAATCATTTATTCGAATTAATACGTTTATTTTTTAAAAAAAGGATTTCTAAGTAAATTTGCAACTTAAATTAAGTTTAATCTATAGCCAAAAAAAGTTAGTTAACAGATAATCACGAGTTGGTGAATAGTTTAGATGCCACAAAAACATTTCAAAACTATATATAAGAACCCCTAAACCCCCTGTAAGTTTTCTAATCGATTTTCTATTTATTTATTTGAAAACTATGTTTTCTAAATTTTATCTCTAAAAATTAAGTGGTGACTCCAAAAATGTCAAAAACATCTAAAATATTTTTTCTTAATAAAACTATACCTTATTTTAAGATTGATAGGGTTGTTATAATGTTGAATTCAAATGTCTTTACTATGGTTTGTGAGCTGTTTACTAGAGATGTAAATGTTATAAGAATCGTGATAACTTACCAATGTGACTTATCATGAATGATTATGTGAATGTGCTAACCTAACATTTATGAATTTTAATGAAAGGAAAATACTGATGAAATTCATATTGCGCTATGATGATTATAATTATATAAGGGATAGACCCTATCACCTACATTAAACTATGATGATTAATAAAGGTATTAAACACATTTCAAAAAGGGACTCTAGAGTAGCACCAAATTAACTAGAGTGAGGAGTAGTCCTTACCATATTGGGAAGGTAGGATCACTAACAGACTCTTGAGATTGGAGACATTAATGCATGCAACATAGAGAGGGTCCAAACTATATCTCCTAGCTCTGGAACTATGTTACCCCTATAGGAATACTAGCTAGTGGATCAATATAGTTGTTATGTTCAAGTTTTAGTACTACCTTGGCAAGTAGTCCGCCTTCATTTGATGTAGGGTTCCATAACATCGGATTACACATTAGCTCATGTGGTGTATGTTTGTTAAGGCAAAATGATCCCAAAAGATAAAATTAAGTAATTAATGAATTCTAACTAGGACGATCTAAGGGGTTTAACTTAGTGTACGTAGGGGTATGAGATTCTACATATACATTGCACTAGTAAGCCTTGAATGGAGTCTTAGGAGGTTGTTATTATGTATGTATATGCTAATAAATGTAAATGAGGTTCATACGATAATCTTACATGTTGATGGTATATTATGATGTTGAATTCACTTATGAATACATTTTTGGTCTATATTGCTGAAGTATGATGTTATGTAGTCTTAATGATATAATATGTGAAGTTGGACATTGGTGACGGTTCTTGTTAGGTTACTTGATTGAGTAAGGTTATGGGGCTTTCCTTAGTTATTGCACTAGTTGACTTAATAAGGGTTCATGAATAGTTATCTTGCTTTGATTATTTTTAATAAACTCTTATTCATGCTTGTTGATGTTATAACTTGATGATAGAGTTGCCTTGATTATATGTTTAAGTAGGTTTGTATGCATGATTGACTTGGCTAGATTTAGTTTTGTCTTGTGATGAACATTATCTTGACTTTATGATTATGAATTAATGACTTGTATTTGTTCTTAAATGTTCATACGGCTTTTCAAATAAAATAGCATGCTTTAATAAAATGTTCCTTTTTAGCATGATTTGATATTGTATGGGCATATGGTCTCATACTTAGTAAATGTGATGTGCCAAGCCCATTTTCTTCCTTTTCCCCAACATTTTACATTTTGGTCGTTAAAGTGATTTCGAGATGACTTTGAAGGAACACTTGGAATTCTCACTCATCCAAGTTTGGTAGGTCCTTATTTTCCAAGGGCAATGCCACTATCAATCTTTTGAATGCTGTTTTAGTATTAAGACTTCTAGTTCTTTCATTTTTATTTGAGTAGTTAAGATTTGATAACCTATATGTGACTTTATTATATTGATGTATGGGATATTCCCTATTGATACACTCTTGTTTAGATGGTTATGAGATGAGACACTCTTTTATGACTATCTTATGTATCTTGTGTATCTATGTGCAATTAAAGTAGAAGACTCTGTAATCTTCTTATACAAAGGGTCTGGTATTCTCGATATTAATCTATATTATATGTATAAGATAGGTCTAAGTAAACCTCAAGATAGATATAGAAAAGTTTTATATTTTTGACATTTTTAACCTATGAATGTAACGATGTAAGCTAAGTGGCTAGTCAAAGTCCTTTCCGAGGAGGAAGACGCTTGTTACGTCAAGAGGGTGCTCCCGGGATGTGACACTCTTTGTATGAGATCATGATGTTGAATCTCTTTAGAGTCAATGTCTCACTCAACCACGTCTATGTAGATTCTTACCCATAATTGTGTAGCGTGACACACTTATGAAGAGGAATCACTTTCATGGAAATCCATTATCTTGACACTAGTCTTGGCTCTATATGCCTTTAGCATATAATCTATTTATTGTAATTATAGGCAATGAATACTCGAAAAACATCCACTCAAAGACTTGATGAAGAGATTGACAATGCCGGAGTTCCTCTTGGTGACAATGAGGTCCCTCTTATTAAAGAAGTTGTTCATGATGACCAAGATCCGTCCAATCCTCCACCGATGAAGGATGGTGACATAAGGGTTCCCTTTCTCCAAATGGCCCAAGAAATTAATACACAAGCACAAGACATGATGGTCAAAACAAATTGGGAGGTGGTACCCCAAGTAAACCAACATATGTGCACCATCTCATCCTATTTGAGATATTTCACTAGAATGAATCCCCCTACATTATATGTGTCTAAAGTTGAGGATGATCCCTAACAGTTCATTGACGAAATATACAAGATTATCTATGTATATTGTTGACTACTAGTGAGATAGCCAAGTTAGACACTTATCAACTCAAAGATGTGGTTCAAACAGGGTATGCGTAATGGAGAGACAATAGGACTTTAAGGGGTGGACCGGTGATATGGGAGATATTCAAGTAGGCTTTTCTTGATCAGTTATTTCCTAGAAAGAATAATGAATCCAAAGTGGAAGACTACATCAACCTTCGTTAAGGAGGTATGAGTGTACTTTACTACTCTTTGAAATTTACTAAATTGTCAAAGTATGCTCCTTCTTTGGTTTCAAACCCTAGAGATGAAATGAGTCTCTTCGTGATAGGAGTGTCGGAGGAGTTGAAAGAAGATGTTGTTAAGATATGATACATGATAATATGAACATTTCTCATCTCATAGTTCATGATCAACAAGTGGAAGATACAATGATTAAGAGGAAGAGTAGGGATTCAAAGAATGCAAGGTCTTTTGATGGTGGTTCTTGAGAGGGTAGGCTTGATATTCAAGACAAGGCTAGGTACAAGAAGAGGATCTATACTAATGTTCTTTAAAATATCCCTAAGGCTCATGATGATAGGGTGTCTAACACTAAGTCTCAAAAGGGAAGGGGTACTAGTTCATAACAAAGAAGCCAACTTGTGGAAAGTGTGGCAAGAAGCATTATGGTGATTTCCTCGTTGGGATGGAATATTGTTTTGTTTCTGGCAATAGGTGCCACAAGGTTAGGGATTCCCTAATTTGAAGGGTAAAGACAAGGGTATTCGTCAATCTCAAGCAAGTGGGTCGAAGGAATCTTCGAAGAAGAATCTCTTTTATGCTCTCCACTCAGAGGTGAGCAAGAGACTTCTCCCGATTTTGGTGACGGTTATGTTGAATGTCCTTTCTATTGATGCATATTATTTACTTGATCTCGTGCTACCTTTTCATTGTTACTCCTCTAGTAGCTAAAACACTTGACTTTTTCCTGACATCATGAGTAAAACTTTTATGGTGTCTATCTTGGTGGATGAATTAGTTGTTGCCGAAAGAGTGTATAGGAATTATCCTATAATATTGCTCAATAGAGTTACTCATGTTGAACAAATAGAACTTAATATGTTTGATTATGATGCCGTTTTGGCTATGGATTGGTTGCATGTTTGTTTTGCTTCAATAGATTGTAGAATAATGATGGTGAAGTTTAACTTTGCAAATTAACTCTTTTTAGAATGGAATGGGAGAAATTCTATTCCTAGACGTCATATCATCTTTTGATTGAAAGCTTGTAAGAGGATTTAGAAAGTTATTTATATCAAATAGTAAGATTCCAAGATTTAGAATCTAAAATTCCTCCCATTGAGTCGGTCACCAAAGTGAGGGAATTTCTAGAGGTCTTTCCTAATGATCTTCCCGGTATCCTTCCCGAACAAGAAATTGATTTTGTTATTGACTTGCTACCGGATACAAATCCCATTTCAATTCCTCTTTCTCAGATGGATCAGGCCGAATTGAAAGAGTTGAATGATTAACTAAAATATTTATTAGACAAGGGTTTTAGTCGACCTATTATTTCTCCATGGGGTGATCCGATATTATTCGTGAAAATGAAGGATGGATCCCTTAAAATGTTTATATATTACCGTAAACTTAACAAAGTCACAATCAAGAACAAGTATCCTCTTCCTCGGATTGATGATTTATTTGATCAACTCCATGTGCATTTTACTTTTCCAATTGACTTGAGATCGGGATATGACTAACTTATGGTGAGAAGTGAGGATATGTAACACTCCGGAAATGAAATGCCTTAGACTAGAGATTAATATATTTCATAATGTTAAAATTGATATTTACAGACCTATATTAATGTATTAAACTCATTTGGAAAACGTTAGAATCAAAACGACAAAGAAAGACCTTGACTTCCGAAAACTAGCTATTTTGAACTAGTGGATGTGCCTATGTTTGGTGAAGGTTTCTAAGTGTCAAATGAAGTACATAACTTGTAAAAATACTTTGAATAGGTAATATGCAGTACAAAGGGTACGAATATCTGTTAATAACACTCCAAGGATCACCAGAAGGGTCCTTGGGTAGGATCCAAACTTTGGTGAGTAGGATGCCTAGCTGCCTGCGAACAGGAAGATTGGAGGACAAGGTGTGCGACACACAACCCTCACGAGGTATTCCGCCTCAATATGTGAGGTGCAGCCTCGCGAATAAAGGATGACACGCACCTCACTGGTTCAACAAAAAAATTGAGAAAAATAACGGGAATTGGCCCTGTGACGTTCAGCCATTTCCAAGAATCGTTAAAATTTAATTATTGGTAATTCAACTTCTTAAAATGACCCATTTAAGTGGAGGGTCTTTAGGTTATTTTATTGGAAGACTATATATGGATTATAGGTCAGTTTTAGACAACTTTTTAAACGTCAAAATCATATCCAAATGCAATTACTAATCTCTCTCAAGAAACACTCTCTTTTCCAAATTCCATTGACGAACAAGAAGAGCTTAAGGAGGAAGAAGAAGTCTTTGAGGTTTATAATACATTTCATGGATTATTCGTCTATAAGGAATGTCTTTTTCACTCTTGGTATTCTTTCCTAAAGAGGTCCTTTCGAAGATAAGATATCAAGAAATTTAAATACTAGGGTTTTTATTCTACAAAACTGATTTTCATCCTAACTCTAGATTTATGATTTGCAATGAAAAATAAGTTTTTTATATGGTCTATTTAAATGAATTGATGAGTATATGGTTTATAATTTTTAAATTTCCTGTGGTTCATGTTCTTTTCTATATGATGGTTTATTATGGTTGTCTCTACTACTTGATAATATGAAAACGTTTGGATTATCATTGAGACTTGAATTAAATCTTAAATGACCCCTTTTCCTTTATCCAATGACATAAGAATTGATCTTGTATGTGACTCAAAAAGTTGATGTGGGTTATACTATTTAGTATTTGACTATGTTGTTTCTATGATTTTTGTAAGCTCTTGAATAAGGTTCTTAGGAGCGAGAGGTAAGTCTACTAAGTCGTGACTACTCTATGTTGGTCATGTTAGCCCCTAATTGATGTTACAATGTTATTGCTTACGTATGATGTTGGTATGTATATATGTTAGGATATCAACATTTTAATTACGAGATCATGATAAGAATAAGATATTACACGTTATGATATTCTCTTTTATGCTTTACACAAGTTGATTATGCTGTGTTAATCTCACACACGAAGGTTTGCGAGGAAAGGAAATTTTCATCTAATCCTAAAGATCTCAAGATCGTGTTTATAAAAGGAGTTAATCTCCTATGATCTATGATAAGTTTATGATAAAAGACAACTTAAATGTTATTCAAGAAAGGTCCATAGGGTAAGCACCGATGAACTAGATATGAGAGGTTTCCCTTCACTTGTTGGAAGGTAAGTCACAATAAACCTCATGAGATTCAGTCTTCCATGTAATGTGGAAGTATGGGTCTCTAATACATCCCCTAGTTCTTGAACTACGTTTCCGCCATAGGATACTAGCTAGTGGATCCACCTATAAAGCTATGTCATGTTTGGATCTACTTTTGTTGGTAGATCACCTTCTTTGGCTGTGGGGTTTTATGACACCGAATTCCATGTTTAACTAACATGGTTTATGTCAGTTAAGGAGAATGTTCCCTCATTTAATATTAAAGACAAGTAACTGAACATTGAGTAGGGTGACGTGAGGAATCTACTTAGTATAGGTATGTGTATGTGACTCTACCTTACGTTGCACAAGATGACTCTAAGGGAAGTCCTAGGAGATTGTTCTTATGTAATATGATAACATGAAAGATATATCTTTATGATACAGTATGCTACTCTCATATGATGTTGGTAATTAAGATCAAATATTATTGGATTATATTGTTATATGAAGGGATGATTACTTAGGTTACAACTTATATGAAGCAAAGTACTACTTATGCTCTCCTATCTTATATACTTTGTTTTGTGGGGTAATCGGGTTGTAAACGACCATTGCACTTGTAGGTTGGTGATGGTAACATTGGTATGTGTTTTGTATATTATGTTCTATGATCTTTTGAATATTAAATGTTAACATAACTCTATGATAATATGTCTTTTATTATGATAATGTTCGATGTTCATGAACTCCTTCACTTGTATATGTTCTATGGTATGTGTATTTAAGACATTCACATGACTTAGAATGCTTTCTAAAGAAATGATAAATGATGCTTTTTCAAGCATGTCCTTAACTGTTATGTGCATATATCCATACTTAGTAAATGTGCGTACTAAACGCATTACTTTATATTACTATAAATGTAGGGTCCGGCCATTGATGATAAAGAAGGTCGATTGAAGAAGTTAGGAACTCTTTTTCCAAGTGTTGGTAGGTCCTTGTATCTGGGAATGCTATCTTTCATATTCCAGCTTATGAAGACATTAGTTGATTTTAAGAATATTCTATTTCCATTGATATTATTTAGATTCGTTTGTATTAACGCATATATGGTGTATTGACTATTTATTGGCTAAGCCCAGATTCATACTCTTTAGATGGTTTGATATATGTGAGACAAGTTTTTAGAATATCATACGCTAATAGGAATGTTAAGCATGAAGTCTAAGTAGACTTCATATAGTATTATTTTTTGTTTTGCAAATATTAACTTATGACATGTTATGAAGAACTCTAAGAGGCTTCTTGAGTCCTCCGATAGGATGACGGCGTCAGTCTCTTCTGAGGTGTACACTCCAGGTGTGACAAGATATTCCTATGACGTATTCCGAAAAAGACATGGTCACTATGACATCTTAGTAATGTCATTTTATCTCACTAATGCTCCGTGGACCTAATGTTAGGGTGTTTCGAAGTTACCTAGATTCATTTGTCGTTGTCTTCATAGATAACATCTTTGTATATTTGAAAAATGAGGTGAGCACATGGACCATTTGAGGTTGGTGCCGCAAATGCTTAAAGAAAAAAAGTTAGTTTTGGTTGAGCTCGGTAGTGTCTCTTGGTTATACCATCTCTAGTGAAGGTGTAGAGGTTGATCCATAGAAGACCGAAGTAGTAACAAATTGGCCTAGGCCCTCGGATCTTACGAATATTAGGAGTTTCTTAGGTTTAGCCGGTTATTGTAGAAGGTTTGTGTTACGACTCTCAAGTACACCCTAGAAGAAAGGTGTACTCATGAGTTGGAACAAGGCGTGCTCGACCTATCAGAGGTCTTGCACAAGCCTCTTAGCTGTCATTCATTACATAAGACAAGAAACTAGTTTGGAAATTTAAACTTATCATGATAAATAATAACAAGAAAAACATCTTTTCTATAGTCTCATAGAATAAAAGTTTTAAATTTTCTACAAATTTTAACTATTGACATGTTATGACAAACTCTAAGAGGCTTGTCTTAATCCTTTGAGAGGACGACGACGGCGGTCGCATTTGGGGTGTACTCTGTGGGTGTGACAAACATGGTATCAAAACATGAGGTTAAATATCCTTAGGATCAATGTCTCACTAAATCACATTACATAATGTCCCGTTCATGGTTTTGAAGCGCACCACATCTATGGCTGAGAGGATATGTGATGACTAGGAATTTTCTCTTTTTCTTCATACTCATATGCCGCGCCTTTAGAGTTTTACACTATGTGTGTTTAGAATCTAATCCCTTTATTGTGGTGATAGGATATTGACACAAAAAGTACAATCGCGAGAAGAGTAGGAGAAGCGATTGCAAATCAGGGAGCTACTCTCCAAGGTAATCAATTTCCTTTTCAAGTGCCAGCTACTGCGAATGATCAAGTGCCAATCAATCCTCCGGCTATGACGGATGATAAGGTGAGGTCCACCCTGTTCCAAATGGCCCAAGGCATTACCACTCAAGCTCAAGCTATTACTGCACAAGATAACAGAAAGGTTGTACGTCGGAAGAACCAACATGCTAGTACTATGGCTAGGCATGTGAGAGATTTTACGAGAATGAATCTTCCCATGTTCTTTCGTTAGAAATTTGATGAATATTCCAAAGATTTTCTTGATGAGGTCTACAAGACTTTGTTTTTTATGGGGTTGAGTACTACTGATAAGGATGAGCTTGCTGCATATCAACTAAAGTACGTGGCTCAGACATGGTACAATCAGTGGAAGTATAATAGGGATTTAGGAGGTGGTTCCGTGACTTGGGAGATCTTCAAAAAGGCCTTCCTTTACAGATTCTTTTCAAGGAAACAAAGACAAGCGAAGGTAGAGGAGTTCATCAACCTTCGTTAGGGAGGTATGAGTGTCAAGGAATACTCCTTAAAATTCTTCAACCTGTACAAATATGTTTTTTCTTTTGTTTCCAATGGTAGGGATGAAATGAGTTTTTATGTAATGGGCATGTACGAAAATCTTGAATAAGAAATTAGTGTAGCCATTCTTCATGATAATATGAATCTTTCTAGGTTAATGGTCATGCTCAACAAGAAGAGGAGAGTTGTCTAAGAAAGAGGAACAGAGAATCTATGAAGTCTAGGTCTTTTGAAAGTACTTCCTCTAAGAGTAGGCTTGATGTCCAAGAAAATCCTAAGACGAAGAAGATGTTTTCAAATAAGGTTACTTCTAATTTTTCCAAGAATCATAATGATAGAGATTCTAATCCTAAACCTCAAAAAGAGTAGAAATGTTGATCCACCAAGAGAAAGACCAACTTTTAGTAAGTGTGGTAAGATACATGTTGGTAAATGCCTTGTTGGAACTAATAGTTGCTATGATTGTGGGAAAGGTGTCCATATGGTGAAAGATTTGTCCTAATGTCAGAAGTCAAGGAAAGGGGAATTGACAAGATCAACCAAGCGGTCCTAGTTCTAAAGCTACAAAAAGGAATTGTTTATATGCACTCTAGGCTACAGGTGAACAAGAAAGATCTCTCGACGTTGTGATGGGTATTTGACAAGTTTTATATGAATAATAATGCTTTGCTTGACCCAGGTGCTACCCTTTCTTTTGTTACACCTTTGGTAGCTAGGGAATTTGATGTACTTCCCGATGTTTTTATTGAACACCTTTAGGTCTGTACCCCAATGGACGACTATATAGTTGCAAAAAGAGTCTATACGAAATGTCATGTTATGCTGCCCATTATACTTAGTCTAGCTGATTTACTCAAATGAGACATGTTTAAATTCAATATAATTTTGGAAATAAATTGGCTTCATTATTGTTTTGCTTTCATAGATTGTCGAACAAGGGTATTGAAGTTCCAATTACCAAATGAACCTATTTTTAGAGTGGAAGTGGGGAAATTCTATGCCAATGGATCAAATCATTTATTGTTTGAATGCTTGTTAGATGATAGCCAAGGGTTATTTATACCATGTGGTGAGGTGTAAGGACATCGATTGTGAAACGCCTTCTATTGAGTCAGTCCGTGTAGTTAAAGAATACCAAGAATTTTTTTCTAATAACTTTCTAGGATTCTTGTTGAATATGAAATTGACTTTTGCATTGATTTGTTACTGGAGAAGAGTCCTATTTCAATTCCTCCATATAGTATTGCTCCTTCTGAACTGAAAGAGTTGAAGCTCAAACTCAAATATTTACTATACAAGGGTTTCCTTCAACCTAGTATCTATCCATGGGGTGCTCCGGTCTTGTTTGATAAGAAGAAGGATGGGTCCCCTAGAATGTGCATTGATTATTGGAAACTAATTAAGGTCAACATAAAGAACAAGTATCCTCTCCCTTGTATTGATGATCTCTTTGATCAATTCTAAGGTTCTAGCTACTTTTCAAAGACTGTCCTAATGTCTAGATATCACAAATTTAGGGTGAGAGGTGAAGATGTTCCAAGACAACTTCCAAAGTAGATATGGTCACTATGATTTTCTAGTTATATCTTTTGGGTTAAAAAATTCCCTGGTGATGTTTATGGACCTAATGAATAGTGTTTTTCGAGATTACCTCTACTTATTTGTGTTTATATTTATTGATGATATTTTAATATACTCAAAAACTGAAAATGAGAAAGAGAATTACTTGAGGTTGGCCTTTCAAGTTTTAAAGCAACAAAAACTTTATGCCAAATTTTGTATGTGTGAATTTTGTTGAGTTCAGTTTCATTTTTTGGCCATGTTATCTCTCGTGAGGGTGTAGAGGTTTATCCGAAGAAGATGGATGCGGTCAGAAATTGGCCTAGACATTTGACTCACACTAAAAGAAAAAGTTTCTTGGGTCTAGCCATGTAATATAGAAGGTTTGTTGATGGAATTTTGTCCATTGCTTCTCCTTTGACAGCTTTGACCCAAAAGAAGGTAATGTTTGAGTGGTCGAAATATTGTGAAAGAAACTTTTAGGAGTTGAAAGATAAGCTTACCTTCGATCTTGTATTTACCTTAGTGAAGGACATGAAGTCTTTGCAGTGTATTGTGATGCTTCCTGAGTGACTTGGTATGTGTGTTCATGAAGCATGGTAAGGTGATAGCTTATGCTTCTATGCACCTCAAAATTCATGAGAAGAATTACACAACTAATGATCTTGAGTTAGTTGTTGTAGTTTTTGCCTTAAAAATATGGAGACATTATTTGTATGGTGTGCATATTGATGTTTTACTGACCATAAGAGTCTTAAGTTTGTGTTTACACAAAAGATGTTAAATCTCCGACAAAGAAAATGGTTATAGCTTTTGAAGGATTACGAAATGAGTGTCCTTTACCACCCTGACAGGGCCAATCTGGTTGTGGATGCTTTCAGTGTTATGACTATAGGTAGTTTGTCTCATGTGGAATAATAGAATAAGAACTTGTGAAATATGTTCATCGGTTGGCTCGCTTAGGAATGCGGTCAGAAGATTCTCTAATTGGTGGTTTTATGGTCAATTATAACTCCGACTCATCATTAGTGGTTGAGGTGAAATCTAACCAACATCTTGATTCTCGGTTGATGAAATTGAAGGAATGGGTATTTAGTAAGATTAATGAGTCATTCTTCCTAGGGGGTGGTGTTCTTAGGTACCAAGGGAGATTATGTGTACCGGATGTTGAGGATTTAAGAAATCTAATTCTAGAAGAAGCCCATGGTTCTCGCTATTCTAAACATCTGGGAAACACCAAAATGTATAATGACCTTAGAGATATCTATTGGTGGTATGATTTAATAAGGGACATAGCAGAGTTTGTTGCTAAGTGTCCTAACTGCCAACAAGTTAAAGCTGAGCATCTTATACCCAGGTGGTTTAACCCAAATCATGGATGTTCCTACTTGAAAGTTAGAAGCCATCAATATGGATTTTGTTTTTGGTTTGCCTCAAACTCGGAGGTAAAATGACTCAATATGGGTTATTGTAAATAGGTTTACAAAATCTGCCCAATTTTATTCCCCTTAAGTCTACTTATATTGCCAGAGATTCTGCAAGAATATACATTAATTAGATTGTGAGTCTAATGGGATTCCTTTGTCCATCATTTTGGGATAGAGGTGCCCAATTCACTTCTCATTTTTGGAAATCTTTTCTAAAGGGTTTAGGTACTCAAGTGACACTTAGTACCGTTTTACATCCCCAAGAAGATGGTCAAGAGGAACGTACAATTCATACACTTGAAGACATGATAAAGTCATCTGTCCTTGATTTCAAGGGAAGTTGGGCTGATCACTTACCTTTGATTGAGTTCTCTTACAACAATAGTTATCATTCCAGCATCTTCATAACACATTTTGAACATCCCTATGGTAGAATGTGTAGATCTCCGGATGGATGGTTTGAGGTTGGTTATTCCTAACTCCTTTGTCCAGAGATTATCAATGAAGCTATAGAAAAGGTTCTAATCATAATACATAGATAGAAGACAACATATAGTCAGAAAAAGTCTTATGCCGACAATAGAAAAAATAGATTATCAGTTCAAAATAGTCGATCATGTCTACTTGAAGATTTCACCTATGAAAAGGGTGATGAGATTTCGTACAAACTGGAAGTTAAGTCCCCTTTATTTTGGTTCTTATGAGGTTTTACAACGGGTTGTAAAGGTTTCCTATCACTTGAAACTATCTAGTGAACTAGCTTTAGTTCATCATATCTATCATGTTTCTATGATCAAGAAATGCATTGGCGACCCGGTGTCTATTATTTCTATTTAAGGTTTAGGGGTAGATGAGAACCTCTTCTATGAAGAGGTTCCAGTTATGATCCCAGATCACCAAGTCAAGAAGTTAAGGAACAAGGAGGTTGCCTTTGTAAAATTTCTACGGAGGAATAATCCTGTTGAGGGTTCAACATGGGAAGCTGAAGCCGACATAATGTCCCGCTAATGTCATCTATTTACTCTATTCTTGAACTTATGTGAAATATGTATGCATTTTTCTTGTTGAGATTTTTGTTGTTTTATTGCTGTATTGAGAAGAATGATGACATTGTAACTCTGAGATGTACTTTAAGCTCATGATAATGTTGAGAAGGAAATTCCTCAATATGTGATATGAAATATTTAGCTCTTATATGTTGTGCGTCATGAATTGAGTGATATGTTTAATGTTATGGTATGTGTTGTAAGGAGTTCTGATGTACTACTATTAGTTGTGACTCATTATGATTTTATATTGTTAATTGATTGGGTTGCTGGTATTGAGTCATTCTTACCCCCAAAAGATTTTAGTGTCATTCGGGGACGAATGTTCCTATGGGGGTATAATGTAACACTCCGGAAATGCAATTACATAGGCTAGAGCTTAATCTATTAAATAATGTTTTAAATGATAGTTCCAGACCCATATTAATGTAATAAACTCATCTGGAAAATGTTAGAGGAAAAACGACAAAGAAAGACCTTGACGTCCGAATGTCCCTATATTTGGTGAAGGATTGAATGGTCAAATGAAGTACAAAACTTGTAAACAGTCTTTGGGTAGGTTATTTGTAGTACAAACGATCCAAATGTCTGGGAACGACAACCCAATGACCACCTAAAGTGTCCTTGGGGAGGACAAACAGGAAGATTGAAGGACAAGGTGGAAGATGCACAACCCTCACGAGATTTTCCTCCACAATATGTGAGGGACAGCCTCGTAACGCAAGGTCGACAACACACCTCACTGCCTCAACCCAAAATTTGAGAAAAATAATAGGAATTGGCCTCGCTACTCTCACCCATTTCCCAGAACCGTTAAAATCATATTTTTTGTAATTTAACTTCTTAAAAAGACCCATTTAATTAGATGGTCATTTAGGTGTTTTTATAGAACGACTATACATGGAGTATAGATAAGTTTTAGAAAACTTTTTACAAGTCCAAATCCGATTCAAACGCAATTACCCATAACTCTTAAAAACATTCTCTTTTCGAAACTCACGAAGAACAAGAAGAGCTTAAGGAAGAAGAAGAAGTTTTTGATGTTTCCAATCAAATTTCATGGATCATTCATCTATAAGGTTTGTTTTTTTTTCTCTTGGTATTCTTCCCTCAATAGGTTCTTTTAGAGACAAGTTTTCACGAAATTCAAATAATAGGGTTTTTATTCTATAAAACGGATTTACTTCCTAACTCTAGATTTATGATTTTCAATGAAAAGTAAGTGGTTCTTATGGTAAATTTTCAATGAATTTATGAGTATGTGGTTAATAATGTTTGAATTTCGTGTGATGCATGTTCCAATCAATATGATGGTTTCGTATGGTTGTCTATACTACTTTATAATATGAAAATGTTGGGATTGTGACTGAGACTTGAATGAAATCTTAAATGACCCCTTTCCCATTATCCTATGACTTAAGAATTGATCTTGTATGTTACTCGATAAGTTGATCTTGGTGTACTATTTAGTATTTCACTATGTTGTTGTTATGATTATTATAAGCTCTTGAATAAGGTACTTAGCAGCGAGAGGTAAGTCTTCTAAGTTATGATTACTCTATGTTTGTAATGTTAGCCCATAATTGATGTTACAATGCTATTGATTATGTATGAGGTTGCTATGCATATATGTTGGGATATGAACATTTTAAATATGAGATCATGATAAGAATAAGATATTACAAGTTACGATATTCTCTTTTATACTTTACACAAGTTGATTATGCTATGTTAATCTCACACACGAAGGTTTGCGAGGAAAGGAAATTCTCATCTAATCGTAAAGATCTGAAGATCGTACTTATAAAATGAGTTAATCTCCTATGACCTATGATAATTTTATGATTAAAGAATACTTAAATGTTATTCAAGAAAGGAAAATACGGTAAGCACCGATGAACTAGATATGAGAAGTGTTACTTCCCTAGTTAGAAGGTAAGTCACAATAACTCTCATGAGATTGAGGCTTCCATGTAATGTGGAACTATGAGTCCCTAATACATCCCCTAGTTATTGAACTACGTTTCCGCCATATGATACTAGCTAGTGGATCAACCTATAAAGCTATGTCAAGTTTTGTTCTACTTTGGCTGGTAGATTACCTTCTTTTGGTGTTGGGTTTTATTACACTGGATTCCAGGTTTAACTAACATGGTCTATGTCGATTAAAGAGAATGTTCCCTCATGTAAAATTAAAGACAAGTAAATGAACGTTGAGCAGGGTGAATTGAGGAATCTACTTAGTATAGGTAGGATATGGGATTCTACCTAGACATTGTACAAAGATGACTCTAAGGGAAGTCCTAGGAGATTTTTCTAATTTAATATGATAACATGAAAGAAATATGTTTATGATACATGATGCTAATATTATATGATGTTGGCCATTCTTATTAAATATTATTGGGTTATATTGTTATATGAAGTGATGACTACTTATGTTACAAATTATATGAAGCAAAGTATTACTTATGGTCTCCTATCTTCTCTACTTGGTTTTGTGGGGTTATGGGGCTTCACACGACCATTGCACTTGTAGGTTGGTGATGGGATCATTGGTAAGTGTTTTGTATATTATGTTCTATGATCTTTATAATATGAAATGTTAACATGACTCTATGCGAATATGTCTTTTATTAACATAATGTTCTATGTTGCTGAAGTCCTTAACTTGTATATGTTCTATGGTATGTATATTTAAGACATACACATGACTTAGCCTGCTTTCTAATGAAATGATAAATGATGTTTTTTCATGCATGTCCTTAAATGTTATGTGCATCTATCCATACTTAGTACATGTGGCGTTCTAAACCCATTACTTTATATTACAATAATTGCAGAGTTTGGCCATTGATGATTAAGAAGGTCGATTGAAGATGTTTGGAACTCTTTCTCCAAGTGTTGGTAGGTCCTCATCACTGGGGATGCTATATTTCGTATTCCAGCTTATGAAGACATTAGTTGTTTATAAGAATATTCTATTTCCATTTATATTATTTTGATTTTTTTGTATTAAGGCATATATGGCGTGTTGCGTATTTATTACCTAAGCCCAGATTAATAGTACTTAGATGGTTTAATATAGGTGAGACATGTTTTTAGAATATTATATGCTAATATGAAGTCTAAGTGTACTTCATATAGTATTAAAAGTTTTTTTAATTTTTCGCAAATTTCAATTGTTGACCAGTTATGTCGAACTCTAAGAGGCTTGCTTGAGTCCCCCGAGAAGATGACAACGTCAGTCTCATCTGAGGTGAACTCTCCGGGTGTCACAAGATATTCCCAAGATGGTATTCCGAACAAGTCATGGTCACTATGACTTCTTAGTAATGTCATTTGGTCTCACTAATGCTTCGAATCCGTTTAGGGACCTAATGAATATGGTGTGTCGAATTTACCTAGATTCATTTGTCATTGTCTTCATTGATTACATCTTTGTATATTTGAAAAATGAGGTTGAACACATGGACCATTTGAGGGTGGTGCAGCAAATGCATAAAGAAGAAATGTGAGTTTTGGCTGAGCTCTGTCGTGTTTCATGCTCATATTTTCTCTAGTGAAGGTGTAGAAGTTAATCTATAGAAGACCGAAGCGTAGAAAAATTTGCAGAGTCCCTTGGCTCCTACGAATATTAGGATTTTCTAAGGTCTAGCCGGTTATCGTATATGGTTTGTGTAACGACTCTCAAGTAAACCCTAGAATAAAGGTGTACTCATGAGTAGTAACAAGGCATGCTCGACCTTTCAATTGTCTTGCACAAGCCACTTATATATAATTCATTAAATAAGACATGAAAAGTAGTGTGGAAATTTAATCTTATCATGATAAATAATAAGAAAAACATCTTTTCTGTAGTCTCATAGTCACAAGAAAACTTAAAGACACGACATAATATCATAGGGACACGACCCTTTTCATTGAAACAAATACATAATGTCTTTACAAGTCTTAAAAGAAGAAACTAGAGAAAACATAGATTATGTCCTCGAATATGTGAGGAGATATCAAGTCTTGAGAGAGTTAACTTACCAAGCTTGCCTTCTAACCCTCACCTCGCTTCCAACCGATACTTATAGAGTATAGAAAAGTATGGGGTTATATAAACATTGTACTAAGTATGTCATAGGTAAAAACATGCAAAAAGTGACAATTTAGTTGAAACATACAAGTCATGCTATTTTGATAAATAAAACCTTAATGAATTAAGTTAAAAAACATCATAATGTTATCCTTGAAGTTCGTAAGGGAAACCTCTTCATAAACCTCTTCTTAGTGGAATATAGGAACTTGCTTATTCCGGAGAGGAATTCTCTCGTTAGCTACTTCTCCCTCCTCCCTTCTAGCGGATGTCCTTCTCGAATTTATGTCATATAAACACAAAAGAAGAGGTTAATAAAAAGGAGCTTATAGAACTCAACTCTAAGGCATGACACTAGAGAAATGAAGAAAAGTGAAACTTCAATTGTCCTATAAGCTCTCGCCATAAATGTGTGGCAATTCACACCGATGAACAAGACTCTACTACAAATGACTTGTGAGACTTTGGACCCTAAACTATTCCCCAAAGCCTTATGGTCTGATACCATGTTTGTTAGGACCCACAAGTACACCCTAGATGAAAGGTGTACTCTTGAGTTAGAACAAGGCGTGCTCGACCTTTCAAAGGTCTTGCACAAGCCTCTGAGCTATCATTCATTACATAAGACATGAAAAGTAGTGTGAAAATTTAAACTTTTCATGATAAATAAATATAAGAAATTAATCTTTTATAAATACTAATGATAGTTTCATCATCACAAGCCAACTTAAATACACGACGTAATATCTTAGGGACACGGCCCTCTTAATCGAAAGAAATACATAAAAAAGTCTTTACAAGTCCTAAAAGAAGAAACTAGAGAAAACATAGATTATGTCCTCAAATATATAAGCACATACCGAGTCTTGACATTCAACTTCCCAAGCTTGCCTTCTTGCCTTCAACTGGCTTCCAACCTATACTTATAAAGTATAGAAAAGTATGGGGTTAGTACAAACATTGAACAAAGTATGGTACATGCAAAAATATGCAAAAAGGGACAATTTACTTGAAACATACAAGTCATGCTATTTTGATAAAGAAAACCTTCATGAATTAAGTTACAAAACATCATAAAGTCATCATTTAACACATAAGGTTAAACATCAATTTTTCCTATCATAAGAGCGTACTTATAGTGAACCAAAAATTACACATGAATTACTCCTATAAAATTTGTCCAAAGTCTCCCCTAAATAAGACATAAAGAGATCGCCCATACAACATCCTCAATACCTACTGAAGAGATCCTTAAGACTACTATGTATAGGCTTACTTCATTTCATTTACAAATCAACACTCCATACAAAAGACACTTGAGAAACATATTCGCATTTAAGAAATTGAGATAAATACCCCTCTAAAGTGGACTTACAAGTAACATAAAGAGCAATGTTATAGTTACATCCCATACTACTAATCCCACCATGTGCTCCTTTATGATTCCATGAGATTAGACACACTATATTAATCATTGATAATCTTAATCGTACAAGACATAACTTTAACATGCTTTCTTAATATTAGACATAAAGTAATAGTACGTTCATTTACATAATATCATGACCCAGTAATACATTTCGTACAAGACACACCAAGACTCCATCCAAATTTCTATTTATACAATGTATAGGTAATGTCCCATTCCAACACCTACCCTAAGTAGTACACCCTTAAGAAGACTTAGTTCATTTGCATAAATTTGTGGGACTATATGTAACCGACATGGACAATGAGAGTTTGACATGGAATCCCAGTACTACCCTTACCTGATGAGGCATCCCTACTTTCTTATTGTAGGGTCATATTCTTTAGACATTACATGGGTTATCCAATAGCTACACCTACGCGGGCGCATTATTAAGGGATAAGGAGATTTCTACTAAATAACTCTCTCTCTACTAACGAGGAGCACCCATCTCAAGAGGTACATTAGATACAACATCTCTACTTATGATGTGTTCACACTGCTTTTTCAAATCCTCTCAGTTCTAAGCATAACTCCCCCACAAAGTCTTATACATTCATTGACTATAGGTTAGGAGATAAATATTGAACACCCCATCTCAACTCATGAAGGGTATCCAACCTTCAACCTTTTTTGGAAAGATCATAGGGAATATTGAGGTTGCAACTAAAATATTTCATTTCTACTCACGAAGAGTGTTCAACCCAAAATCCCACTTTTTCATACTTAGGAATAGTAGGTATAGTCTAGACACTTGATCTCTATTCACGAAGAGTGTCTACCCTACAATCCCTCATTTTCATTCCTTTACTTCATTCATGCACTCAAGACTGTATGAGTACATTTGAGCAAACCATTCACATAATGAACATCATTCATAACATGGATTACTAGGCATGATCATAGCCACATTTATAATAACTTACACATTCTTATAATTCACATATCATATACATACTTTATTAAGGCATAAACCGTTAAAGACACTAATTTAAACCTTTTAACACGTATCATACATATACATATCAAAATCATCACTTAACATCACAGATCATGCCTTCAAGTCCATTCTCACAATACACAAATAGCTTAATATATTTCAAGTAAACACCTCCACGAAAGGTGGACCATACAACTCAAGAGTTACTTAAATATAACTCAACCAAGATATAATAATTTACCCTTGATCCAAGAATTCACCACCTATTCAAAATCTATACAATAATCCATAATAAAATGATTCTTAGGGAAGTAGATATAACTCAATAAAACCACCAAGAAGCAATAACTTTAACATTATCTAGTCATGCTCATAGAACCCATTTCATTAGCCAAGAATTGATAAAAAAGAATAGACATGATTCCATTGCGTTTTTGACATGACACACATAATTTAAAACTAAGAAAAACTCAATATAAATCAACAAAACATTTTCTTGCAAAGACCCATACTTATAGTCAAGGAATAAAGAAGTCTGAAGTTTGAAATCCTTTTTGAAATTCTTTGAAAATGATCCTTTAATGACAGATGGTTAAAGGATGACTACCATAACTTAAATATAAGAAACGCACAAAAATTTGGTTAACTAAACGTGAAGAACTTTGTCCTCTTACTAGGAGATTGAAGCTTATTGAATAAAGGTTTTTGGAGAAATTATATTTTATCTTTAGGGTTGGAAATGATGGGTGAAATGAGGTTCAAAATGACCTCATTCAGTGTAAAAATGATCCCCAAAGTTCCTAAAAGACCCCCACACCATTTCGACCCTTTCCTAACTTGAAATTTTACTTAAAAACGTCTCAGCCAAATATGATTATTTACTATGCCTCACGAGGCAAGCTCAAAATTTTTTCCTCTCAAAAATTCTGAGTTATTAGACATAATGTCAAGGGCGCATTGCGAGGTGCGGCTTCAGATCCTGCCCCTATACATTGTCTTAGGCAGCACTTGACCCAGTTTCGGTCTTCCTTGGGGGACCTACGGGTGGTCCTCGAGGAGTCATACTCAGATTGTTTGGCACTTGGTATATTTCTCTACATAGGAACCATTGACACTCAATTTTACTCTCAAATCATCCCCCAAAAATTCACTACAATACACTACGACACACTAGTTCAACTATCACTATTTTTCGGATGTCTTGGGCGTTTGACTTCCAAACGCTCCGAAACACTATGACTTGTAATGATAAAATATACTATTTTAATATATTATTAACATACTAGACACATGTGAATCACTAGTTTGAAATATTTCATTTTTAGGGAGTAATAGTTTGTCGATGGGTTTGCGTCTATTATTTCTCCCTTGATAATCTTGACTCAAGAGAATGTGAAATTTGAGTGGTCAGAGTCATATGAAAATAGATTCCAAATGTTGAACGATTGGCTTATTTCCACTACTGTATTGACCCTACCGGAAATTACTAATGGTTTCATGGTATATTGTGTTGCATCTCGAGTTGGGATGGAGAGTGTTCTTATGCAACATGGAAAAGTTATAGAGTATGCCAATAGGCAGTGTAAATTTCATTAGAAGAATTATCTGAATCATGGCCTTGATTTAGCGGCCGTGGTATTTGCCTTGAAAATATGGAGACATTATCTCTATGGGGTTCATGTTGATGTGTATACGGACCATAAAAGTCTCAAATATGTATTCACTCAATTTGATTTTAATCTCTAGCAACAGAGATTGTTATAGTTGTTTAATGATTATAAAAGGAGTGTTCTCTATCACCACGACAAGACTAATGTTGTAGCAGATGCTCGAAGTCGGTTTTCCATTGAATGTGTGTCCCATGTGTAAGAATTCAATAGAAACCCAGTGAAAGATGTTCATAGGTTTGATCGCTTATGGGTTCAAATTGAAAATTCTCCAAATGGTTGTATGGTGGTAAATCATACCTCTAAGTAGTCTTCGACGGTTGAGGTGAAATCTAAGAAAAATCTTAATTCATTTTGATAGAGTTGTCTGTTCTTGGTAAGATGAATAATTCTTTCTCCTAAGGGAGGATGGTGAACTTAGATATCAAGGTAGATTGTTTGTGCCTAATGTGGATGAAATCATGAGTAGTATCCTTGAGGAAGAACATAGAGCTCGTTACACTATTCATCCGAGTTCTATAAAGATGTACCATGACCTTAGCGAAGTGTGTTGGTTGTATGGGCTAAAAAGGGATATTTCGGAGTTTTTTGCAACATGTCCCAATTTTTAACAAGTGAAAGCCGATAACCAAAAGCCGAGTGGTCTATTTCAAGAAATTTAGATTCCTACTTGGAAGTCAGAAGATGTCAACATTGATTTTATAGTAGGTTGGCCTCAAACTCGAAAGAAATATGACTCTATATGGGTTGTAGTGGATAGATTTACCAAATACTCTCATTTTATTCTTGTTAAGTCTACTTATTCGTCAGATGATTATGCAAGGATCTATGTTTTAAAGATAGTGAGTCTTCACGGGGTTCCTTTGTCCATCATATCGAATAGAGGTGCTCAATTTACATCTAGATTTTGAAGATCTTTGTAAAAAGGTTTGGGTACTCAAGTAAAGTTAAGCACCACTTTTCATCCTCAAACGGATGGTAAAGAGGAGCGAACTATTCAACTGTTGAAGATATGCCTAGAGCTTGTATCATTGATTTTAAGGGAAATTGTGATGACCATTTGCCTTGTGTGGATTTATCCTATAATAATAGTTTTCATTCATCAATATCTATGGCTCTTTGTGAAGCCTTGTATGGTTGACCTGTAGATATTCTATTGGGTGTTTTGAAATTGGTGAGTCTTATATACTTGGTCTCAATTTTATTTAAAAGACTGTAGAGAAAGTTCGTACTAGGAAGATTTGGTTGTAAACAACCTATAGTCGGCAGAAGTGTTACATCGATCATAGGAGAAAGGGTTTAGAGTTTGAAGAATGTGATAAAGTGTACTTGAAAATGTTGCCTATGAAGGGGGTGGTTAGAAATGACAAGAAACGAAATTTGAGTCCTCATTATGTAGGTCTTAATGAATCTTCTAAAGGATTGGTAAGGTTGCTTATATGTTGAAGCTTCCTAGTGAACTATCTTCGGGTCATCTGGTCTTCCATGTTTCTATGCTTTAGAAGTGTATCAGTAATCCCGAGTCTATTTTTCATTTTGAGTGTCTTGTAGTGAAAGACAACCTATCGTATGAGGAGGTTCTAGTTGAAATCCTTGATCGTAAAGTGAAGGGGTTGACGAATAAAGAGGTGGCCTCCGTAAGAGTGCTATGGAGAAACCACCTAGTTGAGGGGGCAACATGGGAGGCCAAAGCCGACATGAGGTCCTGTTATCCTCATCTTTTTACTAGTGAAGGTTTTTTATTCTTGCTTACAATGAAAATATGACTAAATTAAAGTTGTCATGATTTTTGGAGAATTTTGCCAAAATGTGCATTTTTGGTGTCATTACAGTGAAGTTACAGTGAATTGAACATATTGACTTGAAAACAAATTGCAATTCTTCTTTTTTGTAGTCATGTTGTGAATTTTGATATGATGAGTCTTGGTAAAATGATATTGAGCATGTTGTTAAGTTTATTTTTTGCATAATTTACTCATATATGGTATGTTGAGCTCATGTTGTTGTGAGAATGAAATTCCTCATAATGTGATTTTGAGCCTTATGATGAAGTTTTGAATTGCTTAGTGTAAATGAAATGATTGATGCTGTAACTCGTCTGGTTATATATAGAATATTGGTTGGGTTGTTAGTCTTAAATCTAATCTTTCCTTTCCAAATATTTTAGTCCAAATGGAGACGAATATTCCTTAGGGGGGGGGGGCGATAATGTAACACTTCTAAAGTCTAAGACATGTTTTAGAGCCTAAAATAAGTGTCAAAGGGTTTAAACACTGTTTTAAGGATCATTTTAATGTATGTAACTCATTAATGAGGTTTAGAAATTAAAACATCAAAGAACGCCTATGACGTCTGGAAACTAGTTTAATTAGGTTCTAGTGCGCCGTAGCCTATTTGACTAAGTTTTATGAGTCAAAAACTGATGAAAATTGCTGTAAGGGAGTAAAAAACGTATTAGAGGTAGCTCATGTTTAAAAAGTATGGACACGACTCCCCAAGGAAAAACTAAAGGTCCTCGAGGAACACCCTTGAATTTGGGTCGAAGCCTGCTTATAGTAGTGTGCACAAACGAGTGCAATGAAGAAACCGTGCTCGAATCGACGTGGTGTTGATGCCTCCTTCTATGGACACATAGAATACTAGGCCAAGGTCCAATTTTTACAAGTCTATACGGATGTCCAACATGGAGGTGAACAGTGCCCGTTCGATGGACACACAATCTGTCGATCGTGGTCTCGTCTATGAGGGGCTAGTTTTGCTGCACTTTTTTAATTTATTCATTTAAATAGTTGTGTTGGTTAAAAGGTTATAGGGGTTTAGCGGATATCTAATTAAGCTTATTAACAACATTTATAAAGGCTCTAACTTAATTAGACAAACCTAAGCTCTCAAAATTACCAAATCCAAAACTCTCTTCCTTCTTTCTTCTCTCTCTAGTTGAAGAACTCCACAGAATACAAGGTCAAGGTGGGTTGTAGGGATTCAATAACAAAGGTTTCTCCATCAATCTTCCTCAAAAATTAATTTATGGGTTCGTTTCACCTTTGGGACTTCTTTCCCTAAAGGGTTCCATCAAATTGGTTTTAAAAGTATGAAATTCAAGTGGGTCTCTTCCAATCTCAAAATTGATCTGCTGAATTGCTTTCTTTGTGATTTCCTTTGGATATTACGAATAGATTATAATGAAAAATAACCTAATTATGTTATTTATTGATGAATTGGTTTAGTTTGTTTAAGATTGTGAAGGTTTATGAATGTGGTTTACCTATGATATGAACTTAATAAGTTATGACTAAGGTTGTTGTAAAGGAAAGAGTCCTTACATGATGTTATGAAGTATGTGACCTTATGTCTAGTTATGAATGAAATATTTATGACTTGTTAAGTTTGATATGCCTAGTCTAGGGAGACTTTGCAGATACACTTGGTGAAAGTAGTATTATGGGATGCTACCTACACATTGCATTAGTGTGACATAGGAGTTGTCATAAGTGATGGTCCTTATGTGAATTTGATTTCCATGACATGCTTAGGACTTATAAATATATGTGGTTTGTTATGAATGATATCTATATATGACTATTATAAGATTACCTCAAGGTGATAAATTGTACTAAGTACACTTGAGGGTTACTTAAGGAAAGAAGTAAGATAAATGAAATGTAATGTATTGTATGTACTGAATATGCCTCAAAGTATGATAAATGTCTTTATGTGCTATCATTAGTAGTATCCATTTCTATATGATGTATGTGAACTATGTTGAACTTATATGTGCCTATGTGCATGATGTTCACTAAAATTACTTGATCCACGATTTCTAACTAAATGTCCTCTTTAAATGTATTTTTTGCATGGTTTTCATACTTAGTGCATTCTTGTACTAATACTATTAGTATTTATCTTTTGACACAAAGTGTAGGCTGTGATGGCTAGAGGATGTCTCCTAAGTGAAGAGCTTTGATAGATCTCCTAAGTTCAAGTGAAGGAGCCCTTATGATTCAAGGGTTGCCTATATTTAGATGTCATTTAAGTTGAGGTAATATTATTGACTTATATTTTATGTTTTAAGAGTTGTGTCCCTATCTATTCTACTCCGTTCTGTCTTAAGATGACAAAGGGACATGGAGTCTACTTATGTATATATGATACTTTATATTTAAATTAAGTGTTGTTATAGCATATGATGTGCTATGAAAAGTATTAAATTTTCCTCTATTTTTACTATGATTATTCTATGAAAGATGTCTAACGGCTTTTCTTAGACCTCGTAGTGGTCGACGATGTTGTGTGGCGATCTAAGTGTATTGTAACTTGTAGGGTTACTTTGGATCGTTACAAACTTGGTATTAGAGCAAAAGGTTATGTGTTATGTCGTTTGATTTCAAAGTCTTGTAATGCCATGTCTAGTAGAGTCTCAATCATCAAGCTGAGTAGCGACACATCCATGAGCGAGAGGTTATAGGACGATACAGTTTCCCTTTTTTGCTATTCTCATATCGTGCCATAAAACTTAACCCTATAGTTTCTCTTATGGTTCCATGTCCCGTGGTCTTTTAGATGTGATTTCTTAGATTAGGATGATGCCTTAATGCTTCAGGGAGAAAAAGGTGAGTTTTTAATGCTTACCCTTTTTATTGTTTGATGAGTATATTTTTAAATTAATTTTAGTACATGATTATGTGATTCAATTTAAGACTATAGGTGGTTTATGTGGAGGAGATGTTATGTTGAGAAGTTATGATATGATATAGTCATAGCTTGTTAGTAGTTATTATTGTTGAATTGATTTCCCCTTGGGATAATAGAATGACTTATGATAATGTAGGATGGTAGCATGATTTAATTATATGGGCTAGAAAATTCTTGGATAAAGTGGTAAATAGTGATAAAGATGAATGTTACCTTTGAATATGTTGAATGCTTCATAATTATCTTTCTGAGGGTTGGAATCTTTTGTTTAGGCTTGCTCGAAAGGAGGGGAGGTAGTGTGTTGATCTTAGTAAGATATTTTTGAAGTATGCTAGTTAAGAGGAGTTTAATTCCATGATTTAGAAGTAAGATTACCCTAAGGTGACTTAGAAAGTTCTATTGAACTTCTTTAGATTGATAATCACTTTGAAGTGAGTGTAATAAGGGTGTTCATAAGCTTAGATCCCAAGAAAGGACTTAACGTGCACAATTACTAGGGTTGGTAAGATAAAGTTCCCCTAGAGTTAAGATGATTTCCTCTTAAATGGGTGTATCCTTAGTGGGAGGATGAATTGAGTTGCAAGGTTGTATATATCCCTATGTTTTTCTTCTCTTCTTACTCAAGCTTGAATCCAAAGGGTTCCTAAGTAGCTATTTCATGATAGGAGTCTTTCATAAGATGAGAAGTTCCATGTTCTCCATATTTTATGTATGTCTTAAATTACACTATGTTATGCTTATTATGAAAAGTCATTGTTGAATGAAATAGGAATTTTTGATAAATTTGATGTTGCTCATGTTGTTATGCATCTTTATATGATAAATATGCAATATGATTTCATGATATAGCTTAATGAGCATGCTTGGTGTCACTCATATTGCGTGATGTTTTTGCCTCACTATGAGAAATAGAGTCTCCATTAAAAAAGAAAAGATGAGTCCCTTTGAAAAGAATGTTGCTTCAAATATATGGGAAGTATTATTATAGGATCACTCTTTAGAAGTGATGGTTTGTCTAACCTATGTTTTTTGTGTATGCCTATAAATTGTACTACAATTTCCTAGATGATGACACGTTTATGAAATCTAGTGATGTGCTAGAAATAAAAAGTTGTAAAATTACTTTTTAATGTTGTTAAATGCTTGGTGTGACCTACCATGTTGATTTCATAAGGAAGTAATTATAAGCATAATATGGTTTGGAGCAATGAAATCCTCCTAGAGATTAATTAACATCTATGAATTATTCTATTTGAACTCTATGATGCGATATGTATATGTTGTTACAAGAAGAAGGTAATTAGCCCTAAAACAGAGCTAGGCATGGTAATGTCATATACGACCTTGATGGTATTATGTCTAGACTATAAGATTTTAGTTAATCTATATTATTCATGATTCTTGTGCCACTAAATAAAGTGTTAAAATTTTCTCATGAGTTAAGTGTGGATTATTCCTATGTGTGCAATTGGAATACATCGTATGTTTAACCTAATTATGAAATAATAAACATGCGTAAATTTTGAGAAGGTAGTCCCTTCAAATGGCAATGAATATGAAGAAGTATGTAAGAACCCTAAAAATTAATAAGTTAAGAAATGCTTAATCTGTCAAGAATGTTGGTGATTAGACCAAGGTCCACACGGATTTATACGCGTAGAACCAGACCTCAGAACCCTTACTACGGCAAAGACAACTAACTTGGGTAGTTAGTTGAGCTTGGAAATGTTGAAATAAACCATATAGGTCTCTCGAAAACAAAGATTTAATCAACAGAGTCCTTACCAGACTTAAAAAGAGGAAATCTTAATTTTTAGGGTCCAGGGGTAAAAAGGTCTATTCAAGGCAAAGCGTAATTTCATAATTATACTAAGGAATCAATTAATTAATCTGGTTGGGTCGACCCGAAATGACCCATTTTCGCAAAACAGTGTCACCCTAGTTCGAGCCCCAATGGAAGCAAAAAATTTGTGATCTATTTATTATTTAAAATCTGATTTTAAGGAAAAATATTTCATTTCACATATACTAAATTAAATTCGATTTTTATTATTACGGATATTCCTAAATAGACTAAGTCATTATTTAAGCCTAAACATCTTCACATGTTTCACTCTCTCATGTCTATCACATCCTCATGTTCAAACTCTATTGTTTTCTCTTTGCCAATTAACGTGAAGAAAAGAAAATGATAAAGGTTCATGAAACTTGAACAACTCAAAAAAAAAATCTAAGAAATCAAACTAATAAAAAATCTTTAGGGAAGAAAGATTTCGCTTGAGTTGGTTGTGAAACTTTAGGTGAGTTGGACGTGGTTTTGAAGAAAGGTTTGGGAAGAAACTTCAACGTTTGAACATCAATAAAAGTATGGGTTTATTCTCTCTTTGTCCCTTTCCCAAGAGACCCCTTAAGTTTAAAGATATTCATTTCGAAAACTAGGGGTTTTTGACCGTCGCATGTCCTTGTCATTGGCTCTCATTGAATTATATTTGGTATGTTTGCTGGTACAAAGAAAGGGTGACATGTATTTTCGTGATGTTTATGTTTAGGTATGCATGTTCGGAATTATGTGAATATTCAATATGTTGTCTAAATTCATGTGAAAAAGTTATGTGTATGTGCAACATGTGGTAGTGAACTTAATCACTGTTTGAGGTGTGAAATGGCATGTTTAATCCTTGTGTTTTATGTGCAAAAGTTTTACACAACGTGATGTTCAATGTAATAAATCGTGGCTGATTGAATAACAATCTTTTATCCAAACAAACCTATGAAAGATACGCCTAAAAATGTGTTAAAATGGTCTACAAATTTTCTTAGGAGTTCAAGTGAAAACGTGGATAAAAATGAATTGAAAAATGACCAAAATTTCCAGCAACAATGCAATGTTAATTTATACTAAAGTTTAATAAAGGAATCTGGAAATTTAATAAATTTTGAAGGGGTGAGGCCACCATGTTTCGAACCTGTGACCTCACCTATGTGGGTACTGTAATTCGTGAAAAGAAGAAATGAAAGAGGGGGATGGGGGATTCAAAATCGGGTTACTGAAAGAAAAAGGGGAGAATAATTAATTAAATAAATAAATGGGAGGCATGGGAATCAAACCCACGACCTCCAGGCTGCAAATGAGGGAAAAGAAAATTCAAGAAAAACAAAAGATGTGAGGCGTGGGAATCTAACACAAGAACTCAAGAATGGAAAGGAGAGGAGCGAAATAATTTCAAAAATACAGTGAGGCCGCGGGGACTCGATCCTACAACCTCACTGCCAAAATGCCTACTTAAGCAAACATTAATCAAAAATAAAAGTAAGGATGTTATGGGTGTTCGAACTCACAACCTCACAGCCTTAGCAAATTTAAAATTTAAATGAGGAGCCTGTGGGTGTTCGAACCCACAAACTCCCAATTTGCAGCGAATATAATGAATAAAATTATATGGAAGTTTGATCCCACAACCTCTTGATTTAGGAGAAATGAGACTATTGTATTTTAATGAAAAATAAAAAGGGGTTGTGGGGGTTCAATCCCACAACCCTTCGGCCAAATTAAGAGGAAAACCATGTAAGAAAACTAAAGATACGAAGTTAATGTTGGGGTTGTATCTAGTGTCCCAATGTCATGGAGATTAAAACTAAAATCAATGTAAAATGTAAATGTTATCCATGTAATTTAAAATTGGGGTTCCTTGACCAAACTTCTGTATTGATACATAAGTCATTCAGTAATAAAATATACAAGAATAATGCCACCTACTTAGACCGAAATCAAGATCTTTGCATATATACAATATCCATATGTCTTGTACTACATAATCTTAGGAAGATATGAGTCACTTAAAAAACTATGAATGAAGGCTCATGGCTTGTGCGTATAGACTCATAAGTCTAGCATACGTTTAAAAGAAGTGAACATAGGATGTATTTAATGAAATGATATTACCCTAGATGGGTTAAGTAAAAGTGTGAAACACAAAAAGTCCAACTGCATTGGCATATGATGAAATGAACATTCATGGAAAAAAAGGGGTGAGCAACTATGAAGACCAAATGTGCTAATGTTAATGAATGTGGTGACAACATGATATGAGGCTAATGTTAAAGAAGAGAGTAATCTCAAATGAGCCTATGTAATTGTTAAATAGACGTACTCACCTATGAGAGTGTAAGTTAATGAAGATACAAGTCTTTATGAACACTCTAATGAAAGTATTGATATAAACACACTTAATACTAATGATGAGATTAGAAATCATCATTTGGGCTATGATGTCATCATACTAGAAGCCAGCTTCCATGACATATGATTTAAATGTAATGGAACTTTATAATGAGCACCGATAGACTAGCTATAAGCGGGGATACCTTCTTTCAGGAAGGGAGGAAGTTCACATAAATATCATGATATGAGACTATCCAGCTTGCGGGTTATGGGTGATCTTATATCTACTAGTCTTCGAACCTATACAACCAACATATGGATCTGGCAGGGTTAAAATTCCATGTACGCTAGAATGTTATGGGACACTTTGACCAGTGATTCCGCCTCTTTTTGGTGTGGGGGAGACACTAGATTTCATGATGCTCACATGATGTATGTCAGTTAAAGTTAAAGTTCCCATTGAATGAATGATATCAGCCTCAAATGATGCGCATATTAAAATGAATGATACCGAAGGTTTTAGGATATGATAATCAAAAGGTGAGTTAGACTCAAGTAATGACATTAGGTTACTCTTTGTCATTTCACAACGAACCTGATGAATGTATTAAACTACATCATAGGTATAACTAGTCATTACACTGGCTCACGAATGAAATGAAATGGAGTATGTATGAATGAACGAAGCAGACTTTGTGTTTGATTATAAAGACTCTGTAGTTGAGGCCCCATCTTTTGAGCCCTCATTTCTGGGATTTCTTAATGTTAAGTCCATGATTCCAAGGTCTCATGGCATATTAATGAATGATATGAAAGAAGCTACGTGCTATATGCAATATGATATGTGCCATGTGTGTGATATCTTCTGTTGTGTGTGCTATATAAAAAGTATTATTATGTATGTTATTCTCATGGCATTGCTTTCCTAAATTAAATCTGGAAAGCTTACTCAATTTCCTAATCTAAATTTGGAAAGCTCCCTGACTTTCCTATTCTAAATTTAGAAAGTTCACTAGCTTTCCTAATCCCGATTTGGCATGTCCACTGACTTGACTTTCCATAATTACGTTGTTAGGGAAGAGATATTATTTCTCATGCATGTCCTTTGTGTGTAACTACACATACCCATACTTAGTGTGTACTAACCCTATACAATCCTACTATTTTAGGTGCAGGCACAGCTGGACGCTAATGATACTGGATCGACGTAGAAGATATCCGAACATCCAACATTCATCCATACTTGGTAGGTCCTCATGCTTTAGAGGATGTGGTTGTTCTATATTCTACCTTAGTTTTTGAGTTGAACTAGATGAGCATGTTCCACTAGCGTTTGTTTCCTTTTTTGTTCAGACTTTGTATTGGTGCCATTTAGGCAGTTTATAAAATTTAAAAAGTAATGAACTATTTCTTTCATTTTATTATCTCTTAATTTTAAGATGGTTGATGGGTAATAATTGTGAATGTAGTGGAATGTTTAGTAATCACGTTTCGAAGAAAAAATATTCAAATTTTCTGCTAAAATTACCAAGGTGAAGTAAGAATGATGTAAGTAGGATTGTATGCGACTTATGAGAGGTCAACGATGTTGGTTTCATCTAGGGTTTACACTTCGGTCATGAAAAAGTTGGTATCAGAGCAGTAGGTTAAATTTGGAGAATAATAAGTTCACAACAACCATATTGAGTAGTTTCTAAGTCATGGTAGTGAAGTGCACCACTATCTTGAATTAGAGACTTCACGATGCGTAGGGAAATTCCCCTTCTTGGGTTCCAATCGTGCTTATCCTAATGTTTGAGTTCCTTGTGTTATGAACGTGTCTAACATCAATCCTTTTTGTTTTCAGAGAGTGAACACCAGAAGATCTATGGGTCAGAAGAAAAGAGGAGCAACTGCTGGGGGCAATCAGGTTCCACCCCAGGCTCCAGCTGAAAGAGTAGCCATGCCGGTAAACCTAGCTGGGTTGACTAATGCCGAGGGAAGGGCATCTCTGGACCAGATGGCACATGCCATTACAATGCAGACCCAGGCTATCACTGCCCAGGTCAACCGGCAGAATGTTTAGAGGGAGAACCCACCGGTTTGCAGAATCGCTGACAAGCTGCAAGACTTTACAAGGATGAACCCTCCTATTTTCAGTGGCTATAAGATATCAGAAGAACCTCGGGAATTTGAGGACGAGGTGCATAAGATTCTGGTGGCTATGGGGGCATAAATATTGACAAGGCTGAGTAGGCTTCCTATCAGCTCAAAGATGTTGCATAGACTTGGTGCTAGATGTGGCAACATAGTTGTGTTTTGGGTTGTGTGCCAGTCACATTGGAGCTATTTTATACAACAATACATGAGAGGTTCTTTCCTAGAGTGATGAGGGAAGCCAAGGTTGAGGAGTTCATCAACCTTAAAAAAGGATCCATAACAGTCATGGAGTATTCCCATGAAGTTTTTTAAGCCATCCAGGTATATTACATTCCTTTGTATTTAATAGAAAGATTGAGGAGAGTACTGAGGTTTGTTGAATTACACAGGTATGCTACTTCCCTGCTTTTAAATAGCAAGGATAAAATGAATAGGTTCCTAATAGGAATCAATAGAGACATGGATGAAGAGTGTCGATCTACAATTCTCCATGATAAAATAGACCTTTCCATGTTGATGGTGCATGTCCAGCAGGTGGAGGACAGCAACAGCAAGATGGGTGTTCATGATGCTAGGAGGCCATTTGGCAGGTCCTAGCCATAGAGTTCCCAGAAACAACTTTGGTATCCGTGAGCATCCAAGGTTAAAGAAGGGACAACAGAGTTCTGGGAACTCTAATCCTCAGAGGAGCACTAAACCTAGAAGAGGCAGACCTGAGCCCAACAAGGGCATTGGAGGTGAGATGCAGCGTCCCAAGAAGAATTGTGCTATGTGTGGCTTTGTTCACAGTGGAGAGTGGAGACAGGGCACTAATGTCTGCTTCACTTGTTAAGAGTAGGCAAATGGTCAAAGATTGTCCACAGAGCTGAGGTCAGGCTGGAGTAATGCTCAGCCTAGGCCTAACCCATAGGGTGCAGCAGTAGTCGAGCCTGCTAAGAAACCAGGTTCTATGCCCTGTTCCTAATGTGGTCACAGGTATGCTGCAAGTATTCCCAACTTCTGTTAATGCTTTACTTGATCACGGGTCTACGCTTTTCTTTGTAACTCCTCTTCTTGCTCTCACTTTTGAAATGTTACCTGAAGTTTTACATCATCGTATAGTGGTTAGTAACCTTCAAGAGGAAATTTAAGAATGAATAAACTATACAATGATTTCCCAATAGTTGTATGTGGTAGGACTATGTGTGAAGACTTCGTTGAATTACCCATGCATGATTTTTATATCATATTTTGCATGGACTGGCTTCATAAGTGTTTTGCCTTCATGGATTGTCGCAGTAGGGTTGTGGATTTTTCTTCACTAATGAAGAGGAGTTAGCCTGGGAGGGGTATAACTCGACTCGTCCTAATGCCTTGATTTCCAATATTAAGGCCAATAAAATGATGTCCAAGGGGTTATTACGTCATATTGTGAGTGTTAATGATTTGGATCATGGCATTCCTTCTATAGACATAGTGCATGTAGTGAATGAGTTCCAAGATGTGTTTCTGAATGATTTGCCTGGAGTCCCTCCCCTTTGAGAGGTTAACTTTGGTATCAATATAGAGCCCGATACTAAACAAATCTCAATTCCTCCTTAGAGAATGGCTCTAGGAGAACTCAATGATTTAAAGCTGCAATAATAAGATCTCGCTGATAAGGGTTTCATTTAGCCGGGCATATTGATATGGAGCCCGATACTAAACCAATCTCAATTCCTCCTTATAGAATGGCTCCAGCAGAACTCAAAGAGTTGAAGCTGTAGTTAGAAGATCTCACTTATAAGGGTTTCATTCAGCAAATCATATTTTCTTGGGGTGCTCCACTGTTTTTTATAAAGAATAAAGATGGAAGCCTAAGTATGTGTATCGATTATCGGCATCTTAAAAAAGTAACTATCAAGAAAAAGTATCCACTTCGCAGAATAGATCACTTGTTTGACTAACTCCAAAGGTCTAGTTTCTTTTCGAAGATTGATTTTCATTTAGGGTACCATGATCTTAGAGTTAGGGATGGAGATGTCCCAAAGACATCCTTTCGTACCCATTATTATCACTATGAGTTCCTAGTCATGTTATTTGGTCTCACGAAAGCACCTGCTGCATTTATTGATCTCATGAACAGGGTCTTCCGTTAATACTTGACTCTTTTGTCATAGTATTCATTGATGACATTCTCATCTACTCTAAGACTAAGGAAGAGCATAAAAAACATTTGAGAGTAACCTTGCAAGTACTTAGACAACATCAATTGTATGCAAAATTTAGCAAGTTTGAATTGTGGCTGAGATCACTGACCTTCCTGGGTCATGTGTCCGATCAGGGTGTAGAGGTGGACCACAGGAAGACTGAGGTTGTTAAGAACTAGCCAAAACATCTTACTCCCACTGATATTCGTTGCTTCCTGGGATTGGATAGTTACTACCGCAGTTTTGTTGAGGGATTTTCTTCCGTTGCTTCCCCACTTACAGCTTTGACAAAGAAGAAAGCCAAGTTTTAATGAACGAAGACTTGTGAGAAGAGTTTCCAGGAGCTCAAGGACAGACTCACTGAAGTCTCGGTGCTTACTTTGCCTTAGTGTGGTGAGAATTACAATGTTTACTGTTATGCATCTATGGTTTGTTTGGGTTGTGTTCTTATGCAGGCTGGTAAGGTGATAGCCTATGCTTCAAGACAACTCAAGGTTCATTAGAAGTACTATCCCACTCATGACCTAGAGTTGGCAGTTGTGGTGATTGCACTAAAATTTTGGTGGCATTACCTCTATGAAGTGCATGTGGATGTGTTCACAGACCACAAGCGTCTCCAGTACGTGTTCACCCAAAGGGAGTTGAATATATGTCAGCAGATAGGGTTGGAGCTGTTAAAAGATTATGACATGAATGTGCACTACAATACATGTAAGGCTAATGTTGTTGCTGATGCTTCGAGATTGATGAGCATGGGGAGTACAGCCCACGTTGTGGTTGACAAGAAGGAGTTGGAGAAAGATATACACAGACTGGCAAAACTGGGTGTGCGATTGGTTGACTCTACTAGTGGGGATGTTTGAGTTCATCCTAGTTCTGAATTATCCTTAGTAGTTGAAGTCATAAAGGGTCAGCATCTAAATTCTGTGTTGATGGAGCTTAAGGATAAATATGAATGATTCTTTCACTTTGGAAGGTGACGTCTGTGTGTACCAGATGTGGACAATTTGTGGACCAGGATTGTGACAATGTCCCATGGTCCCAGATATTAAATACATCCAGGTTCTGCCAGGATGTATCATAATCTTAAGCATACCTATTGGTGTGATTGCATGAAGAAGGACATCGCAGAGTATGTAGCCAAGTGTCCTAATTGTCAGCAAGTAGAGGCAGGGCATCTTAAGACTTGCGGTCTAACTAAAATTATTGAGGTTCTGACTTTGAAATGGGAGGCAATTAATATGGACTTTGTAGTTGGTCTTCCAAGGACGAGGAGGCAGCATTACTATATATGGGTTATTATGGACAGATTGACTAAGTCTGCTTATTTTATCACTTTGAAGTCTACCTACAGAGCTGAGATTATGCGACACTTAATATTGACTAGATTCAGAGGTGGCATGGGATTATTTGTATTTCATTTCAAATAGAGGAGCTCTATTTACTACACATTTCTGGAGATATTCCCAGAAAAGATTGGGCGTGCAGGTAAAGCTTAGTAGCGTCTTTCATCCTCAGACTAATGGTCAGGCAGATCCCACCATTAAAACATTGGAAGACATGTTGAGGGCGTGTGTGATTGACTTTGGAGGTAGCTAGGATGACAATCTTCCTTTGATATAGTTATCGTATAATAATAGATATCACTCTAAAATTGGAATGGCACCTTTTGAGACACTGTATGGTAGGTGGTGTAGGTCTCCGGTTAAGTTGTTAGAGGTTGGAGAGTCATCCATTTTGGGTCAAGAGATCATACATGAGGCCTTAGAGAAGGTCAAAGTTATTAGGGACATGTTGGCTGCTGCCTACAGCCTACAGAAGTCATGTGCAAACAATATAAAGTAGCCCTTAGAGTTTGATGTTGTTGGCCAGGTTTACTTGAAGATATCACCTATGAGAGGGGTGATGATATTTGGTATAAAAGGGAAGTTGAGTCCGAGGTATCTTGGGCCATATGAGTTCCTACAGCTTGTGGGTGACGTGTCCTATGAGTTAGCATTGCCTGCGGAGATAGCTTTTGTTTAACAAGTCATTCATGTCTCTATGTTGATGAAGGGCCTAGGTGATCCAGCATCAATTCTACCTGTTTAAGGTTTCGAGGTTGATGAAGACTTGTCTAATTAGGAGGTACCTATTGAGATGTTAGACGGACACGTGATGCGGTTGAGGAACAAGGAGATATCAACAGTGAAGGTATTGTGGAGAAATCATCTTGTTTAGGGTACTACGTGGGAGGCTGAGACCGATATGAAATCCCGCTACCCTCATCGTTTCAGCTCTTGAGGTTATACTTTCTACTCTTCAATGTATGTTTTCTTATCTCTCTGTATTTTGTAGCTATTACTTGACTAGCATTACGATATGTAGTGGTAGTTTCATTCAGGGATCAATGTTCCTAAGGGGGGATAACGTAATAACCCTAAAAATGAATAAGTTAAGAAATGCTTAATGTGTCAAGAATGCTTGCAATTAGACAAAGGTTCACCATGATTGATATGCGTAGAACGAGACCTTAGAACCATTATTATGGTAAAGCCAACTAACTTGGGGAGTTAGTTGAGCTTGGAAAGGTTGGAACCAACAATATATGGCTCTCGAAATTGAAGATTTAATCGAAGGAGTCTTTACCGGAATTAAAAAGAGGAAATCTTAACTTTTGAGGGTCCAGGGGTAAAATGGTATTTTCCAAGACAAGGGGTAAATCGTAATTACCCTAGGAAAAATATACTTAACTAATTTAATTATAGAACTTGTTTGGGTTGGTTTGTCCGAAATCATGTGAAAAAGTTATGTGTGTGTGCAACGTGTGGTAGTGAACTTAGTCACTGTTGGAGGTGTGAAATGGCATGTTTAATCCTTGTATTTTATTTGCAAAAGTTGTACATAACGTGATGTTCTTAGTAATGAATTGTGTCTGATTAAATAACAATCTTTTTGCCAAAGAAATCTATGAAAGATGCACCTAACAAATGTGTTACAATGGTCTACGAATTTCCTTATTAGTTCAAGTGAAAACGTCTATAAAATTAATTGAAAAAAATGGTCTAAAAATTTCCTTAGGAGTTCAAGTGAAAACGTATATAAATTAATTTAAAATGACCCAAATTTCCAGAAACAATGCAATCTTAAATTAGACTAAAGTTTAATAAAGGAATTTGAAATATAATAATTTTTAAAGGGATGAGGCCACCACGATTCGAACGTGTGATCTCATCCGTGTGGCTATTGTAATTCGCCAAAAGAAGAAATGAATGGGGGGGGATGGGGGATTCCAAATCGTGTAACTTGAAGTGAAAGTATAGAATAATTAGTTAAATAAATAAATGGGAGATGTGGGAATGCAACCCAAGACACGTAGGCTACGAATGAGAGAAGAGAAAATTAAAGAAAAAAGAGAAGATGAGAGTGTAAGTTAATGAAGAGACAAGTCTCTATGAACACTCTAATGAAAGTATTGAGATTAACACACTTAATATTAGTGATAAGATTAGAAATCATCTATTAATCTATGATGTCATTTTACTAGGAGCCAACTTCCATGACCTATGAATTGAATGTAATGAAACTTTATACTTAGCACAGATAGACTAGCTATGAGCAGTGATGCCTTCTTTTGGGAAGGGTGGAGGTTCACGTAACTCTCATGAGATGAGACTGTCAATCTTGCTGGGTATGGGTCTCCTTATATCTCCTAGTCTTCGAACCTATAGAGACAATATAAGGATTTGACGGGGTTAAATTCCCAGGAACGCTAGCATGTTAGGGGTAACTTTGGCCGGTAATTCCACCTCTTTTTGGTGTGGGGGAGTCACTGGATTTCATGATGCTCACATGATCTAAGTCGGTTAAAGTTAATATTTTTAATTCATGATAGATTCCAACCTCAAATGATGCACATATTGAAATGAATAATACCAAAGGTGTTAGGTTAGGATAATCAAAAGGTGAGTTAGGGTAGATTAGATTTTATTGAATTGCTTATTTCTATTACTATATATATCAATTAAATATGAATGGTGGAGTAATGATCAAAGATGATCATTATCTTGAAGATTTGGTAAGTTGACTTATTTCCTCTATTTTGCTTAGAATGTATATTGAATTGCGTTGATTGCTATGGTCAACTTATGGTGGCGGTGTTTACATTCATTTACAAGTTTATGTGTTATGATCATGTCCTTTAATTAATTAGATGCAAGATGAATTTATATGATTAATTCCATGTTTAGGAAGTTGAGTGATTTATCCTTGATTCTAATATCATTTTCTAAGTGAATTGATGAATGTTAAGTATATGTAGAGACTTCAATACCAGTTATATGATCAAGGTGTGGATGATATTATATGTATATGTGTGATAATTACGTTAAGGTTAGGTGCTCTATATGTATAGTGATGAAGAATATCCTTGTAGGATGACCCTACATGAATGAACCCTACATAATTATGTGATTAAAGTATGCTAGGAGTCTTTTATTCTATTGTGGAATGTGTTCTTTCATCCTGTGATGTATTGTGAGTATATGAGGGTAGCTTCATTAAGGTTATTGTATGGACATTATGTGATTCTGTTGACTAATGTACACGCACTCACTTCATGCATGTCTATGAATTGGATATATTTATAATGATTAATGAAAAGATAGTTCTCCTATGCATTATTGCCTATTTCTATGCATGTGAAGTATATTATTTATGAAGTTATGTACATGTGTGACTAAAGGTGTTATATGAAGGTAGATATCACATTGTATGCACACACATATGATGTATGATTGCATGAATATGTGAAAGGAAATTCTCATATGATTTAGGGTCTATTATGAAAGGACATTCTCATCTTAGAATCCTTTGAGCAATATGTTGCATGAAGGAGGAAGCTCCTAAGGCCTTCTTTATGACTTAATGCATTAAATAATTAAATATATATTAAAAATAGATTTAGATCCTAGAACCGAGTAAACATGACCAATGAGAGTGGGAGCTTTAGTTGGAAATTAAAGCATTCCACAACAGAACCTTCAGGTTTAGTAACTCTGGGTTTTAAAGATAGATGTTGTCTCATGAGATGGAAACCTCCACACTAGTAAGTCAAGGTTTCTAGAAGCAATCTACATATTCCATAACTACGTGTCCCAGTAGGATATAACTTTTGGATAACACTTATATAGCTATGTACGATTGGTTACACCTTCGACAAGTGTTAACCCTTTCTTTTCGGTTAGAGAGTAGAACACTGGATTCAATGTGACTCACATGGTCTATGTCGGTTATGACTAAATCTCTTAAAGTAAGAAATGAACAAAGATAAGATTATCAAATCTAATCACAACTCCTTGAGGGGATTACTTAGTATAGGTTGGATTATGTCCCCTTCCTATGCATTGCACAAGTGAATATTAAGAAATGATAACATTAGCACACGATATAAGTAAGACGTATGTGATGTTATGTATGAAATGTATGAATGCATTGTTAAGTGACTTTTCTATGATTAAGACATGAATTATTTGTTTGTGTGTTAATTACACTTATGGATTCAAAATGATTTTACTTAGTATATGTGGGGGTATGTGACTCCATGTGTACATTGCATAAGTAAGCTTGAGAAGGGGTTATGAGGGTGGTTTACCAATGATATGAACTCAATGAGTTATGACTATGTTTTAGTAAAGGAAAGAAACCTTATATGATGCTATGAAGTATGTGACCTTATGTCTAGTTTATGAATGAAAGAGTTATGACTTCTTAAGTATGTTATCTCTAGGATGACTTCTTAGATACACTTGGTTGAAGTAGTATTATGGGATGCTACCTATTTATTGCACTAGTGTGACTTATGTCATAGGTGATAGTCCTTATGTGAATTTGATTTCTTTGAGGTGCTTATGACTTGTGAATGTATGTGGTTGTGTTGTGAATGATATCTATGAAAGGCTAAAATAAAATGACCTCAAGGTGATAAATTGTACTAAGTATACTTGAGGGTTACATAAGGAAAGAAGTAAGATAAATGAAATGTAATCCATTTTATGCATTGAATACACCTTGAATTATGATAAACGGCTTTATGTGCTATCGTGAGTAATATAAATTTTAATATGATGTATGTGAAATATGTTGAGGTTATATGTGCCTATGTTCACGATGTTCACTACAAAGACCTGATATATGAATTCTAACTAAATGTCATCTTTAAATTAATAAGTTTGCATGGTTTCCATACTCAGTGCATTCTTGTAATAATACCATTCTTCTTTATATTTTTACACAGAGTGTAGGTGGTGATGGCTAGAGGATGTATCCTAAGTGAAGAGCTTTAATAGATCTCCAAAGTTCATGTGAAGGAGCCCTTATGATTCAAGGGATGACTTTGTTTAGATGACTTTATGTTGATGTTATATCTTAGACTTATATTTTATGTTGTTAAGGGTTGTGTACCCATTCTATTTTATTGAGTTGTGTGTTATGATGGAAAAGATACTTAGAGTCTACATATGTACTTGTGGTATTTTATATTTAAATAATTTGTTGTTCTAGGATATGATATTTAATGAAAAGCTTTAAGTTTTCCTCTATTTTTACCAAGATTATGCAACGAAAGTTCTCTAAGGGATTGTCTTAGACCTCCGAGAGGTTGACGATGTCGTGTGGTGATACAAGAGTACTCTAACTTCTAAGGGTACTTTAGGTCGTTACATTTATGTTGAAAAGTTATTATATGATATGGTTATAGCTTGTTAGTAGTCTTTATGGTTGAATGGAGTTTCTTTTGGGGTGATACAATGCCTTATGATTATGTTGGATGGTAGCATGATGTTATGATATAGGCTTGAGAAGTCTTGGAGAATGTGGTAAATAGTGAGAGAGATGAATGTTACCTTTGTATATGTAAAATGCTTCATAGATGTCCCTGTTTGGATTGGAATCTTTTGTATAGGCTTGCTCCTAAGGAGGGGAGATATTGTGTTGAACATTATAAGGTGATTGTGTAGTATGCTAGTTAATGGGAGCAGCTGTATGACTATTTAATGATTCTCTTTACGAGAAAAAGGGGGAAAAGGAGTTTTATTCTATAAGTTGACAGTAGGATTACCCTAAGTTGATTTAAAGGATGTATGGTATGTATCCTTCATCTCCTCAGTAGAAGGAGAGAATTGAGGTTGACCTACTTTGAAGTGGTTAGTTGTCTTATAAGATTGAAGTAGTGTATGGTCAATTGAGGAAGTGCTTAGATTGTACCTATGCATGGTTGGTTGAAAAGGTCCACCAAAAGTGAGTGATGATCCTTGTAGGTTGGTTTTGACTTGCAACGACCTTTGGTTTAAAGGCATGATGTGATTAGGCCTACCTCAAGTTGGGGATAATGTGCATTGATGGTAAGATTTTAAGTGCCCTTTTAAGTCCCTATGTTGAGTTCCCTTGAAATTCTCTAGATTAAAAAACACTTTATAGTGATGGTAAGAAGGGTGTCATGAGGTTAGACCCAAGTGGAGAAATGTGCTTAGTCAATAAAGTTGGTATTTGAAGGTTTCCCTACAGTTGATATGAGTTGATATGAGTTGCTCTGAAATGGATTTACCCTAAGTGGGGGAGGATGATTTTATTAGGAAGGTTCTAGATATCCCTATTTTTCCTTTCTATTTTTACTCAAGCGTGAAACCAAAGAGTTTTTAAGTAGCGTGTTCACAATACGAGTGTTACATAAAAGGATAAGTTGCGTGTTTTATATATGTTATGCATGTCTTAAATGACACTATGTTATGCATGTTATGAAAGGTCATTATTATAGAAAAAGGAAATTTTGATAAATTTCCATGTTGCTCATATGTTTGCATCCTTATATGATAAATGTGAAATTTGATTTAATGAGATATCTTAATGAGCATGCTTGATGTCACTCATATTGTGTGGTTCTATTGCCTAACAATGAGAAATGAAGTCTCCTATAAATAAGAAAAATTGAGTCTCTTTGAAAAATGTGACTTTTGAGATTTGGGGAGTGTTACTATAGGCTCACTCTTGAGGAGTGATGGTTTGTCTAACGTATATTTGTTGGTATGCCTATAAATTGTAATAAATTTCCCTAATTGATGCATATTTATGAAAGCTAGTGATGTGCTAAGAATAAAAAGCCTTAAATTTACTTCCTAATGTTGTGTTGTGATTGGTGTGACCTACCATGTTTATTTCATAAGGAAGAAAGTATAAGCATATTATGGTTTGGAGTAAATAAATCCTCCTTAATATGAATTAACCTCTATGCATTGCTTTAATATGAACAGTATGATGCCATGTGTATATGTTGTGAATAGGAGAAGGTAGTTCCTCCTTGAACAAAGCTTAGCGTGGTGATGTCATATACGACCTTGGTGGTATTATGTCTATACTATAAGATTATACTCACCTACAATATTCATGATTCATGTGCAACTAAATGAATTGTTCAGAATTTTCTCATGAGTTGAAGTGTTGTGAGCTGCTATGAAAATCACTGAGTCCTTGAAAATGTTTAAAATGTTTTAAGTGTCATTCGAGAACGAATGTTTTTTCCAAGTTGAAGGGTATTGTTACACCCTCAAAATCAAATAAGGTAGCTAGAGACTCACATGTGCCTAAAAAGGTTAATAACATGTTAATAAACTGTTTTACAGCTTGTATAATTAATTTGAAGAGGTTTGGCGGTCAAACATCCAAGACGTTCGAAAGTTAGTGTTTAGACATGCTAGTGTGTCCTTTTATGTTTGCCTTGTTTGTATGTGTTGTTTGGAGTCTAAAAATAGTATAGTTTACCCTAGTCTCTTATTATACATGTTAAGGGTCAAAAAGTTTGGGTACGACTCCCCGAGGACCACCCTAAGGTCCCCCAAGAGGACCCAAACGTTGGACAAGGAGGCTGCCCAAGGGAGCGTGAAGTAGCAAGATTGGGAATCAGCCTCGCGTCACGCGTTTGAAACTGAGTGTGTTGTGCGACGCATACCCTACACAAGTCTCACTGCCCCAAAATTATTTGGGGCAGAATCATATTGTCACGACCGGGGTCTAGACCCTAGTCGATACCGGCATCGTTGACCTCTCAAAGGTCACATACAAGCCTACATACGTCATCATTACATAGTATTGGTTAATTTTTGCTGAAAAATTTAAAACTTTTGTTTTCTTTGAAGTATACGTAAACTTCATACTACGAATAGCCTTATATAACATCAGTTCACAACAACCATCTAATAATAAGATATTAAGTTACCAATATGGCACCAATACGACGTCTGAAAAATAAGTAAGAAGGAAACGCTAGTGGAACACCCTCCACTAACTCATTCCTATGTCTAAGATGGAATATAAGAGATAAGAATCCTCGAAAGCCTGAGGGCTTACTAATTCCAAATGAATGCTCCACGTCCAAATATCTTCAGCGTATTCTTGTAAGCTCTAGCGTCCACCTGCACTTGAACCTTAAAGTAAAGAGTTGTATGTGATTAGTACACAATTGTGCTAAATATGGGTGTATGATAGTACAGACCAAGGACATGCATGATTACGAAGAGCTCTCTCCTAATGATATTAGTTATAGAAAGCCAAGTCAGTTGGACTGACAAATCGGATTAGGAAAGTCATTTTATGAGAGTAACATGCATCATCATTCTTTTCATATACAATATTTGTCTTCCCTGTATGGTAGTGGACACTCATGTGATAGTCCTTCAACAACTCAAACAATGTTTGATGACGTAGATTCAATGCGTGAACACTTATTGGAGACTCTTGTGGTCTGTGAACGCATCCACATGCACCCCGTACCAGTATTTTTCCAGAACATCAATGAAACACCACATATGCTAACTCCAGATCTAGAATGGGATAATTATTCTCATGAACCTTAAGATTTTTGGACGCTTAGACTATCACCTTACCACCCTGCATAAGAACACAACCCAAAACAAACGTAGAAACTTCAGAATAAACAGTGTAATTATCACTACATTTAGGCAACGTAAGGACTGGGGCTGAAGTAGGTATGTCCTTGAGCTCCTAGAAACTGGAAGCTCACTGATTTAAGCCAGAATTCACACTTCCTGCATTTGGTATATAGCTTGTCTTGTCTAAGAACCTGTGCAGTTAGTCTCAAATGTTGTTCATGCTCTTCCTTGGTCTTAGAGTAGATGGGGATGTCATCAATTAATACTATGACAAAAGAATCAAGGTGTTTACGAAAGACTAGGTTTATGAGGTCCTTAAATGCAGCTGGTGCATTAGTGAGACCAAATGACATGACTAGGAACTCATAATGTCCATAATTGATACGAAAGGCTGTCTTTGGGATATTTTCATCCCTAACCCTAAGTTGATGATTCTTGGAATGAAGATCAATATTCGAGAAAAAACTACAACCTTGGAGCTGATCGAATAAGTCGTCTATTCTAGAAAGTGGATACTTGTTCTTTATAGTGACTTTGTTAAGCTGCCAATAATTAATACACATCCTAAGGGTTCCATCTTTCTTCGTCACAAACAGCATTGGAGCTCCCCAAGGGGATATTCTTGGCTGGATGAAGCACATATCAGTGAGATCTTTTAGTTGTAGCTTCAACTCCTTGAGTTCAGCTGGAGCCATTCTGTATAGAGGAATTGAAATTGGTTTGGTATCAGGATCTACGTCAATACAAAAATCAATCTCTCGAGGGGGGAGGACTCAAGGCAAATCATCGAGGAAAACATCTTGGAACTCATTCACTACAGGCACAGAGTCTATGGAAGGAATGTCATGATCTAGATCATTTACACTGACAAGATGACATAACAATCCCTTAGACATCATTATCAGTTAGGTTTGCAATCAAGGGACTTGAACGACTCGAATTATACCTCTCCCACACCAGCTCTACTTTATTAGGGAAACTAAATCTCACAACCCTACTACGACAATCCCCGAAGGTATAACATTTATGGAACTAGTCCATACCAAGTATAATATCAAAGTCATTCATGGGTAATTTAAAAAGGTCTGCACATATAGTCTTTCTATATACTACTATTGGGAAGTCTTTATGAACCCTATCATCTCTCACGTATTCTCCTAAGGGAGTACTAACTACGAAGGATCATGCAAAACCTTAGGTAAGGTTTCAAAATTAAGAGCAAGCAAGGCAGTAATAAAACAAAGCGTAGATCCTGGATCAAGTAAAGACTAAATAGTGGTTGAGAAGACTTGCAAAATAATTGTGACAACATCAGCAGACTTCTCCTACTCCTCACATCCCTTTAAGGCGTAGAATATATTCCTCTTAGGAGGATGGAGTGCTGTGGAATTTTGGGGATTAAGCCTAGGATGAGCATTACCTCCAGCCTTACCCCTATTATGTGGACAGTCCCTGACCATGTGTCCTCTCTTTCAGCAGCAGAAATACGTATTTGTGCCTAGTATGCACTCTCTATAGTGAATACGGCCAAACTTGCCACATTCCTTTCTGGGATGCTACACATTACCTCTATTGCCCTTTTTGGGCTCGCGTCTGCCTCCTCTGGGTGTTGGACTCCTCTGAGAGTTAAAGTTCCCCTGACTTTAATGCCCCTTCTTAAATCTGGGCTGATCGCGAATTCTGAAAGTGCTCCTACCACTTTTTCCTACTTTCTTCAACCTGCTTGAAATGCACCATTAACCTGGAAAAGTCCATGCCGTCATGGAGCATCGCAGCCTGACACTCCTCTTATTCATCTGAGATTCCTGTAAGGAACCTGCTCATCTTGTCCCTGCTTATCGACACAAGGGAAGTGGCATACCTGGACAATTTAAGGAACTTCTGGGAATACTCCATGACAGTCATCTAGTCATGCTTAAGGCTGATGAATTCCTCAACCCTAGCCTCCCTCATCTCTCTTGGGAAGAACCTCTCCTAATGTTTGTCTTAAACAACTCTGATTTGATCGTACCTTTGCCCAACGCCCTGTTATCTTGACACATCTTGCACCAAGATTGTGCAACATCCTTCAGCTTGTACATGGCCAGCTCAGCTTTATTAATCTCTGTGTCCCTAATTGCAACCAGAATCTTCAGGACCTCCTCCAAAAAATCCAGAGGATCCTCTACAGTCTTAGATCCTGTAAATATTTAAGGATTAATCCTCGTAAAATCTTTCAACCTATTCACCATATTGTGGTCTAGTGGTTTCTCCCACTTAACGTCCAGTCTGTTGGCCTGGGCCGTCATATCTTGAGCCTACACAGTGATGGCTTGAGCCATCTGTGCCAAAGCTGTCTCCACCTCCGCATCAGTCAACCCAGCTGTGTTCATTGGCATGGACACTCCTGCAGCTGGAGCCTGGGGTGGAACTTGGTTTTCCCAGCAACTACTCCTACTCATCACTGTCCAGCGTTCCCCTTTGTTTTCATTTTCTAAAAAAATAAGAATTGATGTTAGATACGCTCATAAAACCAAGAAATTGGGCATTAAGGAAAGCACGATAAGATCAGAATAAGGAAAATTTTCCTACGCATCATGCAGTCTCTAATTAATGATAGTGGTGCACTTCACCTACATAAGTTAGAAAATTCTTGATGTGGTTGATATGAACTTATTATCCTGGGAATTAAACCTAATGAAATGATACCACATTTGTCACGATCGGGATCTACACCCTAGTCGAAAACGACAGCGTTGACCTCTCAGAGGTCGCAGACAAGCCTACATACATCATCATTACATCGTATAGGTCAATTTTGGAGGATAATTTAAAACATTTGTTTTCCTCAAAGTATACATGGACTTATAGTAAGAAAATCTTTATAACACATCAGTTCACAAAAGTCATCTAATAATAAGATATTTAAATGAAGGAAATAGTTCATAACTGCATAAATATAAATGCTAGTGGAACACCCTCAACTAGCTCATGCCTAGGTTTAAGCTGCAATATAAGATATAATCATCCTTAAAAGTATGAGGACCTACCAAGTCCGGATGAATGCTCCACATCCGAATATCTTCAGCATAGTCTCGTAAGCTCTAGCGTCCAGCTGCACCTGAACCTAAAAGTAAAGGGTTGTATGGGATTAATCCACACTTGTACTTAGTATGGGTGTATGCAAGTACACACCAAGGACATGCATGTTCAAGTAGAGTTTCCTCCTAACGAGATGCGTTATGGAAAGACAAGTCAGTTGGACTTTCCAAATCGGAGTAGGAAAGTCATGCTATTAGAGTAACATGCATCATCATTCTTTTCATATTGGATACAGCACATAACACACATCATTTAGCACATACATATTTCATATATCATTCCTTTGTATGTCGTGACACCTTGGAATCACAGACTTAACATTTGGACTTCCCAAATGAGGGCTCAACATATGCGACCTCAATTAGGGAGCCTTCTTTAGCAAACACAGAGTTGACTTCATTAATTCATACGTGCTTTATTTTTTACGTTAATTTATATACCTAGGATGTTGTTTAGGATTCTCTTCGGGTTCAGTGTGCAATGATCATGAATGACCTAGTGTCATTACATGAGTCTAGTTAACCTCTTTAATATCCTATGCAAACACCTTTGATATCATTCATTTCGTAGTGTGCATTTCATGAGGCTTGCCTCATTCTCAAAGGGAACTTTAACTTTAACCGACAAAGATCATGTGAGCTCCATGAAATCTGGTGTCTACCCCACCCTGAAAAGTGGTGGAATCACTGGCCAAATTGAAACCAAAACATGCTAACGTCTATAGGAAATTGAACCCTCCTAGATACCTATGTTGGCTGCATAGGTTTAAAGACTAGGAGATATAAGGAGACCCATACACTCCTAAAAGGAGAGTCTCATATCATGAGATTTACACCAACCTCTGCCTTCCCTAAAGAAGGAATCGCGACTCATAACTAGCCTATCGATGCTTTGAATAATGTTCCGTTACATTCATCTCACATATCACAGAAGTTGTCTTCTAGCATGAGGGCATAATTTCTCATTAGACTATTTCTCATCTCATCTTTAGTATTAAGTGTATAGTAATCTCAATAATTTCATTAGAGTGTTTGATAGATACCGGTCTCTTTATTAGTTTTAAACTCTCATAGGTGAGTACGGTTTTTGGTAACACTTATTAGGCTCATTTGAGATAGATATTGTCTTTCATATTAGTATCTTATCATGTTGTCACCACATTCATTAACTGTAGCATATTAGCTATTCGAATTTACTCACCCCATTGTGTGAATGTTCATCTCATCATATTTCACACTCTTACTTAACCCTCTTGGGATTAAATAATTTCATTATATACATCTTACGTTAACTTATTTTTAAACGTACGCTGGACTTATGAACCCATACATACAAGCCATGAGGATTCATTCATAATTCGTTAAAGTTACTTATACTTACGCAAGATTATATGGTACAAGACTTTGCATCTTGTAAATATGCAAAGGTCTCAATTTCAATTCCCATAGGCAGTATTCATTAAATATTTAATCACATAAGACTTATGTATGAATACGGAATTGGGCAAGAGTTCCCAATTTTGAATCCCTTGAGCAACACTTAGTATCATATTTAATTTGTATTGTCTTACATTTTCGGCTTGGGAACCCGAGGTCGATCCCCAATGCTCACACTTCTTTTTTTTCTTTTCTTTCCTCTCTATTTTCGTTGGAGATCAAGAGGATTTCGGATCGATCCCCCACAACATCATTTTATTTTTCTTTAATTTCTCCTACTTCTCTCACCTATCGGAGAATTTATGGGTTAGATCCCCACACTCCACATTTTATTTCCCTTTTTCTTTGGTTTCTTCACCAAACCTTTTTCCATTTCGAATCCCCTCACCTCACATTAAATATTAATTTATTCAACAGCCTACATATAGTGAGGTCTCGAGTTCAATATTTAATGACCTCACATATTTAAAAATGATTTATAAATCTCCAAATCCTCAAGTTACATTGGCAAACAAAATTTTCAGCAATTGTGAAATTTGATTACGTTTTCTAGTCCAATCTCTGTACATTTTAAATGTTAGATTATTGGATAATTCGAAGAGCATTTCGTACATTTTTAAGTGCATTTTTGTGGTTACATTTAGTAAAGAGTTTTAACTCATTTCAACAACATCACACCTAATGTGTACATCACGATTTTTTTACAAAAAATTGCACATAAAATACAAGGATTCAACATGCCTTTTTCACACTTCAATTTGTGACACGCGTTACGGCCTACATAATGCACACACATACTTTATCACATAACTTTATAAAGACATAATTATTAGTCAAATAAATCCTAACATACATACATGAATAAATTATCACAAAAACGCGTTACATCCCTAATTTCATCCAACAAACATACCCAACCTACTACAATCGATAGGAGCTAGGAAAACTTTTCTAGTTTTCAGATAATAATTTACTGAATCTTTGGGGTCTCTTCGGTAATGGACAAAGACGAAAAAAACCTATACCTTTTGTCTTTATGCACCCTCCAAACCTTCTCCAACGGACAGCTAACACCCACGACACCAAAACCTCACCATTGAACTTCAAGCACCACCCGTCAAGAACAAAGTTTTTGCTCTTTTTTTTATACTTTTGTTTTTCTTTTGAGTTTTAAAATTGAATTTCTTCAAGAGTAATGAACTGTTGATTTTTCTCTTGTACTGATTATGAAGAGTGAGAATGAGAATGGAGAATTGTGAGAATGAGAGTGGACGGATGTTATTGTAAGCTTAGGATTAGGAGTTTTTGTTAAGGACTTTATCAAACTAGGACTCTTTGTTATTTTAAATAAAATTCTTATTTTCTAAGGTTTAAGTGTCAAGACTAAATTTCCTTACTTAAATTAAATAATTAAATACCAATTAATTCAACTCAAATATTGCTTCCACCAAGGATCGAACCCGGGTGAAGCCCTTCTCGCAAAAATGTGCCAATTCGGGTCAACCCTACCAGAATTGTTCACTCCATATATTAATTAATTAATTATTTAGGGTAACTACAATACTAACCTTACCCTAGAAAAGACCTTTTTACCCCTACAGCCTCCAAACATAAGATAAACCCTTTCAATTCCAGTTAAAACTCATCCGTGTAAATCTCTTCAATTTGGGTGCCTTACATTGATGGACCCAACCTTGCCTATATCAATTAACTCACCAAGTTGTTTGGCTTAGATTGTGCATAGGTTTTGAAGTCTGGTTCGACGCGCATCAAGTCATGTGAAATCGGTCTCATCTAGGCATTCTAGGTATGCTTAGGCATTACTTAGCATAGTCATTTTCTGGTTATTACACATAGGCTGCCTACGTGACACACAACCATTTCCCAGATCCGGTTGCGTGGTTTCAAAGTAATTTTTGAAATTTCTAAAATTTCCAAATAAGTATTGGGGTGTTTAGGTAACTTTGGTATATAGTTATAAACAGTTTTAGGACATATTTAACCCCTTTCCAAAGTCAAAACGCCAACACCCATTATGAAATCAAAATCACCAAAACACTTTCTCTTCCAAAAACCCCAAAACCTCCATTGAAGATAAAGCTCAAGAACAACCTATGGAGGTTGATTCTTTGAGCTTTCTTCTCAGATTGTTGTGGGATTTTTTTATGTAAAAGGCTTGGTAATCCTTAAACCCTATATAACCGTTCATCTATGGAGTCCTTTCAAAGTTTTTTCCAGACATGATTCTATGTCAAAATCCTATCTTTCAATCTAGCTATGGATTTTTTCTCAAATTGATTTCAAAATCATTCTAATGATAATTATATGTTTAGGTACTGCTTTTATAATGAATTTCAATCAATTTCATGAAGAACCCATGATCCCCCATGATCCTCTGACATTCTCAAATTGGCCTATAATGTGGGTCTTGTGATCTTGATGATGTGATGGTTAGATTATGTTTAGATTATAATGAATTGCTTAGTTCTATATTCCATTATTGCAATTGATAATGAATTTCTAGGAATTGATCAATATGATAATTAGCTTGGAGATTTGGTAAGTTGACCTAATTCTTTTAATCTTGTTAGAATGTACATTTAATTGTGATGATTAGTATAGTCCACTTATGGTTACGGTGTTTACATTATTCTATATTTTTATGTGTTATGATCATAAAGTTGAAGGAATTAGATTCAAGTTGAATTGATATGATGATAACATATTTATAAAGTTGAAAGATTGAGCTTTTCTTCTAGTATCATTTCTAAGTGAATTGATGTTATGTGAAGTCACGTGTATAATCCTCAAAACTAATTGTATGACCTAGGTATGGGGATGATTTTATATGTATATGTGGGATGATTATATTAGGGTTAGGTATGTTCTATATGGAAAAGGATGATGAATACTCTCGTAGAATGACCCCTACCTAAGAAACCCCTATATGAATGTGTGATCAAAGTACGGTAGGAGTCTTCTAATCTAAAATTTAATCTCTTATGGTCTACTATGATGTACTGTGAGTGTGTGTAGTCTTTAGTCATAAATACTCTATATGTGTGTATGACTTAAGACTTGATTAATAATATACATGCGTTGTGCTCTTTATAGGGTGTCTTGCTCACGGTATGTGTTAACCTTTCATGTTATCATGTTGAGCAGTGTACTCACACGCACTTTCATGCATATATATGAATATGATACATTTATAATGATTAAGTAAAGGGTAGTTCTCTTAAGCATCATTATAAATTTATTTTCATGCTAAGTATATGATTTATGAACTATGAGCATGTGTTATTTAGAGGTGTTTATGTGAAGGTAGACATCACATATGTATATATACACATATGAAAGTATGAATTAGAATTATTTGAAAAGATTCTCACATAATATAGGTTCTATGATGAAAGTACAATTCTCATCATAGATATCTTTAAGCTACGTAATGCACGATAGAGTAAGTACCGAAGGCCTAATCTTTATGAACTAAAAGTATCTAGAGACTTAATGATGTTCAAAATTGGAGTTTAAGCTTAGCATCGAGTAAACATGACAAATGAAAGTGAGAGATTCACGTTAGTAAATCTGTCTTCCCACAAGGAGAACCTTAATGTTAGAAAGTCTTGGTTCCCAACCTACATGTTGACTCATGAAATACAAACCTCCACGTTATAAAGTCAAGTTTTCTATAAGCAATCTTCTTGCTGCATAATGGTGAGACCCCATAGGTTTTAGCTTAGTGAATCCACTAGAATAGCTATTTTTTGTGAAGCTCCTATCTTGGTAAGTAGTTCCCTCTCTTTCAAGTGTGGGAGTAGAACACCGAATTCCACGTAGCTTACATTGAGTATGTTGTCTATCATAATGTCTCCTGAAGGTTAATAAATTAACTAAGATAAGAATATGAATTCTAAGATAAATTCCTTGTGAAGTGTACTCTGCATATGCATATTTCTCATAAGGTTTTAAGGTCCTAAAATATTTAATAATTTTAATATGAGATAGTGTCTAAATATTTAGGTGAATTGGAAGTCAAAACATCAATGAACGACTAAGACGTTGGTCAACTAGTCACATATGCGCCTCATGTATCTATATGTGATTATATGTGTGTTTTATGATACTATGAGGTCCTTATATGAATTAAAATAGTGTATATAGGAGGTGTTTCAAGTTTCATGAATTTTGGAGGTCAAACATCCGAGAACGTCCACGATGTTTTAAAGGTTTGCCTTGAAATGACCTTGTGTTTCTTGTCATGTTATGTAAAGTTTTACGTGTTTTTTTTATTCAATATATATGGGAGGTCATAAACTTGTATACGATCATATTCAGGTTTGAAAAGTCCTGGAAGACATCCCCAAGGACCAACCATAGGTCTTTGAGGAAGGACTCATGTTGGTGGCCAAAATTTTTCAAGGCCAACCCCAATCGATTGAGGAAATCGACAGCAAGTAGGTTGGTCGATGCCCTATCGTTGGAAGGCTTCGTTAAAGACTTATCCTATGAATCTCAATCTCCCAATGTCACGTCTTAGTCCCAGACCATAGACCAGCAGGACGGTCCAGTTTTTGGAAAATGGGTCATCGATAGCCACACGTAGGTGAGGCCTGCAACCTGCGCAACTCACTGTTAAATGCAAGGGTGAATTGATAAATTCAACCAACGTCCAATAATTCTTTGGGAGGTTAATTAGGGATATTTTAGGTACATTAAGTGGATACATAAGTCCTAAACACCTAGATAAATTTATTCTTCCAAATCAAAACCAAAATTCTCTAAGAAATTCTCTAGAATTCCATTGGAGCCAAAACTCAACGGAGATCTTAGATTGGAGATTTGATATGTGATTATTTAAAAAATTTAAGGAATAATATCGGTGAGGTACGATTTATTGATCCCGTAACTTTATTCATCAAGGAGTCAACTTCAAAGTGATTTTTTAAAGTCTTCCAAAATATGAACTGATCCAATTTTATGATCTTGCCAAAGGTTATTGCATAAAACGTTTTGGATAATTATTGATTTAATTGATGTTAATTAGTTTATTATAACCTAAAATCTTTATTAACCCATGCAAAAAATAATCTCTTCAAATTTATTATATTTTTGATGCTATGATCATGTGTTAGTGTTTATGAATTCTAGAATACTTTCCTATGGGCTAATGATTGATGTAAGAATTGTATTGAATTGATGTATAGGTTGTCTTACATAAATAAATATATATTCAATTGAATTAGATTCATTGAATATTGTGATTTATGCATTGAATTGATGAAAGGGCCTATTGGTATTGTGTTGGATGATTTAGCTATGTATTGAAGTGGAGAGAATGGATTGGTTGTACTCTTCCCTAATTCTATTAATTATATGTAATGTAGGTATTGAATATGTTGTGATTAGAATCGTCCACTTATAGTGGTGGTGTTAAGTGTTATTATTGTGAGTGATGTGTCCGTGTCGACGTTACTCTACATTATCTTATGATCATGGACTTGCGGCAACTGCTTTATATATTATGATGATTTGTATAGGTTATTTATGTGAATTATGACCATATCTATCTACATGTGAATAATGTTATAGTATGTGTTCTTCTATTGATGTTGTTAGGTTATCATGTTAGATTATGACTATGTCTATATGTGTGTAGTCTTAAAGTTGATATATGATTCTTTCTACTTGAATATATGAGTCTAAGATGGTTATATGTATGATTTTATAGTAGTGTAAGGGCTACCTAAAGATGATGAAGGTTATGCCTATATGTTTCATTAATGATATGTTATATGTGGTAAAGTGAAGTATGTGTGTGTCTTGTTTGTTATACTTTTGTCCCTTGCTCGATACCTATGGAATGTATTAAGGAGATGTATTGGTTTAGGATTCTAAAGACTCTTAGTCTCGTATTTATGAATGATACATGTCCTAGAACATAGTGAGGATGTAAAATTATGTGGAGCCTTCAACCTAGTTGAGAGGTCATGATATCCTAGAAGTTGAAATTTGTAATGGTATACTTCTTGTGTGAATGATGGACTTAAGGTTGGTTGGATGGAATGGCATGAAATCATCCTTAGGAAAGTCATTAATCTATCGTCATCTCCATTGAAAATCAACTCCAGGGGACCTCTTTGGTAGGGTAAATGTGATTGGGTTATGAACTAGATATGGAACGCCATCATGTGATCCTATATGTGAATTACTCTATGAGAACAAAGGTTAGCACTAAGTGTGTTTGGTATGGGAAGTTGATGTGTTTGTAATATGAGAATAGAGAACAAAGAAAACCATCATATTTCTTAACCATGTGCCTAAATTGTATGTATCCAAGTTCTACCATTTGCAAGTAGAACACCCTTATCGGAGTAGGTTACAACTTCGGATTCTATGCTTAGATAATGTGTTCTATATCGTTTATTGCCTATTATAATCATATGAAATACCTAATAGTATTTGAGAAGTCTATGAAGGTAAGGTGGTGGTATGGGACGGTACCTAGACATTGCACCTTTAGGCTTTGATGTTGTTGGAAAGTGAGTCCCTAGGTATTCTCCAAGATAATTACTTGAATGTACATATGTGATGAATGTATCTTAATGAACTAATGATGTTAATAACTTATGTTAGGAAGTATGTGAATGAATGAATACCTAATCTAGAGTAACTCTAAGAATTTACTGGCTAAATTGTGAAGGGGGAATAAAGGATGATCTCTTCATGTCTTATCTAGGTAATTCTTGAGAATGATGATATTTAGGAAAGTTGGTGCAACTACCCTAAAAATGGATAAGATAAGAAATGCTTAATGCGTCAAAATGCCTATGATTAGACCAGGGTTCACACTGATTGATGCGCGTAGAACAAGACCTCAAAACCCTTGCTACAGCAAATCCAACTAACTGGGGGAGTTAGTTGAGCTTGTAAAGTTTGTGTCCAACCATGTAGGGATGTCGAATACGATGATTTACTTGAAGGAGTCTTTAACGGACATAAAAATGGAAAATCTAAGGTTTTAAGGGTCTAGGAGTAAAATGGTCTTTTTCCTGGATAATAATAGTATCGTAATTACCCTAAATATGTAATTAATTATCTAATTAATAAGGTGGAAGGAAAATTTTGGGAGTGGGGACCGAAACTACGCTAATAAAGTGAAGTCTTGCTCCTTCTAGGTTTCGAACCTAGGTAGAAGCAATGAATTAGAGTGATTTTTATTTAAGCTATTGAATTCAGGTAATTATTAATAAATTATTATTCATTATATTATTTAAAACGAAATACAAATAAGAGTTTTATTAAATAAACAAAACCTTATTGACTAAGTACTAAAACTAGACTCCTAGACCTCCTAAAACTCCCACTCTGTCATGTTTATCTCTCTACTCTCACGCTCAATCTCTCTTCTTATTTCTCAAGTATTCTATCTGCCAAAATAAGTGTCAAGAGAATTGAAATAAATCAAGTTCTTCACACTTGAAGAACTCACACGAAATCAAAAGAAAACATATGTTAATCGCATACTAGGCTGAGGAAGGTTGTCATTCGAGAGGAGTTGACATTGAGGAGCTTAGACGTGTTCTTGGGTGAAGTTCTTGGGAAGCATGCCACAAGCTTAACATAAAAAAGGTATGGTTTTTCTTCTCTCTTAGTCACATTCCCAAGTGGCCCCTTCAGGTTCATAATATTCATCCGAAACTAGGACTATTTCCCCTTCCGCATACCCCTGTCACTAGCTCCCAATGAATCATAGGTTGGGTATGATTGATGGTAGATTTAGGTATATGTTATGTTTTTATGATGGATATTATTATATTTGTGTACTTGAAAACGAATGAGAGACAACCATATATTAAAAATTATGTGCAAGTGTTTGCGTGTGCAAATATGTTACAATGAATGAGGTTCTCGGATTAAGGCTTCAATTTAATAATGTTTTGGTTGTCATTTTACGTGCACAAACCTATATAAATCGTCATGTTCATTAAAATTAATGTGTGGGTTATTTACGTATCAATCTTTTGGATAAACGAATCGATGAACAATATACCCCAAAACGTATTAAATGATGTACAATTACCTTATGAATTCAAGTGCAAATGTTGAAGGAAGTGAGCTAAAAAATGTGACAAAAATTCCAGCAAATTATAAGTTGTTTTCGGCTAAACACAGATGTATAACTCTGGAAATTTTAATGGGTATAAATTAGGTGAGGTCATCAGGAATCGAACTCGCGACCTCGTCCTTGAAAAGCACTAAAACGTGAAAAGGAAAATGGGGTCAAGCAGGATTGATCTTGGGTGTGCTGGCTGAAGAGTAAAGTACAAATAAATTAATAAAAATAAAATGGGAGGCGTGGGAATCGAACCCACGACCTCCAGGCAGTGAGTGGAAGCAAAGGAAAAATAAAAGAAACGGAATGTGAGGCATGAAAATCGCACCCACGACCTCAAAGTTGTGAAAGAGAGTTAAGGAGAAAGGGAAAATAAAAAGGAAATAAAGGCGATGCATGGAAATCGAACCCACGACCTCTTAGTCAGCTTCAAGGAGGAGAATAAAATAAAAACAAAGAGGAGGCATGTGGGAATCGAACCCACGACCTCTTAGGAAGATTTAAGGGGGATAATAAAAGAAAAATTAAGAGAGGCAGTTGGGGTTTGATCCCACAACCTCATAACAAACTCGAAATAGACAAGGAGAAATACATATAAAAATATAAAAAGGGGTTGTGGGGGCTCAATCTATGGTCGTAATGTCATGTTTACCCAAATATAATAAATGAAAAAATGTAAGTGTTGTTTAAGGGATATGAATATTAGTTCCCTTTCCCGAATTCCGTATCGATACATAAGTCATACGTGAATTAAATATTTAAGAATAATTCCACCTACTTAGATCAAAATTGAGATGTTGGCATACATACAAGGTGCAGAAGTCTTGTATCACATAATCCTACAAAGATATGAATCACTTAAAGAACTACCAATGAAGCCTCATGGCTTGTATGTATAGACCCATAAGTCTAACAAACGTTTAAAAATAAGTGAATCTAAGATGTATGTAATGAAATTATGTAACCCTAGAAGGGTTAAGTAAAAGTGTAAAACACACTAAATGGCCAACTGCATTGGCATACGATAAAATGAATATTATGTAAAGAAATGATGAAACCCTAGAAGGGTTATGTAAGAGTGTGAAATACATAAATGGACATGTGCAATTGCATATGATGAAATGAACTTTTACGTTAAAAGGGGTGAGTAATTATGCAGAGCAAATGTGAAATGTTAATTAATGTGGTGACAACAATATATGAGGCTAATGTAAAAGATGAGAGAAATATCAAATGAGTCTAACTAAATGTTACCAAAATGTACTAACATATCACAGTGTAAAGTTAATGAAGAGTACCTTAAGAATATGTGTTTTAAGGTGTTCAATATTTCCTGTTGAATATATGCATAATGTTTCAAATGTTGCCAAAGTGTGAACATTATTGAATACCTAAGTATGGATTGCATTCGTTTGTATATATTTGACCCTAAGTTTAAACGTAGTATGCATGACTTGGTAGGGTGATAATGTGGTTTTTAGTGACCTATAAGTCACCTTACTGTAATGTTTATGAGAAAAAAGAAATTTTATCACTAAGTCTCCTTGTCATTTCGCCCTAATGTTTCATGACCTTGGTGTCTATTGTATTGTATGAAAACCATATGTGGTTGAATGATATGACCTAACATGATGATTGGGGATAAATTTCCTAGGAAATGAAGATTAGAATACCTTGTTTGAGTTACTATAAATCCTACTAAATTGGTAATTGCTTTTAAATAATGAAAAATGAAGGTTGTTAAGTTCAGATCCTCTTAAGGTTGGGTTAAGTTGCTATTAATTGGGTGTACCCTATGTGGGGGATGGTGATGAAATGGTAAGGTTGTATATATTTTCTACCTTTACATTCTATTTTTTGCTTGATGTATAATTTAATGATGTCTTGATGAGCTTGTTCATGAATAGAGTGTTCCATAAAGTATGAATTGCATGGTCTTTATATGTTAGGTATGTATTGATTGACATTACCTCGAAGATATAATAAATATTTCAAAGGGCTTGAATGCAAATTTTTATAAAATACATGTTTTATCATGAGTATTATTAATCGTAACATGCTAATAGTACACTTAATTTTATAAGATAAAGTAGGAAACTTGGTTTTAATCACTTGTGATATGTAAGGTTTAGCCTTATAATGAAAAGTTGAGTCTCTTTAAAATGAATTGTGTGGAGTCTCTTGAAAACTATGTGACTTGTATCGTTGGGCAAGCATAATTGTAGGCTCACTTTTTAAAAATCAAAGCATGTTTAGCTTATTATTCATGTAAGTGCCTATGATTTGTATTAATTTTCCCAAATGATGCTTACTGTGAAGGTGAGTACTTTGTAATAAATTGACATTGTGTGAAGTGGCTTCCTAATTTTTGTTATGCATTTGTTGTGATGTACCATTCAAACTTAACTAGGAAGAGATCATTAACATGTCTTGATTCAAAAAGTTGGGAATTTCTCTTATTACAGCAAAGATGACATTTGTGCATTTGCTTGGGTGTGAGCTCATGATACATATAAGTGTTTTCAGGAGATCAACATTCCTCCATGGACACAACTCAGCATGGTATGGTTTAGTGTTACCCTCATAGCACTAGGTCTAACTAATGAAGGTCCTTATTGATTCAATTAACTCAAGTCCATGCGCTTCGAAGTATGACTGCCTACTTTCTTTTGAGTATTGTTGTAATCAGCCTATGTGTGGCCTTGCAAAAAGTTCTCTTAATTAAATTGAGTGTAATGACCATGTTCGGATTAGTAGAAGGATGTTCCTCCAATGAACATGATAAGACCCTTGAAATTGATGCATTAAAGAGTGAGTGAATTGATGTTTTTCTTGCTTATGTGCAGTGGGTACTACATGATGTGAAGTTGTGGTCCTTGTATGTTAGATGTATTAACTTCTATGTGAATATTATATGAAACTTATTCTATGATGCATTGAAGTCGTTGTTGTGATTAAAGATGTTCTACGTTGCATTAAAGGAAGAATGTTCCCAGGTGGGGGATATTGTCAAACCCCAAAAAGGAGTTAGGGTGTTTAGAGCCTAAAATGTTTTTCTTAACTTTCTAATATCCTAAAGGTTAATTGGAACTCAAACATCAAGGGAAGATCAAAACGTTCGACGATTAGTCACCTATGTGCCTCATCTGTTTATGCATGTTTAAAATTGTGTGAAATGAGATTATGAAGTATTAAAATGATTTATAATGATTTTTAGTGGTATTGTATGAATTTTCGTGAAATTTGGAGGTCAAACGTCCAAAAACATCCAAGACATTCGAAAGTTAGCCCTTGAGACGTTCATGTACATCTTGATGGGGCCTTGCATGTTTTGACAAGTTACGTGTATTTTCTTTGAGTGAAACTCATGTGGTATGTATACAAAATATTAACGGTTTTATTTACATGGAAAACATCCTGGTCGAACTTCAAAAGGCCCCCGCAAAAGGGCCCACAAGAAGGAACAAAGGCTTGTTGAGACACTGCTTTGGCATTGTCAATCGACGAACCAAACGACTACCAGTTGTTCAACCAACGCACCTTAACTTAGGTCTTGTCAATTTAACTTAGCTTGGTCTGGTATAAAGCGAAAAAGTTGCCAAAGACCAATCGACGGAAGCCAATGCACAGCCAATGGACTGACCTACGGCCAGTAGATGGCTCCGTCGATGGTGGCCTGCAACCTTTGCCTGCGTAATATTTTATTAAAGGGGTGAATGGGAAATTCACACCAAGTCCTAAACCGATCTAGTTCAGTTATTTGCCTTATTTAGGGTGCATATAAGTTATCAAACACGTGAACCTCCCCTTTCCCAAACCCATACACACGTAAGAAATCTTTCCCTCCAAAAATGTTTTCCCTAGGAACCTCCATTGTTGTTGAAGCTCAAGAATATCTTTTTTTTTTAAACCACATGATTTTTTAACAATGTTTTAGTGTTATTCATGTAGATAAAGGTATGGTTATCTTCATCTCTAGTTATCCTTCCATCTAGAGATTCAAATCTTTATGATTTCACAGAGAAAAATATGCTCAAACTTCTCCTTATTCAATCTATCCATGGGTTCTTTATAAAATTATTTTGAACGATTATATCATGATGAATTGAAGTTAATACAGTGGTTTTAATGTGAATTTGACTCAAATTGCATGATGAACCCATTCTTCAAAAATTGATTTAGTCTTTGCATGGGCTTTGTAATCTTGATTTGTTATCAATCGAATTGTGATTCTATTACATTGAAGTGGTTATATATACTTCTATTTACATGAATTAATGTTGAATTTATGTTGAAGGATCCATGAGGATCAATTTATGAAGGTTTAAATATGCTTAGCTTAGTTTCCATGATTCATTGTAATGTTGGTCTTTTAATGATTTAATGTGGAATTCGATTGTGTAGGGATGGGTGTATCTACCGTGTTAATTGTATATTATTTAGGAATCGTAAATAGGTGATTCGTGTTGATCAATGTCGATAAGCCTATGATTCTTCTACTTTCTATTAATATCTTAAATAGCATGCTCACTGTGGTCTAAAGGTTATAGCTATTCTAGGAGGATTTCGTGTAGGTTTTATTATCCTTAGCTTTTGTCCTATATTGATCGTATTAATGGATTGTGGGTATAAATTCTTGATGATCAATGAAAAGGAGTCTTGGCCTGAATTGGTGTAGGTTCTTCTAGCCTACATATTGAATGTTGTAATGAACATTATGTGATCTTAATTCAAGGGTAGACGAAGCATGATTTAGTCTTGATTAATATGGATATATCTACTTCCCTATATTGGTATTATTGGTATATTATGAATGTTAAACATGATAAGCAAAGTAAAGTATACTAATGAGTGATGTATAACTACATTCTAATATATATGTGATGTCTTTTATCATGTTATAGAATGATCTTATAGCTACTTTTACATGGTGTATTTTATGATTAAAGTACATATAGCTATTGCCCTATATTTTAATTATTGATAAACAAGGTGTATTGATCAATGATGATCAAGGGGTGAGAAATTTGTAAGAATTGTTCAACTCTTCTACTTCTGTATTTCTCTATAGTAATGTTGATTAATCCTTGTATGTCCTTGTGTGGTATGATCTACTTACGGTGGAGGTGCTTAATTTATGTCATTATATATGTGTTAAGCATCGCCTAGAAGGAAAATTGATGATTATATGAATGAGTGGTTATGATGATCACTTTATGTGGAACTTCTGCCTAGTTACTTAAGTTGTGAATCTACGTTATGTTGCTTTGGTTATGAGCATGTAAAGGGTTAGATAATATTATGTGTAGGTCCTGCCAATAATTCCTTATTAAGGTTTGATGACCCTACCTATGTACCCAATGTGAATGTGTGTATAGCTAATGTTAGGAGTCTTAAAATATACTATGAACTTGTCTTGTCTCCAATGCTAAGTTGTGTTGTGTGGTCTATACTTGAAAGTGTAATGTGTTCTAAGAGGGTGGCTGTCTCAATAAGTTTTTCATAGCCATTATGTGATCATGTTGACCAATGTACACACACCCTCACACTTCATACATGCTTGATAGTAGTAAAGGTTCGTGTTGTCTAATTGAAAGGTAGTTCTCATATTCACTAGTTTCTACTACTATGCATGTTAAGCTTATATGATATGTTGAAGTATGAATGTGCATAGAGTCTTAGTGGGTTTTATATAAAAAGATTTCTCATATAGTTATACCTATAGACTTATGCATTGATGTATGAACATGTGTGATATCTATGTGTTATGTGAAGAGTTTGGTCACATGTATGTACACACACATGGATGATGATCTACTGAGTGAGAGGAACCTTGATAGGGGTGCCCAAGAATACTCTAAACTAGATAGGTTCTTATATATGCTATAAGCATATAAAGAATGAACTTCTTAAGCATATGTTTTATGAAAATATAATAAAAGGATTTTCAATTAAGGTAACTTATCTTAGCAATAATTGAATTTGACAATGGGAGGTGATGACTTTCCATAAATAAGAAAGATTCACCCTACAGTTTCCACATGTGATGTTGACTCCCCTTTTTAGAGATACTCATCCAATGGATTCCCATGACATGGGGCCCCAATTAGCAAATTGTAAGAAGAGGGAGTACCCATCGCTTAGTTCCATAAACTTTGTTTTCCACATAGGATCTATCAAGTGATATGACCTAATATGCTAGAATTATGTATGCCTTACTTTGGCAAGTAAGATACCCTCTTTTTGGTGTGAGGGGATAACACCAAATTCCATGTTTAGCACCCATAGTCTTAGAGTCGTTTAAGGATATAGTTTCCCTAAAGTAAAGTGGACAATGGAAGTAAATGACAGGATCCTTACTAGGAGGACTTAAGGTAAGTTACTTGGCATAGGCAGAAGTAATGAACCCATCTAGACATTGCACAAGTAGTTCTTTAGGAAGTCCTCGGAAGGTGACCTAATATGTATGATTATGATAATGTCTTTATGCGTGATATTGTACAAGTTTTAATACTTGTTATGAAGATGTGAATGATATGAATCTATGTGATATGATATATCTTTATATGCACTATGTTGATATTATGGACTAGAAGGTAAAGGTCTTGTATTGACATGAATGAAGTTATATTAACTTACTTGATGATGTATGAATTGGATGGTAAGGCTTGTGGTATTATGATAAGTTTACTAAGTATGAATGAGCTTATGGCGCTTCACATATACACTTAACTAGTAGATTTAGAGTAGGATTATGAGTAAGGTATTCTAAAGCATTGATGTGGAGTGGAGTTGGTATATGAGCAAGTTAAAATTAGTTTATCATAGTGTCCTAAGGTTTTGACTTAAATGTGTATTTGATGTATTATTCGTATATGAGGATATGTGCTGGTTTATGTAGGTTATATGTATGATTCCTATGTGACCTTAAGGTGATATATTGCACCAAATATCACTAGAGGGTTACTTGGGAAGTTAATGAATAAAAGGATATAAAGCTCACTGTTAAGGGAAAGAGAGCACAGTGTAATGTGATTCAAAAATGTCATAAATTCTATATGTGATCTTATGTGATATTTGACATTTTAATATGATTATATGAAGTATTTGATTGATATAAATTCTATTGATAAAGGTTTTTTGATGATTTACTTAAAATAGCATGAAGTATGATTCAAAGAAAATGTTCCTTTTAAATGCATGTTTTTGCATGGTTTCCATACTTGTTACATTCTTGTGCTAATCCCATTCTTCTCTACTTTTTAGACAAAGTGTAGGTTATGGATGCTTAATGGATGTCTTCAATGGTGAAGATCTTTATAGATGATTCCCAAGATCCATGAATGGAATCCTTACAGTTCAAGGATCTCCTACTTATGTCTTTAATGTGAAGTCTTTAAATATTGTCCAGTTATGTAATGTGTCTTATGGGCCGTCTTCCTAATGTACTCTAATGTTGTTGAGTCTAATATGGCAAAGAGACTTAAGGTCTATCAATGTATTATGATTTATGTTTTATATATATATATATATATATATATATATATATATATATATATATATATATATACATATATAAATATATATATGAGATGAAGTTTCTAGCATATGATTTGCTATGAAAAGGATTAAATTATCCGCTAAATTTACTATGTAATTGCGATTAATGATACCATGTGCTTGTATAAGACCTCCGAGATGTCAAGTATGCCTTGTTACTTCTTCCGGGTCTTCCTCGAAAGTGACAGAGTTCGGTCAAAATCGGGTTTATGTCCGCCTAGACAGGTTTTTTGACCCGTTTTTCATTGGGTTCTTGACTCATTTCAATTTGTTACATGTCCTACGTTCTAGAAAAAGTAATGAGGAATAAAAAAAAAAGGCGACATGGTCTTAAGCACCAACAAAACAAAATAAAATACTTGGAAACATATATTTGGGCTTTTTAGCCCAAATCGTCAACTTCTTGATTCTTCTACCTCAAAAATTTTCAACTCTTGAGAACTGTTGGTTAATGGATAATAGTCCTCTGAGTCAATGAAGAAAAGAGTTTGAGCCTTTACGACTCTCTTGTAATGTGAAGAAGGAGCTCATGGCGAACTCAGGCAAATTCACATGCTATATAAAGGAGAAACAAGGAATTAGAATTATACAAACCGATAATTGGATGAAATTTTCTAATGACCTACGGATAATAAATAGTATTTGAACAATATAGGATGAAACTCCACTCTTAGGAATAGTAAGCAAAGTGAACCAACAAACATTCTATACAGAGAGGAAACAAAAATAGAACAACTCCAAATCATGGTATAATAATGTAATATAAAAAAACAAAAACCACATTCAAAACGACCTTCAGGCAAAGAATATAAAAAAATAATAAGGCATAAAAATTATAGTAACCATTCTATTCGCAGCACTATAGAGATGGAAGGGCTTCTGCGAGATATAGCATCACATTGCAATGACTTTGGCCCCTTTACAAATTTAAGAATACGGAAAATCAAACAATATGACCCAATTTGAACTTACATTTTCGCTTTAGACTCAAACAATCCCAAAACTGAAAGGAATAGTATGATCTTATCGCAACTCTATCCATGAAACTAAAATTTTTGATAAGGACCATAAAAATAGTTTAATGAACCCGAAAGGAATTGAACATGCTGGACGTCAAAACGAAAACAAACAGAAGAACTACTATCTGGGAGACTCTGAATGGAGATCAACCCTAGATTACTCGAAATACTAACAAATTCTTCCATATAAAATATCTCATAGTAAAGAATTGAAAAATTAGCAACTCGAAATAAGCATCACGGGGGACTAGGCCACCACATCAAATCAAGAGAACATTTTATCAACTTCCTGACTTAAGAGAAAACCATGGAGAGCAACAAAGCCATAAGGACATTCTAAGTAAATGCAAAAATTGAACAAATTTTGGTTTCACAGTTTGAGGAGTCCTTGGGATTAGATAAATGTTTCAATACACTTATTACGTTAAATTACAAGTTAGAATATATAGTCAAAATCGGTTTGACATAAAGAAAATAAAGCTTATGTCTTATGTTTTCAATATAATCTTAAATATACTCTTCATTTGATGTCAAAATAAATAAAGTTGATGTAATGTGCTGATATTTCTTTTGATGTCATCTTTGATGATTTTCTTGGTGTCAACTCTTGCCAAATAAAAAGATATAGTTGATTTTTATCAATCTATATTATCAAAGGATGCACCATTTCTTTTTCTTATAATGCGTGACTTCTTTTCCCGATGCATGAATTCCTTCTCTTGCTATTTATGGCCTCTTTTCTATGATGCATTGATTGCTTATCTTGCAATACATGACTTCTTCTCCGTAGTGCATGACTTTATGTGATGCATGAATTTTCTAATGCAATGAATGACTTCTTCTCCGCAATGCATGAATTTTCCGCAACGCATGAATTTTCTCTCACGATGCATGATTTTCCAGGATGTATGCATATTAACTCGTGATGCCTGATTTATTCATCACGATGCATTATTTTTTCGTGATGCATAAATATCTTTTTCTGATGTATAAATATCATTCTGCAATGCCTGATTTCTTGCTGGGCATGAATATCTTCGTGCAATGCGTGATTTTCTTCAGGTCATGAATATCTTCTCACGATGCATGATTTTTCACGATGCATGAATATCTTCCCACAATGCATGTTTTGCTGCGGGGCATAAAAATCAACTAGTGATACATGATTTTCTATGATGCATGAAAATCAACTCGTGATGCAGGAATATCTTCTCGAGATGCATGATTTCCTATGAGGCATGAATATGAACTTGCAATGAATGATTTTTGTGATGCATGAATATCAACACGCGATGCATTATTTTCTGCAATTCAAGAATATCATCTCGTGATGCCTGATTTTCTGCGAGGCCTTCCTTGGTACAAAATTGAGATAGTGTTTTGATTGAGTGACATAGTGTCTTCTAGGGGCCTTCTGGATATTGGTATCGTCTCAATTAACAATACGGAAAAATGATCGTCCAGGGAATGTATAATTTTTATCGAAAATATGAATGAAACGACCTTATGGGTAGTGCATCACCTCAATCAACAATACCAATATAATGACCCTCAGAGTAGTAATACTGTCATGTCTTATAATATGATGCAGATGACGTATTTGATGAAAAACTGTGAATTGTCTTTCTTGGGGTTTTGATTTGATTCATCTTTGAATGTAGATGGACATTCATTATAGACTACTTGTTGTTGTATTTGGATGAAACAATGTGGTTCATGTTTCAAAATCTTCAATATAATCAATATACAATATTCCTGCATCCTCTGAAAAATTGTTAATTTTGGGGGAGCTCCTCGCCCCTTGAAATCTCCATATTCATTGATTGGAGAAATTTTTTGATTTCAGAGGAAACCTATAAACTTGCGTCCACACAAAAAATTGTTAGTTTTAAAGTGAACTGATTTGTGTCGATTTCTTCAATTTTCTTGTCCTTGTCCTTCTATCTACAATTGACTGTCCGATCTCCCGACTCTTGATTGATCACATAAAATATTTTTTGCCAAAACAAATTAAACATTAAGGGAAAATTTAAAAAAGAAAACAAATTTTTGAGAAGCACTATTTTGAAAAAGGTTACAGTTAAGTATCACATTATGCAAGGCTTAGAAAACTTCTGTGAGTCTGATGCTTGGAAATCTATCTAATTATTCGTTCGGGAGTATTCAGAGTCACTCTAGACTGCTGATGAACCTATAATGAAATTTTTAGTCCATCCTCAAAATTTTGTCCCACTTACATGCCTTGACTTGTATTTTAACTCTTACTGAGTAAATCATGTGATTTTTGAGATCCTTTAAAAAAATTTGTTCCAGTTGCAAACTTCAAAGTGACTTCAGTCTTGGCTTATTGTGGAAAAATCTTCTTCTAAAAAAAAAAATTCCTTCTCAAAAAATCTGTCAAAGTTTCTATTGTAAAGAGAAATAGAAATCTTATAGGAGACATGATTGAATCCTTGTAGTGCCTACGTATCCCTGTTGAGACACGAATCAGGTTAAACATAGTTCCCTTTCAATGTTTAACAATAATAATAAATTTTACAAAGAAAATAGACCGAGACCGAGATAGACCGCCTACGTATCTTATTCTTGAGAATTCAAGACGAACGTAGTTCAAATACAAAAAATATTAAAAGGGGTAAATGGGGTGAATAAGGAAGACACAGGCCGCCTACGTATCTCATTTTTGAGAATTCAGGTCATACGTAGTTCATTACAAAGAATAGTAAAAGCGATAAATGGGGTGATCGAGGAAGACATAGTTCCCCTACATATCTCATTTTTGAGAATTCAGGTCATATATCGTTCGTTACAGAAGAGAATAAATTTTAAACAAAGAAAGTACAAGCAAAAATGACGGTTACAAGGAAATAAAAAAAATACAAACTGAAGCTTAACACATAATATGTGTTGACAGCTTCTGAGTTGATTTATTTAGGCCATACGGTACCATCCATATCCGATAGTATCAAAACACCTCCACATAATACTTTGAGAACCATGTAGGGTCCTTGTCAATTTGGTGCAATTTTTCCTTTGTACTCATTTTGATAAGGAAAAAGGCACTTAACTACTAACTGACCAATTTCAAAAATTTTGGGTTTGACTCTCTTATGAAAAGCGCGATTCATATTTTATCCATATAGTTGACTATGATAAATGGCAATCAATATCTTCTCATCAATCAATGGCAATTCATCAATTCGCGTGCTGACCAATGTATCATTACTCAACTTAGCTTCTTGAATGATTGTCAAGGAAGGTATCTCAACTTCAGCAGGTATGACTGCTTCTATTCCATATTCTAACAAGTATGGCGTAGATCCAATCGACGTTATGAAAGCCATTCTGTAACCCAATAAAACATACAAAAAAATCTGGTGACAACCTCGATAATTGTCAATCATTTTCCTCTGAATCTTCTTGATGTTCTTATTGGCGTCCTCTACATCTCCATTCATTTGAGCACGATAAGCGGTTGAATTTCGGTGAGTAATATTAAGTTGCTCACATATGTCTCTCAGCAAGTGACTTTTGAGATTTGCACCATTGTAAGTAATGATGGATTTTGGTACTCAAAACCTGCATACAAAATTGTTGCGAACAACATCAGCTATAACTTTCTTGGTCACCGACTTCTACGAAGCTGCGTCCACCAACTTGGTGAAATAATTAATGGATACCAAAATAAATTTGTGTCCATTAGAAGCGGATGCCTCTATCGTACCAATTATATCCATACCCCAAGCTACAAACGGCCTAGGTGAACTCATAACACTATGTTCATGAGGCAGCACTTGGATCAAATCACCAAGCATTCTATATTTATGTTTATTTGCACAAACATGAAATAATCGTGCTCCATAGTCATCCTTAAATAATCTGCTCGAAGGATCATCCTCGCCAAAATGAGTCCATTAATTTGCGTGGCGCAAACTCCAGCATATATATGTTCAAAAAGCTTCACCAACATCGTACTATGAGAAGACCTAAATATGGAGTCCTCCTGTAAAGGATTTCTCTACTCAAAAGAAATTGAGGGCCAAACGGTGTATCAATCTCTTCTGGTTATACGTTGCATTCTCATGATAAGTTCCGGACTCTAAGTCATTTTTCATATCAAGATACCATGTCAAACTAAATGGTTCTTCTTCAATTGTGAATAATGGACTGGATGTTCTTTCATCTCTATATTAAGAGGGTCGATATAATCAGTATTTGGATGTTTAATCATTGAATCGATGGTGACCAGAGAATCGTCTAACTAATTTTGTGAATAGGGAGTATGTCTGAACTCGATGTTATGGAATCTGTTTCACAACTTTTGTATATACAGCACGTTCACAACCTTTTCTCCTTGAACCTAATGAATCATTAAATCTGAATCTCCAGTAACAAAAAACTTGCGGACATTCATGTCAATGGCTATTTTCAAACCGAGGATAGAATCTTCATATTCAGCCATGTTTTTCATGCAATTAAAATGAGCTTAGCAGCGATAGGATAATTTTGACCGGATTCCAACACTAAGACAACTCCAAAACCTCTTTCTTCATGATTTTCCTCTCCATCAAAGAATAACCTCTAACCCAGGTACACTTTATAAATATCTTCACCCACAAATTATATACTTCTTCATCAGAAAAATAATTCTTGAGTAGTTCATACTCTTCATTGAGTGGATTTTCTGCAAGATGATCATCCAAGGATTGTGCTTTTATCACATTTTTAGTCACATAAAAAATTTGAAATTCACCCAAAAGAATATGCCATTTAGCAAGCTTTCTGGTCGTCATCGCCTTTTGGAAAATATTCTTCAATGGGTCCATCGTGGAAATGAGATATGTAATATATGAAGACAAATAATGTCTCAACTTTTTGGTAATCCAAGATAAAGCATAACATGTTCTTTCCAAAAGAGTGAAACGAGACTCATATGGAGTGAACTTCTTTCTTATGAAATAAATTACTCGCTGCTTCTTCCCTATCTCATCATGTATACTAAACACACATCCAAATGTGTTATTAGAAACAGACAAATATATAAACAATGGGCTCCCTTCTCACGGAGAAACCAACACTAGTGGATTGGATGAATAGTTCTGATAGCATTGAAAGTAGTCTAACACTCTTCACTTCACTTAGTCAAAGAATCTTTCTTCAACAGCTTGAAGATAGGCTCACACACCACAGTAGATTGATCTATGAACCGACTAATGTAATTCAACATTCCTTAAAAATTCACCACTTTCTCCTTAATCTTCGGAGGATGTAGCTTTTGAATGGCCTTTATCTTGGAAAGATCGAGCTCAATACTCCTTCTTCTGACTATAAATCCCAATAAATAGCTAGTTGACACCCAAAAGCACATTTAGCGGGATTTGACTTCAAGTTATAACAACATATATGATCAAAAAACGTCTTCAAACGTGTCAAGTGGTTTGAAATCTCGTGGGATTGAATTATGATGTCTTCTACATATACCTCAATCTCATTGCGGATCATGTCATGAAATATGGTAGTCATAGACCTCATTTAAGTAGCACTCGAATTTTTGAGACCAAATGGCATCACCCTGTAATGATATACACCCAGGTGTGATAAAAGTTGTGTTTTTTTGCATCTTCCTTGTCCATTGGGATTTGATCATAACCTGCGTAACAATCCATAGACGACTGCATTTCATGCTTAGCACAATTATCAATAAAAATGTAAATGTTCATAAGTGGAAAATTATCTTCTAGGATGGCTTTGTTGAGTTCCCAATAATTGAAACATATTCTGATCTTCCAATAATTTTTGGCGATCGAAACAGAATTGGCCAACAAAGTTGGGTATTGCGTCACTTTCACTAATCAAGACTCAATCTATTTGGTGATCTCTTCTTTAATCTTCAAACATAACTCAGGATTGAACTTTCGAGCCTTATTTTTTTACTAGACTGAACCCTAGATTAATCTTTAATTTGTGAGACACAACATTGGTAATCAACCCTAGCATGTTGCTGGCTCTTTAGACGAACATATCAATGTATTCAGTAAGCAAAAGAATTAGATCCTTTCTTTGAGATTCATTCAAGAAAACACTAATTTTGACATTTTTGAGGCTTTCTTGGTCTCCAAGATTCACAGTCTCTTTCTTCAATATTTGGCTTATGTTCCTTTTCAAACTGCCGAAATTCCTCAGCAACATATTCTTGTACCTAATTTTCCGCTTCGTATTCTTCACCCTCATCATCACCTACCTCATTTTGTTCATTCAGCTTGTGACATGACATGAAATAACATTCGATGGTTTAAAATTAATATTACAAGATTATCGGCAAATCAAGATTGGTGTTGAAATCTAGTTCTGCAGTTGCTCTACAGTCTCAGATTTGTGGATACCATCTAGCTCGACCCTTCATCTATGAAAGCATTTATCTCTTCAAAAAGGTCGTAGATTCCTTCCCCGAGGCCTTCAAGATCAGCATACTCACATACAGAACATGATTGGTATAGATAAGGGTTTGGCCTAGACAATGCTTGACCACCACTCTTGTTCATCTTCACCTCATCATCTATGGGGATGTACCCCAAACCATACATTTCTCCTTTGGTAGGAACCTGAATAGGCTCGACAATTCCTTGGAAATTTATTCCCAAACCAAAGGTCGTCTTGAATCTGCTGAGGACCATCACCATGGAAATTAGCTTGTACACAGAGGGCATAGGAGGTTGCCGAGCTAAATTATCACAGGTTACATTAACCAGCTCCACTGTGTATAAAGTGGTGCCTCAAAGGACATCATATATAATTGATTCATGTCAATCGGTGTGGCCTCCTTCATCATGAATAACCAATTCTTGCTCCTTTTAGACAAACTTCATCCTCTGGTGAAGGGTAGAAGGCACAGGCCCAACCATGTGGATTAACGACCTTCCCAGAAGTAGGTTATAGCTAGTGTCCATGTACGGGACCTGAAATTTTGTATTGAAATCTGCAGGGCCCATCTGAATAACAAAATTCACCGCTCCCAGTTTGTCCCTCTATACCCCATGAAAGGCCCTCACACTGACTTGGTTTTGCTCAAGATTCATCAAATGAAACCTTACCTACCTCAGCGTTGACAATGGACTGATATTAAAAACATATTTATCATATACAAGGACACGGTTTATAACCTTTTCTCGACATATGACAGTGACATGCATGGCCTTATTGTGCATTTTCTTTTGAAGGGTAACTCCTTATCGCAGAAGCTTTTTCATGTCGTCGGATAACCAGATTGATCATGGCTGCTGCACTATCGTTGTTGGTGCCCACATGCACATATGTATTATCCAAAGCCTTCATCAAGGCTTGCCTATGTAGCTGGAAACTCATCAACAAGGCCCACACATAAATCTAAGTCGGGGTTTTCTCTAAATGCTTAACAATCAAATAATCCTTCAGCTACATCTTTCTCGAGAATTCTTCAGCTTCCCCTTCGATATCAGTCTATTTCCGTAGTCCCTCTTTTGCCCTCCGTGGGCCTACTTTTCAAGAGTACAGAACCTGTCTGACCTGGTCATACCCTGAGCTGAAGCGGTTTCAATCACAAACCTTGTCCTAGCAAGAGATTCTATTGGCACAAAGGAGACAGCTTTTGCGAGTGTCAGAATCACAAACTTCTTTTTGTCTTTGGTGCTTAATGAAGCCACTGCTTTTCTAGCTAATCATGTACAACCGAGACTATCACCTTTTATCATGCACCAATCGTTGTCTGTCTCTATGATATTGATATTGACTCCTCCATGATTTGGCAAAGTATTACTATTGACGTTGGGTGTAGCTGTCTGGAAAAAGACCTTCTTGTCGATTAGATCCTTGATTTTGTGCTTGAGATTAATACAATCCTCAGTATCATGTCCAATGCTATTGGAATGATATGCACACTTCTGATCGTGTCTATAAATTCTGGAGCTCGTATCCACCAACTTGGGTACCACAGGTTGGATATAACCTTCCATGGTTAATTGCTCGTAAAACTTTGTTTCATTTTTGACGAGCGCTGTTAATGTTCTGGCCCAATTTTTCTCAAATATTGGGTGAGGGGAATGATAGTTTCTTTGATGAGGGGGGCATATGATTATGATTTTGGACGTTAGGACGAGGAGCTTGATATCGGGGATAGGTATTAGTTTTGTAATTTTATAATGGAGCTTGGTAGTTCGTGGTGGAGGCGCCCAGTAATTCAACTACACTTTGGCCCAGTTAGAGCGACACTTTGGTGATGAAGATGGAGTTTTGTAAGGTGGGGAGAATTTTTGTAGACGGTAGGTACAGTTTGATAATCGGAAGGGGGGTATTTTGATAACCTGGGGGATGAGTATTTTGGTAGCTTGGAGGGGGTGCATTTTGATAATCGATTTGCGTATAACAAGCCTGGTGTGGAATCTGTGAAGGTCAAGAATGACCTTGGTGCGATGATGATTTACTCAGTGTTTTATTCCCCTCATAAGAATCAACCGACACATATCCTTTTTTTATTTTTTAGCAAGCCCTAGGATCCGGGAGAATCAATAACATGAGAAATCTTCACGATTTTTAATTCATCGATAGTCTTACCTACCTTGAGTATCTCGATAAATTTTGCTCCAAGAGCAGTATGATTCTGTCATAATATTCGGGTTCTTGAACAGCACAACCACTTCCACAATTTCTTTTTTTTATACATAGGAGGTCAAACTCTGGAAGCCTCCTTTATGAATTTATACGGAAACTCTTTGTAGCTTTCATTTGATTTTTCATTCATATTTTCAAAGGAATAACGATCATGAAATTTTCTACATTGTTAGTAACTAGTTTGATGAAGTCCTTAGCAAAGGCATTCAAGCTTGGCCACTATTTGGTCTCGTGAGATGTAAACCATTTAAGATCTTCCCAACACAAGCTTCGACTAAAAAGTTGCATTAGTACAACTTCATCTCTCCCTCAGATGCACTAAGGTATTCCCTGTTCCTCTAAATGTGTAAAACCTTTGCATATTGAATCGTTCAGGGAGGTCTAGATTTTGATGAATGCATAAGTCCTCGTAGTTCAAACCGGCGAAGTCAGGAATGCATTGAAGTTTGCGACCTCTTATTTTGACCTCCACTATCTTTCCTGCTTCTCATAGTGGTCGAGCTCTGAAGCATTCACGTCGTGCTCATTTTTAACAGGAATTTGGAAGGTGGTTTTTATTGATAGTGGTGGATCTACGGTGGGACTTGGGGTATTTTGAGTAGTTTGATATTTTTGTGGGAAGGTTAGGGGGTTAGTGTGTTTATTTTTGTGATGGAGGGATGTTTGGGGATTTAATGTATTTTTGTTTTGTGGAGGTGGAGCGGTTTGGTGATAGGCATTTTTAGGGGGAGGTGGTATTTTATAATTATTGTTTTGAAGAGAGGGTGGGGTCTAGTAGGAGACGGAGGTGTATTGATAATTTTGTGTAGTCAAGTCTATTACTGAGGGATTCTAAGCAAAAGTAGATGGCGCGTTTTGAGCCTGTTCCATGTTTGAAGAGGAAAAGTATAGCGGAGGCCTCCCATCAATAGAACCGTTAGCAGTAAAATCTGGTAGAGGCGAATGTTGTCTCCTTTGCAATTCCACTCTTATATGAGCAATTTGTTAAATTAAGTAAATAATCAGTTTGTTCTGATCCTCTATGGTGGTTTGAGCAACCACAACGTAAGTAAGACTGATTTCTTCGTTTTTGTCCCCAATTGCTGCTCTTCCCTTATTTGAAAATTGGCCGGGAAAGGAATCTTCATGCCCTTTAGATCTAGTGAAGTATGGATGATCTGCCAGTTAAATCGATAGAGCCTAGTTTGTAAGTAATTGTGGAGGAAAATAACTCAAAGAAAAATTTGTTAGTTTGAGTTCGGAATACGAAATGCAAAATACTTAAGAGATAGCATATAAGCACATAAAAATTCCTTTGTTTGAGGACATGCAAACTCATGAGTAAAGGGGAAACTGATTTGAACAAGCAGGAGTTTTCTCGTTTTATTTTGGGACAATCTCACGAAGGTTAAATCATCTTAAGTTATCGACTTCTTTCTGCATTTCTTTGACGTTCGGTCATCTCAGTCTCACATTTCCTTGTAGAATGAAATGGGGTGAATGAAAATTTTAAAACATAGAGGTCGGGTCCTGAAAGGCTTCCTACGTATCTCAAAAGAAGAATTCAGGCCATATATAGTTCGGGTACGAAAGGATATACTCGTTTTCTTTCATTCCTTTTTAATAATTTCATGGAAATGGAATAATAAACAACTATATTTTAAAACAAAAAGACAGCTCCATCTCATCCCTTCTTCTTCTTGTTACTACATCAGTCACCATGAACAAACTCGACTCGAATCTTTCCTATGTTGGCGAGGGCTTCGATATCATAGCGCAAATTGAGAAAAATTGAGAGGCTATGATATGTAGAATTATGAAAAGCATAAGGTTTCCATATTTCTACCCCAAAAGGATCGAGTGCTTTGCCATTCTCGTGGATGGAGGCTAAGGCCCCAGTCTGAATCAAATCGCTATAGATTTCCAGCAACTTCTTCCTGAATAGCTTGAAATAATGACATATAAATCGGTTGTGCTCATTTGGCTCTAATTTATCATAGGTGTGGATACTGTTCCAGCCCAACAAGAGCGGAATGTTCCCAGTGGTTGATGTTTCACACATTCCTCTATAGTGTGTCCTTTTTGGTTCGGGTAGAAGGCAAACACCTCTCAAGAATTCTCATGTTCCAATCCTAAACTTATTCCCTCATGAGATTTCAATTTAAGATACTCGCATCAAAGGGCGCACGACAAAACCTGCTCATAAGTCGGGGAGTGATCCACTTTTCTCCTCCTCTTATACGACCTGAGAATTGAGGCATGTAGATGATTTCCTCGTCGATGTTTTCCCTAGTTGCTCCAGGGTGAGTGTCATCGTAACCACTACCAGCATCTTGCTCGTGGATAAAGTATTTCTTGCGCAATTTCTGAAATTTGGCGATCATGTCCTTTGGAATACTTTGTTTTTCCTATGCACTTCGATAATTTTTTCCTTCATGGCTGAGAATTCATCCATTTCAACTGCCAGTTCCTCGTCAAGTGCTGCATTTCTTGTTAGCGCATCTGTGGTGGCTAAATCTTTCTCTTTTTCTCTTGTTTCCCTTTCTTAAATATTCTGTCAAAGCACATCTAATTTGTTCCCCAACTCCTCCCTTTCTATCTCGATGTCTTTCTTTTTCGTCATTTTAGACGTTAAATCCTCATCCAATATCGCAGTGGCAGCTTTGTAGACTACATTGGAAATTTCAACCCTTAGTCCTTCTCTAACCTCTCAAACTTCGCACGTAATTTGTTCTATTTTGCTCTGTGTTTGTTCTCTAGTGGGTTCTATCTTGATACTCTTACCTTTTTCCATAGATGTGATATTGTTTTTCTTGAGATGATAGAGTAATGTTTTAAGATTAGGAGGGTGCGATTTTGTTTTTTTGGTTGAAAAATGTATGACTCAAAAAATTTGGACGCACTTTGACTATTGCATATTTCTGGAAATTTCTAACAGGGAATGGGTTTGCGATGTCACCATTCAAAGCATCATATCACATAAATAGTTTCAAACCTATATATAGCGTCCTAATCATGCATGTGTCCTAATCATGCATGTGTCCCTTTTTTGTTACCGAGTTTTAGTACAAAAATTGATATATTTTCCAGAAATGGTAATACACTACATATACAAATAGAAAACAATCGCACACACGGAAATTAGAAGGTTGAAGGTCTTGCTCCTCATCTTGCTTTTTCTACCTCTTCGTGAATGATGTACTTGCATGTCGCGTAGTGCTTTGGAAGATGGAGGCACACCCAAGAGAGAGCTGATCTGATCATCAAAGGTTACATCTAGAAACATCAAACAAGCCCTCACATCGGTTAACACTTGTGACATCAAGTCCCTTTGGCTTTCAAATTCTTTTAATTGGTACTCTTTATCTCTTCATCGAAATTCTAGTTTCCTTTGGTCCCATTCTTGCTTAAAATGATATGTTGGATCTGGAGCCTCATTTTGATCTATTAAATTTTTTTACCCAATTATGGTGTGGGGTTCACTATACCATGCAAATCATCATGGAATCATTTTTTATACTCATCGACATACCCATCCTCATAACTGTTTTCAACAAAACCTCTTTTCATGTTAACTCGCCCGTCCCATTCTTTGAGGATGGTTTTGGCGAAAGGTATGTTAACACACCCGTTGTAATAAATAATGAAGGATCTAGTATCCCCTTGGATAGGTGTGATTTGTCTTCTACTGAATTGCCGCATCACCCTAATTGAATTTTATGGTCGCGCTCCTCTTATGCCAAGAAGGACCAAAAAAAGACTTTTTGCCCCCTAAGCAGCAATCTTCTCTTATGTGAAGTTTTGGAACATCCATTTTATGTCTCCTTCTCTGAGGTCATAGAATAGTATCGCTCATGCATCCCTTATAGTGTCAATTGGGAACTTGCAGATACTTAGATAAAAGTCGTAATTGTCAAGGGAACTCGTCTGGGTGGGCTTTGACAACTCCTGTTGTTGCGTTCGGTCATTTTTACACAAATTTTAAGTCACCCAATATTGAAGAAAAATGTTGCACCCTTGGAAAAATGGGAATCCGTTCTTACAAACACTGAGTGATTGATAGATGTCGGCAAAAATGACCAGGGCCATATTGTAGTATTTCTTTGCTTCTTCTTATTTACCTATCCCTTTGAATATGGAGTCTACAACCATCACAACCAAGGTATCCATCTCTTTTCCTTCATCCTGAGGGAACATCGTTCCTAAAAAGCAGGCGGAGAACGTGATAGTCTGAGTCTGTCTCCAAGTACTATAATTATGGAACTCATTCAAAAATATTTTGAAATAACTGTCGTGCCCCCACCTTTAAAAAAATATCATTACTGCTATATTTTGAGCATCCAACCAGTCCGCGTTCAGTAGCAATAATATGTCTTTCAATTTTAGTCTAGTCAGTTATAACAACCCTAATAATGGATATGCTAAGTAATGGTTAATGTGTCTAGAATGCGAACGATTAGACCAGGTTCACATGAATTGATGCGTGTAGAACCAGACCTCGAAACTCTTTGTATATCCAAGCCAACTAACTTTGAGTGTTATTCAAGCTAGGAAAGGTTGGGTCGAATCATGTAGGGCTCTTGCATACGAAGATTTAATTGAAGGAGTCTTTACCGGACTCAAAAAGGGAAAGTCTTATGTTTGGAGGGACTAGGGGTAAAATTGCCTCTTTCCAAGATAAGTGTAGTATCCTAATTACCCTAAATGTATAATAAATTATTTAACTAATAAGGTGGAGGGGAATTTTTGGGAGAGAGGGCCGAAATTGGGATCTTGAAGTGAAGTCTTGCTCCACCCAGGTTCGAACCAAATTGGAAGCAATAAATTAAATAGTTTTTAATTTAAGTTGGTAAATTAATGTAATTAATTTATATTTATTATTTATTAGCTGATTTAAAATAAAATGAAATCAGATTTTTAATAGCTAAATAAAACCTTATTAGACTAAGTCCTAAACTAGACCCCAAAGCCTAAGAAAACTCTTTTCTCCCACGCTCATCTCTAAATCTCACGTCTCTATCACTCTCACTCACGTTTTCTCTACCAAATAACGTAGAAACACAGTAGGTAAAACCAAAGTTCTTAATACTTGAAGAACTCAAAACGAAAATTCTAAAAAAACAACTAATCAAACACGTTAGGCCAATAGAGGGTTTTTCCATCAAGTTGGTGTTGAAGCTCATTTATTTGGACGTGTGTTTGAAGGGGTTCTTGGGAAGAAAATAAAGGTTTGAACGTCAAAAAGGTATGGGTTCTCTTAACTCTTTGTCCTTTTCCGAAGAGACCCCTTAAGGTTCAAAATATTGATTCCGAAAACTAGGATTGTTCTCCGTTGCATGTCCCTGTCACTAGCTCAAATTGAATCATAGGTTGGTTATGTTTGCTGGTATAAAACTAGTGATGAAACGTGTTTTCGTGATGATTATGTTCTTATAGTTATGCTTGGAATTATGTGACGTATGTCGATGTGTCCGATAATGTAACTAGGTGTGAATATGTTTGTTGTCGTGGCTATTGTTCATGGTCTAGGACTTAAAATGGCATGATAGTTCTTTATATTTCATGTACACGTGATTATGTAAATGTGATATTCATATGAGTTGAAATGTGGCTGATTTTAGGGATAATCTCTTGTTTAAACGAATCCATGAAAACACACCTAAAACGTTCTAAATGCACTAAAAAATTTCGTTAAGAACTAATGTGTAATTTTATGAAAGGATGCTGAAAAATTGAAAGAAAATTTCCAGCTTCTAGTGATGAATTTTGGTCTACAAAAAGGTTTTAAAATGTTGAACAAAATGAATCAAAATAAGTGAGGTCATGGAGGATTGAACCTGTGAACTCACCATGTTAAAAATCATGAAAATAGAGAAGTCAGAAGAAAAGTAGTGAAGGGGATTCGAACCATGGTATTGGCTGGAAAATATAACTTAAAAGAAAAAAATAGGAAATGAGAGGAGTGGGATTCGAACCCACCACCTCTCAATCAGATTTAAGGAGGACAATTAAAGAAAAATAACGAGAGGACGTGGGTGTTTGTTCCTCAACCTCATAACGACTCGAAATAGACAAGGAGAAATAGATAAAAAAAAAGTTGTGATGGTTTGATTGCACAATCCCTTGGCCAGGTAAGAGGTATTTCAAAGGTGAAAAAATAAAGAGGAAATGTTGATTTTCGGGCTCGATCTAGGGTCCCAATGTCATGTAGAACAAAATACAATAAATGAAAAAAAGAAGGTAAGTGTTTTCTAAGTGATTCAAAATTGGGTTCCCTTGCCCAAATTTTGTATAGATGCATATGTCATATGTGAATTAAATCTACAAGAATAATTCTACCTACGTAGATCGAAATCGAGATCTTTGCATACATATTAAATGCATAAGTCTTGTACTACATAATCATAGGAATATATAAATCACTTAAAAGAACTTTGAATGAAGCCTCATGGCTTGTATGTATAGACCCATATGCCTAGCATACGTTTAAAATTAAGTGAACCTAAAATGTATGTAATGAAATGATGTAACCCTAGAAGGGTTAAGTACCAGCGTAAAGCACACTAAATGGCCAAGTGCATCGGCATACGATGAAATGATTAGCATGTCTTGAAATGATAAAACCCTAGAAGGGTTAAGTAAGAGTTTGAAACACACAAATGGCCAAGTGCATCGGTATATAATTAAATGAACTATCACGTAAAAAGTGGTGAGTAATTATGAAGAGCAAATGTGCTAATGTTGATGAATAAGGTGACAACATGATTGGAGACTAATGTAAAATATAAGAGAGTCTAGGTAAATGTTACCAAAACATACTCACCTATGAGAGTGTAAAGTTAATATAGAGACTAGTCTCTATGAACATTCTAATGAAAATATTGAGATTAATACACTTAATACTAATGATGAGATGAGAATTCATCTATTGAGCTATGATTTCCTCATACTAGAAGCCAGCTTCCATGACGTATGAGTTGAATTAAATGGAACTCTATACTGAGCACCGATAGACTAGCTAAGAGCGGTGATGCCTTCTTTTGGGAAAGGTGAGGTTCACGTACCTTTCATGAGATGGACTTTTCGACATTTTGGGTATGTGTATCCTTATATATCCTAGTCTTTGACCCTATTCTACAATTATAGGGATGAGGAGGGGTTCAATTCCCATGTATGCTAGCATGTTTTTGGTAACTTTGGCCGGTGATTTCACCTCTTTTCGATGTGGGGTTTCATTACACTAGATTTCATGATGCGCACATGATCTATGTCAGTTAAGGTTAAAATTCCAAATGAATGAATTAGTCCAGCCTCAAATGATGCACATACTGTATACCAAAGGTGTTATGATAGGATAATCAAGAGGTGACTTTGATTCAAGTAATGACATTAGGTCAATATTGGTCACTGCACAACGAACCTGATCAAATTCTTAAACTAAATCCTATATATAGTTGGTGTTTACACTGGCCCATGAATGATATGAAATGAAGTACGTATGAATAATTTAAGCAGACTCAGTTCAATATTTTGAGCCCTCCTTTTTAGGATGTCTTAATGCCAAGTCCATGATTCCAAAGTCTCATTGCATACTAATGAATGATATGAACAACGTTATGTGTTATATGAATTATGATATGTGCTATGTGTACGTTGTTGTGTGTTGTGTGCAAAATATTAAATATGATAATGCATGTTATTCTCATGGTATAACTTTCCTAATCCATATTTTGAAAGCTCATACACTTTCCTAATCAAAATTTGGAATGCTCACTCACTTTCCTAATCTCAATTAGGCAACTCCACTGACTTGACATTCTACAATCATGTTATTAGGAAAAAGCTATTCTTACTTGGTGTGTGCTTGAATATAACCATACTTAGTACAAGTGTGTACTAACCATATACAACTCTACAACTATAGGTGCAGGCACAAGTGGACGCTAGAGTTACAGGTTGACGCTGAAACTATCCGGACTTGGCATTCATCAGGACTTGGTAGTCCCTCATGCTTTTGAGGATGCTTTCCCACTTTATTCTAGCTTAGTTATAGGATTGAGCTAGTGCACTCTGTTCCTCTACCGTGTCATTCAACTTTTGTTCAGACATTGTATTGGTGCCATTTTGGCAAGTATACATTTAATGCTATATTAAACTAGGTCTTTCATTTGATGATCTTAATGTTAGATGGTTGATGGTGAACAACTATGAATCTAATAGAATGATTAGTATATATGTTATGAAGCAAAAAGTAACAAATTTTCTGCTAAAATTAACCTATACGAAGTACGAATGACGTAAGTAGGCTTGTCTGCAACCTCTAAGAGGTCAACGACACTGATCTCATTTGGTTTGCCTCCTCCTCAGCGAAGGAGGCTCTCTGTGCCGCCTCCATCTCTAGGGGCTCCTTCTTCCTTGCTCGCGCCTCGTCCTCTACTCGACCCCTACGCCTCTTGGCACTCTCTCAAGGGGGAGGTGGTGGAACTTCTGATGTAGTAAAAAGGGCTGCCAACACGGTGTCCTCAGCAGGCTCGACAGAAGGGGTCTCAGGCTCCGGCACCCTAGCCTTTAAGATCGTGTTGATGTCTGCACGAAGACTATCGACTGCAGCCTGAAGAGTCGACACATCCACTGGAGGGGCTGGTCGGGCTAGCACTCTCAACTCAAAGGCGTCCAAACGCTGCTTAACCTCAGCGATCTTCCGCTCTGTAAACTGCATCATCTTCCTCGCTAGACGCTCTCCGGACTCAGTGATCGACCTCAACATCCACGGCTGGATATGATGTAGAAGAGTGGCCATTTGTGCCTTTAGTTTTTAGACCCTTGCAAGCGGGACAAGTGTCGGTAGAGGGGCTGTGCGAGAGGAGCTCGCGGCTGTGCTACTACCCGTGATAGACTCGACCGGGGTAGTGTCAGTGGACACCTGTGTAGCTGTGCGGGCCTGGCCTACCGTATCTGCAAGATCATCAGCAAGTGGTGGAAGCTTTGGACGGGGCCCTCTGCGTGGATCCAACTCATTGGCCTCGTCTCTAATGAGGCCGACGTCTACAGTGCCCTGCAGGGTCTTAAGCTGATCTACGTGCCATATGGGCACACCTACGAACCTGCAAAGGGCAAAGATCATGAACGGGAAATGGTAGGTAGTAGTGACCTTCAATTCCCTCTCTTGCATTACTACCTGGAGAAGCCATGCGAAGTCCACCTCGAATCCGGCTATCATCGCCGCCAACAACACTGCTCGATCACAGGTAACTATGTTATCAGCAGCTGTGGGGGAAAGGCAGTGACGGACAAGCAGCCACAGGAACTTTGCTGTAAATGTGAGGTTGGCCTTCTTGATGGCCCCCTTTGGCTCAGTCACCCAATCGGCACCCTCTCCATCTTTTGACAGGTGCAGGGCCATCCACCTCTTGGTTGTCTGTCTCAGTGCTGGCTCGCGCAAGAACTGTCCATCCTTTATTATCTGCCAGCGGTAGTAAAACTCGGCAGTGATGGGGGTCCGAGTAGAATCTGCACACTCGCCGTATACAAACCGGCGGATGGCTGGCAAGGAAATGTCAACCTGCACACCCTGAACTCGAACCTACTCCATGGGGCCTGTTTAGCGGGAGCAGCCCGCCTGTCGATCTGTGATCAGAGAGTCGCTACGTAGGATGCGTAGAACTCTCGGACCATTTCCTCGCGGTATAGTCCCAACAGACGTGCTGTCCACTCTAAGCGATGCCTGGTGAAGAGGTTGTGGATCTGCGGCATCGTTGGGAGACTCCCTGTAAGTACCCACCGCTCCAAGGTGAGTGTTCAAGTCATCACTCCTTTATCAGTCAGGAACTTGGCGTCGGAGTAGACTTGAAACTGCCCGTCGACACACCACCGGTTGGGCTGGTCGGTGGCTGGAGTGGGGAACTGAGTTGCTGATCCGGATGTAGAGTATGAATTGTCAGCCTCATCAGACGAGGCTGACGCTACAGCAGTAGCGGGGGCGGGAACCTCAGCAGAGTCAGAGGCTTCCTCGGACCAGGATACTCCCAAGGAGCAAGACGCTCCTTCCTTATTTGTGGCTGACCCAGAGGGTGTGCCGGTCAGTGTGCCCTCCTCATCAGACTGGGAGGTAGTGACAATGCCGGACGCCACCTTTTTGGGTGTGGCTCTGGGAGCACGTGCAGCACGGGAAGGTGTGGAAGTGTCTAGGGACACGTACTTAGGTGCCCGCTCATCATCAAAGCCGATGATCATGCGTGCAGACAGGGCGAAAGACTTTGATCGCCCGCATATATAGCTTCGGTCTTGCTTGGGTGCCATAGTAGATAGTACTTGCAAAGGATCAATATTAGTACGAGTAGTGGCAAACAATACAAGCGAAACCATACGAAATAACACATTAAAAATACTATGTCATTGTTGTAGTAACAGTGACACACGACGGGCCAGGTGATGGCTCGTCGTGACTATGAAGGACCGTCGTGAGGTCCGTCGTGTTTAACTTAGACTATGTATATATAGAGAACCCTGAAGGAGAGTCTCTGACTAGCATGACGGTATGTGCAGGACAGACCGTCACAGGTACGACGGCCCGTCGTATATGTCTGTCGTAGGACACTAGAAAAAAAAATAGAGACCTTTAGGAGAGGGATCTCTGACCGTTATGACGGTCATGCAAGTTAGATCGTTGTGGGTACGACGGTCCGTCACATGTGTCCATTGAAGGACACTTGGGAAAAAAATGAGAGACCCTTAGAAATAGGGTCTCTAACAACCAGAACGGTTGTGTAGGACGGACCGTTGTGAAGACGACGATCCGTCACATATGTCCGTTGGGGAACAATTGGGAAAAAAATGAGAGACCCTTAGAAACAGGGTCTCAGTTAAGCATGACGATTGTGCACGACGGACCGTCGCGAGTACGACGATCTGTCACATGTGTCTGTTGGGACCAGTGTGCTAGGGCTTTTGCCACGGACCCTACGACGGTCCATCATCGGGGTCTCGTTATGAATAACAGTGACAGAAATAAGGGTACCCTAAGCATCCCCAATGAACCCACATCAACCTTGTAGTGTTTTGGACATACATGTGACTAACCCAACTACCTAGGAAACTAGCACAAAAGCACCTATGTCTAGGGTAGTAAACATGGCAATTTCGAACATTTGTGACCTAGGTTAGAGAGAATAGTCTAATGTAAACAACATACGATGAGGAACTAAGCATAATACTAACTAGTAAATAAAAAGGCAAGACAAATAAGTATAAATTTAGAGACACATACCTTAGAAATGGAGAAAAATAAATGCACATGTACTCGGTGGCAAGGTAGACACTCGCAGCTACAGTTTCCACTAGTAGATAACACTTTAGAGCTTTGGAGAATTGTTAGAGGGCAATGATCGGTGGTTGAGAGAGTGTGGAAGTTGAAAAGAGAGGGGAGATGAGAGGAATAATGAAGTAATGGGTGTGAAATGAGGGGTTGGGGGGTTTAAACATTCTGATTTTGAAAAAGCGTTCCGCCGGGTGGGGTCGGTTATACCTCATTAATCAAGCGACGGTTCCCCGACGACAGACCATCACAGTTGTGACGACCCTTCGTTTGTTCCGTCGCGTGTGCCCTAGTTTCAAAATAATAGAAAACGTACTTGGTACGACGGATGCATAGGACGATCGTCGCAAGCGCGACGGTCCATCGATGTCTCCATCAGTGACTGCTGCAGAGTAATTTTCTGAAGAATTTCCTGGTGATGTTCGTGCAAATTTAAAACCCATTAGTAGAAAAATGCTACCATTACTAAAAAGATGATAAGTATTGGGTTGCCTCCTAACAAGCGCTTGATTTAATGTCGCGGCACGACTGGGGACCCTTCATTACTCAGACTTCATCAAGATGGTATGCATGTATCACTTAATTCTCCGATGCTTTATGCCCAAAATAGAGTTTTATTCTATCTCTATTCCTCTTAAACCGCAATCCCTCCTTGGCTTTTAACTCAACTGCTCCATGAGGGAATACTTGGGTAATCAAATAGGGGCCATTCCATTTAGACTTGAGCTTGCTCGGAAGACAAGGCACCCCAAAACTGTCTACAAGCACCGAATCCCCAACCATAAACTCTTGTTTTGTATTTTTCAAGTTCAGTCTCCTCCTTCATCTTTTCTTTGTGGGATACGGCAGATACCGATTGGAGCTCACCACTCTGCCTCATGGTCCTACAAATGTTGAAGGTCGCTTCTTCATTGTTCAACCAAAATGTCATCTGTCCCTTCTCCATATCAACTAATGCTCTACCTGTAGCAAGGAATGGCCTCCCAAGAATAATAGTCACTTCTAAGTCGACCTCACAATCAAGAATAACAAAATCAGCCGGAAAGATGAATGACTCCACTTTTACTAGCACATCATGGAGTATCCCTATAGGCTGTTTGACTGTCTGATCAGCCATCAGTAGCCGCATCGCAGTGGGTTTTGGATCCCCTAAACCTAACTTCTTGTAGATTGAGAGGGGCATGAGATTTATGCTTGCCCCCAGATCACATAATGCGTTCGCAAAATTTAATGACCCAACTGTACAAGGAATAGTGAATGCACTAGGATCTTCTTTCTTTTGTACAAGGGATCTTGTAGCAATAGCACTACAATGCTGCAGTCTATAATCATCCTCAAAAGTGACCGATCTTTTGTTGGTGACAAGATCTTTCATAAATTTTGCATAATCGGGCATTTGTTCTAGAGCTTCTACAAAAGGGACATTGATAGAGAGCTTCTTCAACATTGTTATGAAGCGCCGATATTTATCATCCTCGATCTTTTTCACTAATCTCTGAGGGAAAGGTTGTGGTGGCCTAGGCATGGGAATTACCTTGATAGGTACTTCTACATCTTTTCCATTACTTCCCTCTGCTACACCACTACCCTGTACCACATTATCATTATCCTTTCTCACATTTTCTATAGTAGATGGCATAGGTGGTTCAATGATTTGCCTACCTCCCCGAGTAGTGATTGTGATACAGTGCGCATCATTCTTTGGATTTTGGACAGTGTTGCTAGGAAGAGTACCAGGTTGCCGCGTGTTCACTGTCGCAAATAATTGGGCCACTTGCAATTCGATTTGTTTAATTGAAATTGCATGTGTATCAACTTTTTGCCAAATACTAGCTAAATCACACCTCAACTCCTTAATGTGTCCATCACTATTGTCGAACCTCCTCATCATTTTGTGCAACATATCCTCAACTCGCGCCATACTATCTCAACCATCCCTAGGAGTAACGTCAAGATTTTGAGGAGGGACATAGGGTCCAATCCTGTCGTTTCTATTACCATAGTTACCCCTGTTGAAGTTGTTGTCGCGATTGTAGTTTCCATCTCAAACATAATGACCCTCACGATTGTATTTACCATAGTTCCGACCTTGGTTCCCTTGACCTTGGCGCCAATTCTCCTTATTAGAGCCTTGTTCACTTGGTCGGAAACCCCCTATCTGTTCATTTACAGCATAGGAATCCTCCTCATAATAACACTCATCATTTGGAGGTGGTGGTTTAGCCAAGTAGTTAACTGTATTTATCTTTTCTACACCCCCAGTGACATGTTTTAGTACCAACCCAAGCTGAGTTCTTATCTGAGCCATTTCTTCACGAATCTCATATGTGGCTGGGTTGTGAGTGGACTGCATTGCGAAGGTGTTTCTTCCTGTATCGGAATTCCTAGTACTCCAAGCTTTGTTATTTCGGGAGATTTTCTCTAATTTTTCAGCAATCTCAGCATATGGGCATTCTCCATAAGATCCACCTGGTATAGTGTCAAACACCGCTTTGTTGTTATCATCCTGTCCTTGATAGAAGTATTCCTTCATTGACTCATCATCAATACGGTGACTTAGAACACTTCTCAAGAATGAGGTGAATCTATCCCAAGAACTACTAACTGACTCTCCTGGTAGTGCCACAAAGTTGTTCACCCTGTCTTTGTGGTTTAGTTTCTTGGAGACCGGATAGTAACGTGCTAAGAAGACATCTCTTAATTGGTTCCAAGTGAAGATTGAGTTGTATGGGAGCTCAGTGAACCATATAGCAGCCTCTCCCGTCAGTGAAAGAGGAAAAACTCTGAGACCTATTACATCTAGATCCAAATCAGGCCTCCCCACACAAGTTTTACACACTGCCTTACCTTAGCTATATGGGCATGTAGATCCTCAGAAGGTAGCCCTGAAAACAAACCTCTTGAAGTGAGCATTTGCATCAGGCTACTAGTTACCACAAAAGTGTGGCCTAAGGGTAGAAGGGGCAAGACAAGTGGCCCATCTGAGTCTGCTATGTTATCATACCCTCTGTAGAATGCTTGGGGCCGTGGAATGGGATTTTGTCCCCTCTGTTGATTTTCACCCGCAGCATCGGGTAACATCTTATCATGAACATCAACCGGAGCTGGGATGTTCTGGTTCGGATCCTCATCATTTATTCCCAAGTTTCGATTCATATTACGCAGTGTACGCTCTAGATCATGATCGTAGGGAAACAAGGGTTCTCTTCCTCTCCGTGTATTTGGCATACAAGGAGGATAGTTCTGAAAAGAAATCAAAAACAATAAAACAAAGTAAAATAAAGTAAATATCAACTAAACTATAGTAATAGGTTCAAGTTAATCTACAAGCTATAATCCCCGGCAACGGCGCAAAAGTTTGATACGCTCAAACATACTTCTCAAATAAGAAGTAAAGCGGCCGTGTCTAGTAAATAACCCAACTAGTGAGGTTGGGATCGTTCCCACGAGGAAAATAGTCTAGACTTAACTTCAACCTGTTATTACTATTGTTTTGTCAATGACTTCCTTGGAAAGTAAAAACAATAAAGGAGGGTTTCTATTTCTAAATAAGTGAAAATAAATAACGAACTTGACAAAGACACTTAACAGCTTTTGAATGTTGGGTTTTAATCAATTAGTCAAAGTAAGTAGGGTTTACGTGTTCCCCACAGGTTCATAACTTGATAATTCAAACTATAAAAATTCTTTCCTAGTATCTTGCATGCAAAGTGATAAGTTATGTATTTCTAAATCCTTGGTCCGGCATCTAGAAAATCTCACTCCGTACCTTGGTCTGGCTACTTGTGTTGCTATCCTAACCCTTATCCTTACCTCATATTAAGCATTGTATTCGATATTTGACTATGTTATTATCGCGTACCAATCAATACTAGCCTATTAGATAGTATATACTAAATCTATGTTAATAATTCTTTTCCTATTATCTACCTCCTTGGTCCGGCAAGTAGCATTAAGGCGAGTTCTAACATTGGCCATCCGTTAAAAAGACTTTTAAGCGAAAGAATTATTAATACATGCAAGACACTATTCTAGAATTGTTATTTTAGTTTGGGTTTATCTCATTATTTGCCTATGGTTCCCACAACCCTAGTTATGGAGTTTAGTTACTCATAGCCATAAACACTATAGTCAAATATATTAAATACGAATTCATGTACTCACTTCAATGAGAAAGAATAAAATCCAAAGTTTGCTTGATTAAAATCCAAAAATCACTTGCAAGAATCTCAAAATCCAACACTAATACACAAAATCTAAAAATCTGATATCTATTCTCATAGAGTCTAACCTCAAAAATGAGGTTTTTCGAACATTCTATGAAAAAAACAAAAAACTAATTAAAAAAGGGTTCTAATTGCTAGAAATCTCCCAAAACGTGGATGGGTCGACGGACCACGCGATGGATCGTCGCGGTCACGACGGACCGTCATGGACTCCGTCGTCCCATACTTACGCAACTTCTTCTACTGCTATCTTCATTCCCCTCGACGGAAAGAATGACGGACCATCATAGGCACAACGGTCCGTCGAGGGTCTCGTTCCAAAACACTTCCAACTCTTAGAATCTGGGTACTGGGATCACTTCTCTGAACTTCACAACGAACCTGCAGAACAGACCGTCATAGCTACGACGGACCGTCACAAGCTTCGTAATCCCACACTTGCTCAGACTTCCCCATATTTCTTCAGCAGCTGCACTACGCTGCCACCCACGGACCGTCACAAGCACGACGGACCGTAATAAGCTCCGTAGGTGGTCTTTTCTGCAATTCATCGCTCAAAATCTCCGCATTCAACTTTGGTCAGATTTCTTGCAAAACAAAAAGAAACTTATATAAAAATTAGCACAAAAAGGATTTTGGACACACTAAACTTAAGGAAAAAATATTAATAACACCGTCAACCACGATATATCAATGCTTTTGAGGATGCTTGCACAATTTATTTTAGCTTATTTATAGGATCGAGCTAGTGGAGTCTGTTCCACTACCGTTCTTTCAACTTTTGTTCAGACATTGTATTAGTGCCATTTTCGCAAGTATACATTTAATGTTATATTAAACTAGTTCTTTCATTTGATAATGTTAATGTTAGATGGTTGATGGTGAACAATTATGAATCTAATAGAATGATTAGTATGTATGCTAAGAAAAAAATTCAAATTTTTCGCTAAAATTAACCTAGACGAAGTAAGAATGATGTAAGTAAGCTTGTATGCACCCTCTGAGACGTCAACGACGCCACTCTCGTCCAGGGTCTACATTCCGGTCGTGACATGTCTGGTAGCAGAATGTTATGATGTGGGCACGTTCTGATGAAATCTAAACCATCCTATATCTCTTCTATGGTTTGTGTTATTTCGACATCCCCAAAGCAAGAAATCATCATTTTTTCATTCCAGAACCAATTAATTACCTCGATAAATTAGATCTTAATCTTGAAGTCCATTACAGAAGGTAGGTGTCCCAAACGAATGGAGATTTCTCTCTTTTGACAGTCTTTGAGGTTGTTCCACCACACACGAAGAATTTCGGGTATCTTAGTGACAATTTTGAAATTTAGGAATTGATTTGAAATCTACAATAACATAAAAATAGTTAGTTCCCTCCCCCCCCCCCCCCCGCCCAACACATAAAAATTCGTCAAACACACAAATATCCTTCAAATAGCATATGAGTATGATCGTTAGATAGAGTCATGGGCTCTTTGGATTCAGGGCAGTCTTTCTAATGGGCCCACCATTCCTTGGGTGTTGGACCATCTCAAGCCAATGCTCTACTTTTTTAACATTGTTTTGCTTTATCTTAAATAGACTAGGACTGGGTTTTTTTTACAGATGAAAGGGTGACCTAAGCGCACTAATAAGGCTGGGATAGTTAACAATCGTTTACTATCAAGTAGCCAACTACATTCGTCAGGGTGCCCCGACAAAGAACTGGTTCACCAACGACTGCGAGCCCGCATAATCGTCCTTTAAGTGATAATAAACAATGGTCATTTGACAGAGTATGGCATTCCATGATAAATACAACAGTTGATATAATACGATAATGAAACAAATGGACAGCTATTTCACGTAGCCAAACAAATTTTGTTTGAAGTTTAGAATCCTCCAAATCCCCAATAGAGTCTTCATTCTAGTTTTCTATGGAAAAATAATTTTTATATGTTTTTGACTTTGATAGGGTCGCCACTTAATTCTTAGAGAAACAATCAAGAAAACTTAATTTTGAAAGACAAAAATAGAAAGTCGATTGGAAAACATAACGTAGGTTCGGGGTTCTTATTTATATTTAAGGAAGGTTTTAACGGCACCTCAAATTTTCACCATTTTTTATTATCCGATAACTAACTTTGTTTGGATAAGGATTTAACATAGATTGAGTTATAAATTTACTTAGAAATCCTTTTTTAAAAAAATCAACATATAATCCGAATGAGTGATTTGGTTTGCAAACTGATTATATTTAATTATTGAAATGAAATAGCGCTTTTAGGGGATTTGAGCTTTTTAACCCTAAAACTAACGGCAGAAATTTAGCAACAAGTAAGTAAAGGCAGCAAAATAAAGAGGAAAGAGAGAGAGTTGGGTCCAAATCCTGTTTTGTCCGCCTGGACCAATTATTGGACCTTTTATTCTTTGGGTTCTTGACCCATTTCAATATTTTACCTGTCCTAAGTTCTAGAAAAAGTAATGAGGAATAATCAAAAAAGGCGACAAGGTCTTAAGCCACAATAAAATAAAATACAAGACTTTGAAAAATATATTTGGGCTTTTTAGCCCAAGTCATCAACTTCTTGATTGTTCCATCTCGAATTTATGAACTCTTTAGACCTGTCAATGGATAGTTGTCGTCAAACTCAATGAAGGAAAGAGTTTAAGCCTTTACGGTTCTCTAGTAATGCAGAGAAGGAGGTCATGGCAAAATCATACAAATACACATGCAATATAAAGGAGAAACAAGGAATTAGAATTATAGGAACCGATAATTTGATGGAATGCTAATGACCTACGGATAATAAATAGTAACATAATAATACGGGAAGAAACCCTACTATAAGGAAGAGTAAGCAAAGTGATCCAACAAACATTTTATATACAAAAAAAAAAGAAATCCAAATCATGGAATAAATATATAGAAAAACAAAACACATTCAAAACAACCTTTAGGAAAACGATACAAAAAATAATAATAAGGCATCCAAATTATGGTACCATTCTATTCGCAGCTCTAAACAGAGGAAAGGGCTTCTGCGAGATATAGCAACGCATTGCAATGACTTTGTCCCCTTGAGAAATTTAAGCTTACCAAAAATTGGGCGGATCAAAAATGGTCTGCTGGGATTTTGGATTTCTTAAAATAAAAAAAAAGAAATTAGACTGGTTTAATTTTGGCTGGTTGGGCTGATGAAAGCCCAAGACCTAAGTCACTTGAGTGGGATTATAGGATAATTAGTTACCCAAAAGAATTAAATAGCAGATTATACCAAGGTTTAGTTAAAATGAATTAACTAAGAACTAATCAACGAGCTTTTTAATTTTAACGAGATAAAATGATTGACTAAGGTATAAATTTGTGACTCAAAATATCCAATACTAATTTCGGAAAAATAAATTTAAAAGTGTTAAGCAAAACTAGAATCTTTTCGAGATGATTTAAAATATTTTATAAAATAAATTAATATAAAATGCATCAAAAATATATTATTTAAAATTATAAAAATTGACCAAAACCACTATAAATTGACTTGAAAAAACAATTAAATCTTATGAAGTCAATTATTTCAATTCATTTGAAATTTAAGAAACTCGTGATGTATTTATTATTGAGGAGGGTCAAAATTGGGTGTCAACAAGTATACTTCAACACCCATCATTATCACTTAATTACATGTAACCACAATTGAAATAAAGAGTTGAGATCATAAATCTTGCTCCAAATGATCTTCACAAAACCATCATCAAGGTGTTATCATCAACCATCCTCAATTCAACCCAACAATGGGTATAATATCATCACACATAATAGTAACCAACATGATAATGAAGTCAATTGAAGCACTACACAACAATCCATTACTATTTAATAGCATAAGATTAGAGACTTAGGTCAGATTCACAATCTACTTCACATCCAAGGTCAAATACTCAAGAACTAGATTAATTGGATTACAATTAATCTCAATTAATTCATAAATTTACATAATAACAATATAGGATAGTAATTCAAACAATAACCAAGCTAATTGTATCAATACTACACAATTCAATTGAAGATATATTATAACCTAGGTAAAGGGGTGTAACACCCTAATATTAACTACGGTGAACTAGAGCTTCGTGATGGTTTGTTGAGTTAATTTTAATATCAAATGAGTTATATTAGTGTCCTTAGTAATTTTTTTTAATTTTGGTTAAGTTTGGAGGTCAAACATCCAAGAACATTCGTAACGTTCAGAAGGTGTGCCTTAGAAAATGTTAATATGTCTTGATGTGTTTGTGTGAGTTTTATATGTTCATTTTGTTTGAAATAGGTGTGGGATATTACTAATACCTAGACTAATAGGGATTTAACATCCGTGTATGACCCCACATAGGACCCACAAGAAGCCCTAAAGAATGGCCCAAGACTTAGGTCCGAAGTTGCCTTTGCATTGTCCACTAACGAGGGCAAACAACGGCTCATTGACTCTCTCTATCGATTGAAAATGAAATTTCGTCTATCTAGGCTCTATATAATCCTAGGTTTGTACCAACTAAACCCCACCGATGGACTGTTGATTGACAGACGGTCCGTTGGTTGCATCCGTGTGTGAGCTGTCAAAAAGATTCTAGCAGGCTACCTTGGCTTGGGGTTTTTTGTAAATTAACACCAACTCTTTTAGGGACCTTGTAAATTTATGATAGGGTTATTCAGCTATATATATGTGTTTCAAACCCTAAGACCTAATTTTAGACCTCATTTCCTTAAACCCAAAACTCATCTCTCTTAGAACTCTCTCTCAATCACCATAGAAGCTAGAAGTCAATAAGACGATAGGAGGGCTTTTGACGGTAAAGTTATTTATAAAACTAGTATATTTTATTCTTCTTAAGGTATGGTATCCATCCTTGATCTCTTTTCCATTTAAGGAGTCACTTCTAATGGATTTTAAAAAAGGGTTTTCAACCCTAGTTTCTTCTATCTTCACTCTGAATATGGGTCTTGCATGAAAACGTTTCTAATGATTAAAAAATAATGTTTCTATTCTTAGTTGGTTATTCTAATGCTAAAACCTCAATGAAATAATTTTATGACTTTTTATCAAATTTTAGCTTAAGAAATGGGTTAAATGAGCATGAATTGGTAGTCTTTGAGCTTTGGTTCCTTATGGTTGATATTGTTGTTTATCTACTGCCCTAAAGGATATACTGTGATGAAATATTCAGTAAAATTTTATAGGTTATGGAAGCTTGGATTAAACGGTAAGTTGGTTATGTTGTATAGTTTCAATAATGAAATGCTCTTGAGTGGTATAGTCCACCTTGTTGGTGGTGTTTATTTGTATGAATGTGTAGTAAGTTATGTATTGTGGGTGAGGCCATGAAGGAATATTATTTAAAGTAAGAAGGAAATGAAGTTATTATTGTTAATGTGTTTCATGAAGCTTGTTACGAAAAGTATGCTAAGGATTATATCAAAATGACTTATATGATTATGTGAAGAATGTCAAAGTGTGTAATGTAATGAAAGAAGGTCTAAGCATGTTAGAATGAAATGTAAATGAAATGATTATTATATTCAAGGTGTTTTCACATGGACGCACACACACTTAAATGAATGAATGAAGCTAAGATTAGTAAAAAGGGGAGTTTTGGGGTGAACACTCTTCGTTAGTTGAGATGAAGTGTTTAGTAGAAACCTCACTATATCCTAAGAGCTTTCTAAGATAGGTCTAAGTATGAATACCTTTCATGAGTTTAGATGTGGTGTTAACTTGTTATCCTTAACCTATATTATAAAATATTGAGAATCCGTGGGGAATTATGCTTAGCACCGAGAGGATATGAAGAAGTGGTGGTTACACTTCGTGAGTTCAGATGTTGTATTCCAATGTAACTTATTCCAATGTACCTCTTCAGATTAGTCCTCCTTGTTAGAATAGAATAAGTTACTTAGTAGTAATATCCTTATCCCTTAATTATGCGCCCGCATAGGTATAGCTATTGGGAAAGCCATGCAAAATCTATGAGAATGATCTTACTCTAGGAAAGTGAGGATCCCTCATAGGATAGGGTTAATATTTGGATTCCATGTCTAGCTATCATGGTCTATGTCGGTTAAGATAACCCCCACAAAATTAATAAAAGTGATAAGTCTTTTAAAAGACTGCACTACTTAGGGTACATAATGGAATGGACACTATTTATCCATTGCACTAGGTAGGCATTCTTAAAGGGGAATCTTGGTGAGTCTTATGTGAATTGAATGATTAAGTCTTCTAAAGAACGTACTACTTAGGGTAGGTGGTGGTATGGGACCCTACCTATCCATTGCACTAAGTAAACCTTCAGAAAGGGGATTCTTTTTGCCAACCCTTCTAAAAGAGTGTACTACTTAGGCTAGGTGGTGGAATGGGATGCAATCTACTCATTGCACTAAGTAGGCATTCCGAAAGGGATGTCTGGGTGTGTTGTTTTAAAGTTCTTCTAATGTCTTGTGATTGAGTGGTGACTTATTCTCCCGAGTTGAGTAAGCTTATGGTGGGTAGTCTTAAGGATCTCCTTGGTGTGCATTGAAGGAGGTGTATGGGTGTTTCCTTCATGTCTTACCTTGGATATTCTTAGAATAACCTCGGTTAGGAAAACTCCTACTGAAATGAGTTTACTTCCTTTTGGCAATACCTTGGGTGTTCACTGTTTTGGAGTTAGTAAGTTCACTTTAATGTTAAAAAGAATTCACTGTAATTTTGAGAAGCTTACTGTAAGTTGTACCTTTTTGTCAAAATTATGGAAATCTTTGTCTAAGAGTTAAATGGTGATTCTTATATTGTTTTACTTCTAAAATCGTGAATGCTTTAATTATTTGGCATGAAAGATTTTTTTATCAAAATTTCCCTTTTTTGCATGTTTTTGCATGTTCTATACTTTAAACATTATTTGTACTAACACTATTCCTGTATATACTCTATATGTATAGGTTTTTGAAACAAGGTTGAAGGCTAGAAGGCAAACTTTGGGAAAGATTCTATCAAAACTAAGTATGTCCTCATATATTCGAGGGAATAGTTCTATTTACTAGTTTTCTTTATTTAAAGAATTATTATGTATTACTTTTAATGTAAAGGGTCGTGTCCCTAAGATATTATTTCATGTATTTATGTATGGCTTGTGACGATGAGATTTTCTTAGTATTTATGAAAGACTTCCTATTTATATTAAATATCATGAAAATTTTAAAATTCCGCACTACTTTTCATGTAATATGTAATGAACGATAGTTAAAAGGCTTGTAAAAGATCACAAAGGGTCAAGTACACCCTGTCATGACCCAAGGGTTCTCCCTAACTTGAAGTGGAACTTTTGGGTCGTGACAAGAGGAATAGGTCATCTTCTACAATTTAGACCTATACATCAAGAAGTATTTAATTGAATTATAATTAATGTTAATATACTCATAATATCAAAAAGAAATAATAAGAAAATCAATTCAAAAGATGAATTTCGCATTGCAAGAAAATCCACGTGAATTTCATCTTTTTGAATTGAATTTGAAGGAACACTTTGGGAAAGAGATCCAAAAGCTAAAAGAAATACCATACCTTGTTGATTGATGAAGTTTTATGGAGAAAATTTGAACTTTATCATCCCTAGAACCCTTGACTTTGGTATTCTATGTTGTTCTTCTTTAGGAGAGAGAAGGAAGAGAGAAGGAAGAGCAATTTGGGTTTGGGAAATTATGAGTGCTTATATAAGTTAAATTAGCTTAGGGTATTTTATAGGTCATTTAGAAATTTAATTAGACCTCCCTAAACCTCTAACTAATTGAATAACGACCTAATTATTTAATTTAACTAATCCTATAATATGCAAAAAACAGTGGACTCATAGACGAGACCACGATCGACGACCCGTTTGTTAAGCGATGGCCATAGGACCAACCATTCAGTTGGTCCGTCGTTTTTGTCAGAGACTTGTCAAAAAAGTCCTCCCACGAAATTGGATATGTTTCCATAGACGGTGTCTATTGACGCTCCATCGATTGGACCACGCCTCGTCGATGGAATTCGTTGGTGACACTATCTCTTGACAGCTTTTAGCCACTTTTGCAAGGGTCCTCCCGAGGGACCTTGGTTGGTTCTTGGGGTGTCATACCCAGAAATTTTTACTATAAACTAACTCTATTATGTGTTATACACCTTTCCACAAAATTTCATCATTTTACAACAATTAAAAATTGGACAAATAGGCTAAGGCACACTTGCAATTGAACTAGTTTTCGGATGTCATGGACATTCTTTGATTTTTTAATTCTAAAACATCCTAAATTACATATATACACTATTTTGGACCTTAAAACAGCAACACAACCCTTACACACTTATGTTAGGATCTAGAACACGTCTACTCTTTCGCAGTGTTAAAGAATCTTGTTTGGAAAAAGCTTTGAAAGGACTTCATAGATGAATGGTTATCTAGGGATAAAGTATTATTATACCTTTCTACGTAAGAAATCCCACGAAAATCTAAGAAGAAAGCTCCAATAAACCACCGTCATAGCTTGTTCTTGAGTTTTGTCTTCAATGAAGTTTAGGGGTTCTTGGAAGAGAAGAGAGTTTTGGTGATTTTTATTTCTTAGTGGGTGTTGGGGTTTTTACTTGAGAAATGGGTTAAATAGTTCCTAATAACATTTTCTAACAGTCTCCCAAAGTTACCAAAACACCCCCAAACTTATTGAGACTTTTAGGCATGTCAAAATTGACTTTAAAACGACGCAACCTCTCATTCTTCCCCAAATAATTTTTGAGGCACTGAGCCTCGTATAAGCCGCGCTTAGCACATGCACACTATGTTCCATACGCGTGACACGATCCTGATTCCCAATCTTGCTGGTGTACGCTGCCTTGGGCAGCCTCCATGTCCAACGTTTTGGTCCTCCTTGGGGGACCTTTGGATGGTCCTCGGTGAATCGTATCCAAACGTTTTAACCCTTAACATTTATATTAAAACACTAGGGTCACCTCTACTGTTTTTACACTCCAAACAAAACATAAAACAAGGCAAACATATAAGGACAGACTAGTAACTTTCGAACGTCTAGAACGTTCTAGGAGGTTTGACCTCCAAACCTTTTCAAATTAATTATACACTATGCAAAATAGTTTATTAAGATGTTATTAACCTTTATAGGAACATGTGAGACTTTATATACCTTAGTTCATTTTGAGGGTGTAACAATTAACACTGATAGGGCTTGTAAATGAGATGGGGGGTCTCATGTTTATTAAGTCTTACTCCCCACATAGGTTTCCTCACATTTTTCAAGTACAGACTCCCAATATATCTGTTGTATCATGAGATGGAAACTCCCATGTTTAGAAAGTTAGGGTTTCTAGTAGCAATCTCCTTGACCCTTAACTATGTGCCTACATAGGACTCTAGCTTAGTGGATCCACCTAGATAGTTATGTGCGAAAAGATACACCTTAGGCAAGTGTTAACCCTTTTTTTAGGAGTGAAAGTAGAACACCCGATTCCATGTAGCTCATATGGTCTAATGTTTGTTCTTGCAACCTCTCTCCCTATTTTTAAAGTAAATGAATAAAGGAATTGTATGAACTCTTACTAGGGCTTTCTTGAGGGGTTTCTACATTAATGTGAGGAAAGGTATCGGACTTATCTTACAAATTAAACTTGCGTAATCCTAAGAGATGGTCGTAGTAGTGTTCTCTTATGACTATGTTGATTATGACATATGTATGATAATTCTGTACGTGGCAAGATATTATGAGTTATAAGATTCTGAAATGTATGCAAGAAATGGGTTACTTAATGTTATATGTAGCTTTGGGTAGGGTTCTGGGATTCTATTATTTTCATTGCACAAGTATTGCTTTGGTTGTCTGTATGTTAGAATGATATCATGTTAAGTTAGCTTATGATGATTACTTTATGTGTCTATTGGATTTACTTGGTAAATATCATGTTTTGACAAAAATGTCCTTTTCTACATGCATTGATGATTTTTATGTATACAAGTCATACTTAGTACGTGTAATGTACTAACACATATTTTCTTCCCTTTTACCAAACATTGTAGATTTTGTCCTTTGAGAAGATTTCAAGGCTATTTCTCAAGACACTTCGATTCGCTTCTCCAAGTTTGTGAGTCCTCAAGTCCGACGACAAGATCCTATGTTCTAGATTTTTAGTTCCTTAATTATGTTGGAAGACATTGTTTTATTCCCTATTTCTAGACTCCTCCTAGATGTAACGGATACGTCCCAAATTTCTAAACTTCTAAGTTTAAATGTTATGTTGTGATTAAGTTAGATTCTATTTTTCATATATGAAATGAAGTTGAACATCCAAGAAAAAAGTTCTAATTTTTTCCTTGCTATGGCGAATGCTAAGGGCTTGTATAAGACCTCTTCGAGGTAGAATATGATGGTAATCACTAGGGGTTCTCTCAGGTCGTTACAACTTCACTCGAAAGTTAAATCACATAAATTTATTTCCTGTAAGACAACCATGATCATCATAAGTACTATTCAAGACATAGATATTGTACATAATCGATCCATGAATTATTATCAATGAAAACTCAACCATTTCATGATTTTTAAAACCCATGGGAAAAGAGAAATATTGAAAGAAAGATAAAATCCAAACGAAATACTATAAAAAAAACAAATAACAAAATGCTACAACCATCCAAAGGTTGAAAGTAACAAAATATCAAAATAAAAAGGAGAATGTGGGCACAAGTGACCTCACCCCCACCAAAATATAAATAATAGTGTCCTTTATATGAAAATAAAATAAACGAGTGTGAGAGGAAAGGTTAAAAGGCTCACCTCAAAGGTTATGCATGTGGAGTGCTCTCATGAGATGGATCTAGAGGAGTGGCATCATCTGGAGCATCAATTTATAGCGCAATAGTGGGAGAAATGTCGGAGTCTGAAAAGAATTTACTAATGGCCACTATAGACGTCTCCTAAAGGAATATTTCCAATGTAGGACAGACTATCATCTCTGATGTGTCCTGCAACTCAGTCAATGACAAAGAAATCCTTTTATCATCCTCATCTCTCATCAATTATTCCTAATAACTCTTTGGTAAAATCCTTGTCGATCCTTTCATCCTCCATATAAACGTTATTAACATTTGCATCAACAACTCTTTTAGTCTCATCATTTTGATGCACATTATAAGATGGATAACTACTTCGAATAGTTGATGGCACTAGAATATACATATCACATAGGGGAACCTTTCCCCAAAGTATGGAAATGTATGTATACCTTAGATGGTCTACATCAGCCCTTAATGAACCCAACTCAACTTGCATAGCAGCAATCACATCCAAACTATCCGTAGCCTTCTCTCAGACCTCTAATGTAGTAGTGAGGTTGTCCAACATCACACCATGTGAATCAATAGTATCCTCACATTAAATCAACGTATCTTCCAATGGGGATATAATCCTCTAAAAATTTCTATCAATTAACGAGGGAATATCCTTCTCAACCGTTACATTTGCAGACTGGATAGGGTTGCCCATTTGGTAGATCATAGCATGGGTCAAGGGGGTCGGAAGACAAGAGTAGGGTTAGTTGTTGTAGGTGTTGTAGAGGTAGTAGTGAAAGGTGTAGTTGGGACTGAGATATGCATGATTTCTAGATAAGTGATTAATTTGCACTCATTTGAGGTCCATTTAACTCAATAATTAGTGTCCTCATTCCCAATTTTGTCTTATTTGATAAAATATGGATGATTTGTAGCTATGAAGCAAAAATGGACAAGTCAATGATTGTTGTTGAAACAATGACCAAAACTATAAAAAAGTTCAAATTATACATTTTTAATCGTACAACACGATAGGTGAATCGGAGAATGATATCACCCAAAATGACAACGCATAATACTTGTGTCTGTCAAACTAAATTGGTGAACTCTATTAAATAATTGGATGCATCGAATGAGAAATATGAACTTATTAATCATCACTGAAAATAATATTGTAAGAATAAAGATTAAATGCTTAAAAGGAGAACAAAGGTTGTTAACGACAATTTACTGAATGTTAAAGACAGACTTAGACAAGTTCGCCGACTAAAGTTTAAAAACATGAGTCTTAGACCATGAAAATTTGAGCTGGAGAGCGAGAAGCAATTCTCCAAACATTCTCGGATATCCTGACTAATGTCACTTAACGAGGTTCACATTGGGTTTTGGGAATAATTTTGGGAAATTAGAAATAGCATCAAGGTGAGAGGAACGGAAGTCCTCAAAGTTAGGTCTGAATTTAAGTTTTGAGAGAGAACACTTGACCCTTGTGAAGAACACTTTCAAGCTTTCGAGGAGGGGTTCAACTTTGATCTTGAAATAAATAAATCAAAGTTGAATTTGATGCTGGTTTACTTGTAATTTCTTAATTCATGTTACTCATAGCTGCTTACATAAAAGGTATATTTTCTTTTCGATTTATGATGGGTGGCTAAAACCTAAGATCTAGTTCTGCAATTATGGCATAGTTTTTTTATTTAATATAGAGGGTATTATGTTATGTTTCATTTTAGTGCTATTCATACATAAGTTTGGGCTCATTAGAATAGGGTTAATTCATGGGTTAAAGTTGCAAAATTAGTTCCTACTTGTTATATTCGGCTGATGCTAAAAAGATATTGATTGGAGCATGAAGCTAGTCAAATACTAAAAAATTTAGTTTTATGTATGTAACTTATTTGAAATAGGTTATGCGTTGGATCTACTTTCCCTGTTATTGTATAAAAAGAGAGAATAAAGTAAGGTATTGGGTTATTTAGTTAGGAATTTTGATTTGATAGAAGGGATATTATATGCATAGATGATTTTAAATTAGAAATGATTAAAGTCACTTATGATGACCTAGCCTATTCATGAATGTTTACCACTTTAGAGCAACACAACTACCCCTATGTGACATCTATTTCCAGTCCCCGATCCTATAGATTGCTTGTTAACTCTCGAATTCTTTGACGTTTAAAGCTTAATTGTTATAATTTATAATGAAAAAATTTTACTAAATTGGTGGAATCATCCACCCTCTCATTCTTACTATTACAAATGATCAATTTTATAATCTAAATTTTTTATACGAAATCTCTTTATCTACCATTCTCTATAAGATTTGACTCCCACTCTTTGTTAGGTTTTTATTGACAACGAATAATGTCCCTTTTACTTGGTTTTATTGGGCATTACAAAAAATGGCACCAAATGTTAGGAAATGGTGGTTGAGAATTCTTATTGAGAACTAGATTTTAATCTTGTTTAGTTGTAGTAGATTGTTATTTTGTGATGTTATTGGATGATTTACAGGTCTTATACAATGAATGGCCATGGTAGTTGTCATATCCGGGGAGCACCCCCTTGAAGTAACAAGTCGTACTTGACCTCTCGGAGGTCTTATACAAGCCCATAGTTATCATTCATAGCATTGACATGGTAAATTTAGCGGAAAATTTAAAACTTTTTATAGCAAATCACATACTAGAAACTTTACTTCATGTATATATATATATATATATATATATATATATATATATATATATATATATATATATATATATATATATATATATATAAATGTCATATTACATACTTAGACCTTAATTCTCTTTGTCATCTTAGACTCAAAGACATTAGAGTACATTAAGGACACGACCCTTAAAAAATAGTGCATAACTACACAATATTTAAACATTTTACAGTAAGACATATGTTGGAGATCCTTGAACATAAGGATTCCTTTCATTGTGCTTGGGAATCATCTATCAAGATCTTCACTATTCAATACATCCTTTAAGCATACATGACCTACACTTTGTGTAAAAAGTAGAGAAGAATGGGATTAGTACAAGAATGCTAAGTATGGCAACCATGCAAAAATATGCATTTAAAAGGGACATTTTCTTGAAATCATACTTCATGCTTTTTTGACTAAATCTTAATAAAACCATTATCCAATAGAATTTATATCATTCACAAACTTCATATAAACATATTGAAAGGCCAAACATTTCATAAGATAACATATAGAATTAATCACATTTTCAAGTCACATTGCAGTGAACTAGTTTTCCCTTATCAGTAAACTATCTTCCGTTTTATTAATTAACCTCCCAAGTAACCCTCTAGCGATACTTGCTGCAATTCATCACCTTAAGGCTACAAGTAAAGATACATACCATCTACCCAAGGCAAAACATACCATCATAGATGTATAGTACAACTTAGACATATTTAAGCCAATACCATAGGACAATTATAGTTACTACATTAAACTTGTACCTATACTAACTTCATTTCACATCAATTCATTATGAGACCTTACTAATAATCCGACTCTATGTCTTCTAGTGTAATGCATATGTGAAGCCCTATAACCTCACGCATAATTAGTAAGCCTATCATAAGACCACAAGCCTTACCATCCAATTTATATATCAACAAGTAAGTGAGAACAACTCTATTCATGTCAATAGAATACCTTTATCATATAGTCATTTAGACCAACATAGTGTATATAAGGATAAGATCACATTGTATAGACTTATACCATGCACATCTTGATAACAAGTAGATAATTACTACAATGTCACGCACAAGGACATAAACGAAATCATATTCATTAGGTAACCTTTCTAGGATTTCTAAGGAGCTACTTGTGCAATGTAAAGATGGGTTCATTACTTCCACCTATCCTAAGTAACCTCCCTGAAGTCATCCTTGTTATGATCCTAGTCATTTATTGTCAGTGTCCATTTTACTTTGGGAAAATTATAGCGTTAACCGAAACTAAGACCATGGGTGGTAAACATGGAATTTTGTGTTTTGGAGCCTTACACCAATGGAAGTTATTCCTACCTAGAGAAGGTAGACCATTAACATACATCCTATCATCCTAAGTGAATTCACCTTGCAAGATCATGTGTGGCAAGCATAGTTTATGTAACTAAGAGATAGGTATAATCCCTCTACATGCCATTGGCAATTGGGTCCTCCTCCAATGACAAAACATGGGTGAACCTTACTCAAAGGGAATTCAACACCTCATATGGGTCTATAGGTTAGGATTCCTCTAAGGGAAGTCAACACTCTATAAGGGGAAAATGGTGAATCTTCCTCCAAGGGAAGTCAACACCTCTCATTGTCAAGTACACTCGGTGCTAAGTTAAGTTCCCTTTATTGAAAAGCCTTTATTTACATTTTTCATAGAACATAGGCTTACAATATTTACTCCTCGTATGCTTATTTAATACTCATGCACCCATCTAATTTCAGAGTATTCTTGGGCAAACCTTAAGGCCCCTATATTTACTAGATCATCAGTCGTGTGTGTGTGTGTATTCATATATGAGAGAAAACCATTCACATAACACATAAGGGTCACACATGGTCATATATCAAGTCATATGTCCATAGGATTAACTGTATGATCAACCCTTTCATATAAACCTACTAAGACACTATGCATATTCATATTTCATCATATCATATAAATCATATTTATTACATGTCCATACATTCATTTTCATATGTATAGAAACAAAACCTAGGAACTATCCTATGAAGGTACACATAAGCAATACCTAGACAATGTCTCATACCCTTGCACACAGTAGTACACTCACCAAGTCATACACACAATCTTAACATGCATAGTAGTAGATACTAGTGAATATGAGAACTACCTTTCAATTAGACACCATGACCCTTTACTACTTCTAAGCATGCATGAAGTATGAGTGTGTGTGTGTATTGGTCAACATGATCACATAATGGATATCAACAATACCTTGAGGCTGCCACCCTCTTAAGACAATATTTACACTTTCATGTATAAACCACTTAACACTCAACAGCATAGTAGACAAGTCATCTTCACAAGACTCCTAACTTTGGGTATCAATGCATTCACATAGGGGTACATAGGTAAGGAATTATTAATCATTTTATTTCATCAATGACATAACCTACACTTTACCATAACATGGATATACACATGCTTATACAATAGAAATACAATCTAACTCACAACTAGAATAGAAAAAGTAGGCATAAGTTTCACATAGTGTGATCATCATCACCACATAATCATATATTCATCAATTTCCCTTCAAGGCCATGGTCAACACAAATATATAATGACAATAAAGTAAACACCTTCACCATAAGTGGATCATACCACACAACGCCATACAAGGCTTCATCAACATTATTATAGAGAAGTACAGAAGTATAAGAGTAGAGCAATTCTTACCAAACATTTAGAATTTGGTCATCATTGACTATTACTACTCTTTCATAAATAATTAAAGTATAGGGAAGTAGATAAAGTACCATAATCATAAATGATAACATGTACAAGTCACTACACGATCATATTGTAATCTACTACAATACATCGCATATATACTGGAGAGTAGAAGAACATAGATATTTAACCAAATTCACTTGCATTGACCATAAATACACATGTAGGGCAGTATCTAAAGATATCAACACTCAAAAGAAATCATGTTTTATCTACCCTAACATTTAGATCATTTCATATCATTTTATAGGCTAGAAGAATCTAAATCAATCACTATTAATACCATGGTTATCTATTCATATTATATCAATTATTCCTAATTATCATCACGTTATACGTGAAGGCACTATCTAAGGAAAATTAACCATAATAGAGACATAAGACGACCAACCTAACATCAAGATCACAAGTTACTATTCGATAGCTTAGAAGCACCTATATCGACTAATACCAAACCTTCTTTATTTTGATCACATCATGTTTATACTCACAATTCAGACATCTTATTAACCTAAGTCAATAGCTACATGAACGACAACATAATCAAAATCTACTTTTATTCATAAAAAGGCCAACATTACAATGAACTTATTGATAACTAGGCTAGGCATGTTCAAACCATCATACATTGACCCCACATGGATCCTTCATCATAAATTTATGATCAATTGACGTAATTAACATTAGGTGTAAGCAATTCAACGTAAGAGAACAACAATTTAACCAATAACCAGCCATGATAATAAAGCCCATGCAAGGAATAGATCGATTTAGGGAAGGAACATGGGTTAATCATAAAATTTGAATAAATCACGTTAAAACAAATACATTAACATAAATTCATCATGACTTAACTATTTTAAATGTTTTTAAAAAGAACCCATCGCTAGATCGAAAGATTGAAAGTTTGATCATGAAATCTCTTTGAAAACTTTGAGAAGAACTCTCCATGTGAAAGATTACTTAGAGATGAAGCATCACCATACCTTTGTCTAGTTGAAAAACCTCTAAAAATGGTGAATAATCCATGATTATCTAATCAACAAACTATTCTTGAGCTTCACCAACAATGGTGGTTTCTAGGGAGAATATTTTTTATGGGAAAGGATTAATTCGTGTAGAAGGGATTGCGAATGGGATGTTCACATTTTATATGACTTATATACGCCCTAAAATAACTAAATAAACCAATTATAGTCAGGTTAGGAGGTGAATTTCCCATTCACCTCTTTAATGAAACAGTGTGCAAGCAGTGTTGCTGGACATCATTGACAGATCACCATCGACGGCCCGTTAGTCAATCCACTGGCCGTCCTTTGGATTACGTTGATTAGACCTTGGCCTTTTATTCGGTTGAGACCTGCCCAGGATATGTGTCCATCGATGAGACCTCACCAACGGGCAGTTGGTCAACCAACTAGCAGTCATTTGGTTCAGTCGATTGACACTGCAAAGGCAATGTCTCTACCAGCCTTGGGTCCTTCTTGTGGGCCCTTTTGTGGGGCCGTTTTGAAGTCATACGCGAACATTTCAAAAGTAAATATGCACATTGACGATTCAAGAACCTTCCATGAAAGTTTAACCAAAAATGGAAACGTAAAACTCGTCCAAATATGTTAGGCCCCATCAAGACATATTTGGACGTCTCAAGGGCTAACTATCGAATGTCTTATACGTTCTTGGACCTTTGACCTCCAAACTTGAAAAAACTCCATAGAATACTATTTAAAATTATTATAAATCATTTCAAACTTCATGAGTTCATTATATACAAATATAAGCATGCATAGACATATGAGGCACATAGGTGACTAGTCGTCGAACGTCTTGGTGGTCCCTTGAAGTTTTGCTTCTAAATCACCTAAAACATTACACACTGCCTCTTAAATATATTATAAGAAATTTTAGGATCTTAGAACCTTAGTAAAAACATTTTATGCACTAGACACCCTAACTCATTTTGGGGTTATTACAATATCCCCCACTTGGGAACATTTTTCCTCGAATGACACTTAGAACATTTCAATCACTAGGGCTTCAATGCATCATAGTGTAATTCATCACATTCATATCATCATAACATAGAAGTTAATGCACAAAAATTACAAGGAACACAACTTCAAATTATTTTAGAGCTCAATGCACCCAAGCAAGCAAAACGTTTACTTACTCACTCTTTAATTCATCAAATACAAAAGCTCTTATCATATTTATAGGAGGAACATCCTTATCCTAATCATAAAATATTTATTGCACTTATTTTTATCAAGAGCTCATCATGTAAGGACACGTATAGGCAGATTAAAACAATACTCAAAAGCCATTTAAGCACTCATACTTCAATGAACGTAGACTTGAATTAATTGAATGAACAAACATCTTAGTTAGTTAGACCTAGTGCCATTAAGGTCATACTCAACCATACCATGTTTAGTGGTGTCCATAGAGGAATTTCCTTCTGCTCAACACACTTACATGTATCATGAGCTCACACCCAAGCAAAAGTACAAGGTCTATTTCCTTTTAAAATGAGAAATTCTCCACTTTTAAACCAAAACATGCTCATGTTTTCTTCCTAGTGAAATCTAAATGGTAAGTCACACCAAATACATCACAACGAATAGGAAGTCATTTCACAAAATTTAAATTCTAATATAGTACTCACCTTCATAGTAAGCATCTTTGGGAAAAAAATACAAATTATAGGCACATATGAACACTTAGATAAACATACTTTCACCTTTCAAGAGTGAGCCTACAATCATGCTTTTCCAAACCATACAAGTCATATAGTTTTCAAGAGACTCAACATATTTTTTTTAAAGAGACTCAACTTTTCATTATAAGGCTAAACATTACACCTCACAAGTGACTAAAACCAAGTTTCTTATCTTACCTTATGAAGTCAAATTCGCAATTAGTATGCTAACATGCACTATAAACATGAGAAAACATGGATTTTATCAAATTTTCCATTAATACACTTTGGAATATTCATAATATCTTTAAGGTAATGTCAATCAATACATACAAAACATATAAAGTTCATGCAATTCATACTTTATGCAAAACTATATTAATGAACAAGCTTATTAAGAATTCATTAGTTTCAAGGTCAAGCAAAAATAGAAGGACAAGGTAAAAAGTATCTATAATTTTACTACTCCATCACCATCCCCCACTACCTTCATTTTGACCACTTAAAAGAGATTACCATTTACAAGGAACATTAGGTAAGTCAACCAAGGAATTCTAGACTTCATCTCCTAGGTAATTTATCCCCAATCATCAAGTTAGGTCATACCATTTTACCACACAATGTTTACATACAATGGAATAGACACCAAAGTCATACAATTTTAGGGAAAACAACATGGTGACTAAGCCATAAAATTTCATCTTTTTCATTAGACATTATTGTACGGTGACTTCTAGGTCACTAAAACCCACATCATTACCCTACCATGATAAACATACCGACTTCACTCCTAGGATAAAGTCTATACAAAGGACTCCAATCCATATCAGGCAGCTTATCAAGGACCACCTATATAAAAAGGGAAACATTGTAAACTTTTAAGCATATCATACTTTCATAGGTAGTCAATACACATTTCAAGCTCAAATCAAAATAATAAGCTGCCAACATGTAAAACCATACAGTAACACATCATTCCCAAAGTTACTCATGTCAACCATAATAACTTCTAACATCCTTTCACTATATCATGACACCCATTATTCAACAGATCATGCTATTTCACTTAAGTGTTATACATAGCCATAAATGGCATCACATCATCAAAACACGCAAAGATTCACCTTCACACAGAATCATTCAACCATAAAACCAAGTTAAGTGTTAACTCACATTTTCTCCCTCAAGCATAGAGATACAATCTCATCCAACCAATCACTCTAAAGACCACAAGACAAGAAAACATAAAAGAGAGATCTTATATATTTAAGTTCTATGGCACGATATAAGAATGATGAAAAAGGGAAACTACATCATCATATAGCCTCTCGTACCATTTGATGTGTTGTGAATCACCACCAATGCTACGAGACTGTATTAGATGTTGAAATATGATAATTTTAGAACCTAAAACCACTTTATAAACCTCGTGCTCTCATACCATGTTTGTCACATCTGGGGAGCAACCCATAGAAGTAACATGGCGTACTCGACCTCTTGGAGATCTTATACAATCCCATAGTTATCATTCATTGCATTGACATAGTAAATTTAGCAGAAAATTTTAAAAATTTTCTTAGCACATCATACGCTAGAAACTGTACTTCATAAATGTATAAAAATATCATATTATTTACTTAGAACATAATTATCTTTGTCATCTAAGACTCAACAATGTTAGAGTACATAAGGGACACGACCTATAAAAAATAGTACATATCTATACAATATTTAAAAACTTTACAGTAAAGACATAAGTATGATATCCTTAATCTTAAGGATTTCATTCATTGAGTTTGGGAAGCATCCATCAAGCTTTTCACTATTCAAGACATCCTTTAAGCATCCATAACCTACACTTTGTATAAAAAGTACAGAAGAATGGTATTAGTACAAGAATGCATAAAATATGGCAACCATGCAAAACATGCATTTAAAAGGGACATTTTCTTGAATGATACTTCATGTCATTTCGAGTAAATCTTCGTAAAACCATTATCCAATAGAATTTATATCATTCATATACTTCATATAAACATATTCAAAGTCCAAACATTTCATAAGATAACATATAGAATTTATTACAATATCAAGTCACATTACAGTGAACTAGTTTTCCCTTAACAGTGAACTATCTTCCCTATTATTCATTAACATCCCAAGAAACCCTCTAGCAATACTTGGTGCAATGCATCACCTTAAGGACATAAGGAAACATACATATTTTCTACACAAGCCAACACATACCATCATAGAAGTATAGTATAACTTAGACTTACTTAAACCAATATCATAGGACAGTTACAGTAAGCTTCATTCAACTTGCACATGTACTAAGTTCGCTTCACATTAATGCATTATAATACCTTACTCATAATCCTACAGTAAGTCTACTTGTACAATGAATATGAGAAGCCCTATAACCTCACACAGACTTAGCAAACCTATCATAAGACCACAAGTCTTCCCATCCAATTCATATATCAACAAGTGAGTGAAGATAACTCTATTCATGTAAATACAAGACCTTCATCATATAGTCATTTAGACTAACATAGTGCATATAAGGACAATATCACATCATATAGACTCATACCATGCACATATTCATTATAAGTAGAGAATTACTGCAATTTCATGCATAAGGACATAAACATAATCATATACAATAGGTCACCTTTCTAGGATTTCCTAAGGAGCTACTTGTGCAATGTCTAGATGGGTTCATTACTTCCACCTATCCTAAGTAACCTCCCTTAAGTAATCCTAGTTAGGATCCTAGTTATTTACTTCTATTATCCATTTTACTTTAGGGAAACTATAGTCTTAACCGACACAAAGACCATGGGTGCTAAAGATGGAATTTGGTGATGTAGATTCTTACACCAATAGAAGGTTTTCCTACGTAGACGAGGTAGAACATTTACATACATCCGAGCATCCTAAGTGAATTCACTTTTATAGATCCTATGTGGAAAGCATAGTTTATGGAACTAAGAAATATGTATAGGACAGTAGATAAAGTACCATAATCATAAAAGAAACCATGTACAAGGAACTACAAGATCATATTACAATCTTATACAATACATAACATATAAAATAGAAAGTAGAAGAACATGGATCTTTAACCAAATTTACTTGCATAGATCATCAATAGCAATTTATCATCTATAAACATATTGGGTAGCATCTAAAGAGATCATTAATCAAACTAAATAATGCTTTATCTACCCTAAAATTTAGATCATGCCATATACATTACAACAGTCACTTTAATGCTAGAAGAATCTAAATCAATGTTTACAAATAAAATTGTTATCGATTCATAATAGATCAATTATACCCTATTACCATCACATTATACATATAGGCTGTAGCTAAGGACAATTAACCATCATTGAGTCAAAAGAAAACCAACCTAACGTCAAGATTACAAGTTACTATTTGATGGCTTAGAAGCACCTAGATCGATTAATACAAAACTTTCTTTATTTTGATCATATCATGTTTATATTAAAAATTCAGCAAACTTATTAACGTAAGGCAGTATATACATGAACCACAACATAATAAAAATCAACTTTTATTGATACAAAGACCCACATTACAGTGAACACATTGATAACCAGTATAGGCATGTTCAAACATTCATACATTGATCCACATGGATCCTTCATCATCAATTCATCATAAATTCACGTAAATAACATTAGGTTTATGAAATTCAACGTAAGAGAATCACAATTTTCCCAATAACAAGACTTTATCACAAAGCCCATGCAAGGACTAAATCTATTTGGGGAAGGAACATGGGTTCAACATGCAATTGGATTAAAATCACGTTAAAACCGATACATTAACATCAATTCATCATGATTTAGAGATTTAAAAAGATTTTAGAAAGAAGCCATGGCTAGATCGAAAGATTGAAAGTTTGATTATGAAATCTCTTAGAAAACATTGAGAAGAACTCTCCAAGTGAAAGGTTAATTAGAGATGAAGCATCACTATACCTTTATCTAGTTAAAAACCTATCAAAATTGGTGAATAATACATGAAAATACAATCTAGAAGGTGTTCTTGAGCTTCACCAACAATGGTGGTTTCTAGGGAGAATATTTTTTGATGGAAAGGCTTAATACATGTAGAGGGGATTATGAATGGGATGTTCACGTCTTATATGAATTATATACACCCAAAAATATATAAATTAATATATTAGAGTCAGTTTAGGATGTGGGGTGAATGTCCCATTCACCTCTTTAATGAAACAGTGCGCAGGCAGTGTTGCAGCCACCATCGACACATCACCATCGACGAGTCGTTGGTCAATCGACTGACCATCCTTTGGATTCCTTCGATTGGACCTTGTCCTATTTTTAGATTGATACCTACCCAGTATAAGTGTCCATCGAATATACCTCACCAACGGGCCATTGGTCAACCAACTAGAAGTCGTTTGGTTAAATCGATTGACACTGCCATGGTAGTGTCTCGACCAGCCTTTGGTCCTTTTTACGGGCCCTTTTGCGGGTCCCTATGGAAGTCATAACTGGATTTTTTCAACGTAAAAATATACATTGACATTTAAAGAACCTTACATACAAGTTTCACCAAAAAATGCACATGTAAAACTCATCCAAACAGGCTAGGCCCCATCTAAAAGACATATTTGGATGTCACAAGGGCAAACTTTTGAACATCTTGGACGTTCATGGATGTTTAGCCGCCAAACTTCACGAAACTCCATATACTACCATAAACATCATTATAAATAATTTTTATACTTCATAATCTTATTACATATAAAAATAAGCATGCATAGACACATGCGGCACATAAGTGACTAGTCGTCTAACGTCTTGGTCGTCCCTTGATGTTTGACTTTTAAATCACCTCAAACTTTACACATTATCTGTAAACCATATTGTGAGACATTTTAGGACCTTATAACCTTAGGACAAACAAGTTAGGCTCTAGAAACCCTAACTCATTTTGGGGGTCTTACAGTAGTTACGATGATTCTTTTTATGGTTAAATGAAAAATATTGGTGATTTGAATGAGATGCATATGAATGTTTTTCAAACCACATGATCCATTCGGATGCCTCCCACAGTCAGGTGGGTTATGTTTTATATCACCAGAACAATGCTACAATTGCTCCAACTAAAAGGAAATTTTTGGGGCTTAGCGCATAAGGATCCCTATGTACACCTTAGTAATCTCATAGAGGTTTTATGGACTATTTGTGTTAAGAAATCTCTTTCAAGTGTTTGTAAGGTTGAGGTTATTCCCGTTCTCTTTAATGGGAGCGGCTACTAAATGGTTGGGAAAATTTCCAAATGATTCTATCACTTTTTTGGAGGAGCTAAATGATGCCTTCTTGGAGATTTCTTTTTGAACCCTCAAAGGTTTTTAAAATTCAAACCTAGATCCGAAATTTCAAGCGTATTTAAGGTGAAACTCTACATGGGACGTGGCTGACGTTCAAGATGCTACTTTTGCAACGTCGAACACATTTGTTCCTACATTTATTATAGCCTTGATTAAATCAATGGAGGCATGATTGATCAGTTAGTCCAAGATTTGTTAATGAGACAATCATATGATGTTTCTGCTTTTTTGCTGGATGACATGACCAAATTTAACTGAGCATGGCATATGATAGAATACCAAGTGTCCAAAATAAACTTGAGTTTATGTTAACAGTAAATTGAGAAGGAAATTGAATAAGATGAAAGATTGGTCCAAAGGATGAGCCAACTCGATTTGTTTTCTAAACATGTCATGGGCGGTTGACTCAAGTCGGTAAATTTGGTTGGAACAGACGGTGGATATTGCTTGAATGATGCCAAGTTTGAGGCAATATACAAAGTGGAATTTCAATATGTACGAATCCAAATTGGGATTATTACAGAAATTAATAACGACATGAATCAAGGATTGAACAAGGATTGATATAGTTGTTGGAATAACTCGTGAGATAGAAACTAAAGATATAGGGAGATGAATAAAGATAGGATTGTGCGTCCCTATGACCATCCATGAAAAAAATAGCCAGCAAGGCTAGAAGGAAGTCAAAAGGAGGACATTGAAGGAATTGAAAAATGACTTTAATACTTTATCCCAAATACTGACTTCTTACTAGGTGTCTATCAAGAAACTTAAGACTCAATTGTGCCAAATTTCTCCTCATTTCAATCCAACAAAAAAATGAATGTGTCCTAGTGACACATCCTAAATCTTCATAAAGAATGTTAAGAAGTTCATAAATATGTCATACCACTACATTAAATAAGGCAGTTCTTTGGAGGCAACCCAACTCCTTATTTTTGTTTTCATTGCTTTCAATAACATGTGTTGCGAGTTTAGGTTAAGAAGATGTTCAAAGGTTAAAAAGGGAACTGATTGGTGATACAAACCCTCTATAGTGATACATCAATAGTGTTTTGCACACTCATTCTTGTACGCGTTATGATCTTGAACATGTGCAGAAGTGTGCTATCCATTTAGCCTATCAGAGCTCTAATAGGAAACTCCCTAAAGTGCACAATGTGGACTCCATCGAGTCTAGTGAATCAACCTTTTGGTTTGGTGTTTGTTCAGGTAAAGTTGGTGATCTTGACATCTTATTGGAAGATATTTAAGGGTATTTTAATCAATTTTAAAAATTATTGGGATGGCAATTTTCCATTGATTGAGTTTGCTTATAACAATACCTATCACTCGAGTGTTGATATGGCTCCATTTGAGGCCTTATATGGTAGGAGGTGTAGATCTTCTATAGGAGGATTTGAAGTTGGTAAATTCGTCCTAATAAGTACTTATATGGAACATGAGGCTATAGATAAAGTCAACTTACAAAAGAAAGGTTGAAAACGGCTCAGAGTCAGCAAAAGTCATATGCTGATGTGAGAAAAAGAGATCTTGAGTTTAATGGCCATGATTGGGTTTACTTGAAAATCTCAACCATGAAGGGTGTAATCAGGTTTTGAAAAAAAATTAATCTTTGTCCCCTTTATGTAGGCCGATATCAGATTTTGAGATGTGTTGGTAAGGTTGCTTATGAGCTAGAATTGTAAAATGAGTTGGCATCAGTGCATCCAATTTTCCATGTCTCTATGTTGAAGAAATGTGTTGGTGATCCGACATACTTAGTTCTATTAGAAGGTTTAGGAGTAAAGTAGCATCTTTCTTATGAGGAAATTCCGCATGATATTTTGGACCGACAAGTAAAGAGGTTGACTAATAAAAAAAATTGTGGAAGTGTTTTGGAGAAATTAGTTAGTTTAGGGTTCTAGTTGGGAGGTCTAGGCCAATTTGATGTCCCAATATCCTCATGTATTTCCTTGTACTCCTACTCTAGCTTGAGGTTATGAGTTTCTCATGGTTTGTTCCTTGTGTTGGAGTCATGTGTTTTTATGTGTTTCAATTATTTCCTTATTAAGATTGCTTTGAAAATGTTTAAATTTTGAGAAAATGAGTCAATTTGATTAATTTCTACATGTTTATGTTCACATGAGTATGAATTTTATGTAGACTTGATATGATATTATGAGCATGATGTTAGCTTGGAGTTGATATTTCCTCCTTGAATTTTTGCTTTTAATGCATATTGGGGTGTTCGATTTAGTTTAACCCCACTTTTAATTTTTTGGAAATGTGTTAGCTTGGAGTCAATAGTTCCCCCTTGGTTGTATACATTGCATTATAGGTTGGGTTGTTAGTTCCTCTCCTACTCTTTTTGTATCATCTTGAATCTCATTTAAGAACGAATGATTCCAAAGGGGAGATATTGTAAACCCGCAGATCCAAATAATGTCAACATAGTCATATTTAGGAATTAAAGGTGTCATCCACAAGGGGCAAACTACCACCTGTTAAAGGGACCACAGATCATGGGTGGGGTCGGTAGACTGGTAATCCTAAAGTTCCCCAAAGTCTAAGACCACGCCTTACCAACGAACCATTGGTCAGATCAGGTTCGTGGTTGAAGGGCCAATTGTTCGATGCCTAAGCACCATTTCTGACCAACATTGATGGTCCATGGTCCATCGACTGGGTCAATAGGTGGTGAGTCGGCAGTTAAGTTTAGGGGTAGTTGGAAGTTTCCTTATTATTAACTCCTATACACATAGTTTTACCCCTTACTAAGACTCCTATATAAGTATTTTCAACAACAAAATTAACCCATTTATGTCTTTTTACCAAAATAATAATCTCTAAAATATTTCTCTCTCTGGAAACATGAAGAAGGTTCAATCTACGGTTTCAAGGCAAGCCTCTATTTTCAATATTGACGTTAAACTTTTGGTGTGGAGGTATGATAGTTTTCATTGATGGATTCCTTCCATTTATGGAGTTCCCAAAATCTTCTTTTCGAAGTTAGAATTCCCCAATTGAGTTAGGGTTTTATTCAATTATCATATGTTCTTTTCATTATTTATTTAAATGATTGAATTATGATATCTTATGCATGAATTGATGATGTTTTATGAGCTTGTGATGATTTCTCCAATAAAACCTTTTATTCCCCATGTTTTCAAGTTATAATCATATTATGTGGAATTTGATTTTAACGGAACAGTTTTATGATATTAATCATTTATTGCTAGCTTTACATGAATTTTAATGAAATCCATACCTAACCCTTGGTTTCTAAGTATTAAAGGTTGAAAGTGGGTTTTCTCCTTGAAAGGTAACTGTCACGCCCCGAGCTGCCCCAGGACGCAGACACGGGGCCTAGTACCACAAATGATCCCAAGCTAACCCTGCTAGCATTGTAACGATCCAAAGTACATCCTAGTCATTACCCAAGTCGTCATCCTCGAAGAGGACTAAGAAAATCCCTTACCATACGTCCTAGCACATCATAGGTAAAAAATGTGGATAAATTTAGACTTTTTATATATTAAAGTTTACATACACCTCTAACACACTAAATATGGAGTTTACTTAGAGTTCTCGCATATGAAGCTTACATAGGTTTCTCGTATTGACAACATAACCAACACACATAAATTTTGTCTAATACTTTGTCTCACATTGAACCATCTATAAAAGTACAAACAATTGGACATAGCTAATACAAACAATATGACATTATAGGATTACAATAATGGTATCAATGATAAGAGAAAGAATAATGTTTCTAAATGTTAAAAACATAATAGTAGAGTCGAACTTGGCAATGTGCACGGACATGAGGACTCACCAAGGACTTGGGAAATGATCCAAGTCTTCCTTGCAACTGATCACGACTTACCAACGGCCTGAACCTAAAATGTTTGGGGAAAAGGGGAGAAATATGGGTTAGTACAAGCCAAATGTACTAAGTATGTCTTGTATTAACAAAATAATCAATGCATTAGACAAGAACAATTTAGTCAAAATCATGCTTTCTATCAATTTAAATCAACATGCAATTACAAAAATCATATTAAGTCAATTTAAAATAATGTCAACCCGACATGTAGGCAACTCAAGCAACACTGTGCAATGCCAAGAATAGAACCCCATAATCCCATCCCAAGCTAAGTATCACATAAAGCCACCCACTTCATACATACAACATATTCTCATACTTTATCATAACATGCTAAATACATCAATACTTCTCATATCATATCAACATAATAATAATCAAAATCATAAAATAACACTACTAGAACCATCCCTTAGGAGCCCAAGAGTGCAATAAGTAAGAAAAGTCTCATACCCTCCCTCGACCTATGTAGTAGCCTAATAAGAGTTCACATACTTAACTTTTTCATTTACTTTTTACGTTAGGGAAAGACGTTAAATAACCGAAATAATTCCATGTGAGCTACATGGAATCCGGTGTTCCACTCCCATACCGAGAAGAGAGGGTTAACACTTGCCTAAGGTGTAACCAGTCATACATAGTATCTAGGTGGATCCACTAAGCTAGAAACCTATATGGGCACATAGTTAAGGGTCAACGAGATTAGTATTGGAAACCTTGACTTACTAAACGTGGAGGTTTCCATCTCATGAGAAAACACATAACTTGGGAATCCGAACTTACTAACATGAGGAAACCCATGTCGGAGGCCATACTTACTAAACGTGAGACCTTCATATTATTTGCATGCCCTTTTGGTGATAAGACATTATTCCCTTTAGTAATATTATTATTTCATCATACAAGTTCACATTAGTATCTTCTAGACCCCTACGTAAACATCTTTTCATATCTAGCTCATAGGTCATCATAAGTGAGAACAATCCTTTCACTTTAGACACCACTTCATAAATGAATAAACCTTTCACTTAACACTTTACTATAATCATGAGAAACTACTTTCAATCATATAATAATAGTATTATAACATGCATACATAATTCATGTCCAATTCACAATCATAGGATTGAGTAGAAGGAATACTTAGCATCATCATCAAAAAACCACACATTAATAGAAGCATTATAATCTAAGTAAGTCATACTTCATAACTAAATCAAAGTAGAACCAATACACATACCTCATATCCCCTTTGAAAAAACTTCATACTTCATTACAAAGAATATATAACAAATACATAGACAAGGGAAATTTAAGAAGCAATTGCATAATTAACAACAATGTAGTCAATCTACATGTTCATAATCTTCACGATTCACCATATCGATTCAAGGTTTTCAAGAAATTAGGGTTGATTTTTCAAGGTTCCTTTTTCTATTGTCGACATAAGAGTTTTCCGACTATAAGCCATTTTAAACTTCTCTCTTCTGAGCCGAACCTTCGATGTCGCTTCATACACCATCTCGGGGCCAAGAAGATCAAACTCACCCACTTTAAACCAACCAATCATGACCGGCACCTCCTACCATAAAGTGATTCAAAAGGTGTCAAACGAATACTCTCACCGTAGCTATTGTTATATGAGAACTCTCTATACAGTAGGTGATCATCCCAATTCTCTTTGACCTCAATCACACAAGCCCTCGATATGTCTTCTATACTTTGTATGGTGTGCTCCGATTGTCTATCCGTTTGAACGTGGAAAGTGGTGCTAATATTTACTTGAGTACCAAGCCCACTTTTGAAAGACCTCCAAAAATGTGAAGTGAATTTGGCTCCTCTATTAAAAATGATCGACAAGGGGGCTCATGTAATTTCACAATCTCCTTAACATACAATTTAGGATACTCCTCCGCCGAGTAAGAAACTTTTATGGTAAGGAAGTGGGATGACTTAGTTAACCTATCCTCTATTACCCAAATGGAGTCATATTTCCTACGCGTTCGAGGAAATCCTACCACAAAGTTCATGTTGACATCTTCCCACTTCCAAGTGAGGATATCAATATATTGGGTTAGACCACCCGTGCCTTGATGCTCGGCTTTGAGTTGTTGGTAATTCGGTAACCTCAATACATATTTAGCTACATCCTTTTTCATTCCATTCCACCAATAAATATCACGTACTTTATGATACATCTTGGTGTCCCCCGGATGGATAGAGTATCGGGAACCATGAGCCTCATCCTTGATTTTCTCTCTTAAACCATTAACCTCGGGCACACATGACCTCCCTTGGTACCTACGTACCCCATCCTCCTCTATGGGAGATAGATTCAATATTCTTATTAACGGTCGATTCATAAAAGTTCATCAATAGAGGATCAAGTTGTTCTTTGGACTTCACATCAACCACTAGAGATGACTCATAGTTATGAAGGACAATGAAACCAACCTTTGAATATTCTTCTAGTCGGATACCCAAATTGGACAACCTATGAACCTTTTTCACTGTTTCTTTCTTATCATCAATCACATGAGCCGTACTACTCATGGAGACTCGTGTTAGCGCATCCCTACCACATTAGCTCTGCAGTAATGGTAAAGGAAACTCATGTCATAATCCTTTAAAAGTTCTAACCATCTTCTATAACGTAGATTCAAGTTCCTTTGAGTGAATACATATTGTTGACTATAGTGATCGGTGAACACATCAACATCTACCGCATAGATATGATGCCCCCAAATTTTCAAATCAAAAACAACGGCCACAAGCTCAAGGTCGTGAGTTGGGTAATTTTTATCATGAGGTTTGAGTTGCTTAGAGGCATACGCTATGACTTTTCTGTGTTGCATGAGCACACATCCTAGACACAGTCGGGAGGCATCACAATAAATCACAAACCCTTTGTTACCCTCTGGCAAGGTCAATACCAGAGCAGAGGTGAGTCTATCTTTCAATAATTGGAAGCTCTTTTCACAAGAGCTCGACCATTTGAACTTAGACTTCTTTTGGGTTAAGATCGTTAATGGATATGCGATAGATGAAAATCCCCCGACAAACATCCTATAGTAATCGGCCAACCCTAGAAAACTTTGGATGTCAGTAGGACTTAAAGATCAGTTCCAACTTTTGACCACTTCTGTCTTTCTTGGATTAACTTCTACCCCTTCACTAGAGACAATGGCATCAAGAAACGTAATCTATCTCAACCAAATTTCACATTTATTGTACTTAGCAAAAAGTTGGTTATCCTTGAGAACTTGCAAAACTATCCTCAAGTGACTCATATGATAATTATCACTCCTAGAGTATATCAAGACATTATTTATGAAGACAATAACAAACAAGTTAAAATATTTTCTTAAAACTCAATTCGTAAGGTCCATGAAAGTCGTCGGGACATTTTTTAGACAAAATTACATCACTAGGAATTCAAAGTGTCCATATCTTGTGAAAATACCATTTTTGGACTATCAACCTCCCTCACTCTTTATTGGTGAAAACCCGACCTCAAGTCAATTTTTGAAAAGTAACTTGCTCCTTGAAGTTGTTATAAGTAGTCATCAATCCTAGGGAGCGGGTACTTATTCTTTATAGTGACTTTGTTCAATTGACGAAAGTCGATACATATTATCAAAGACCCATCCTTCTTCTTCACAAACAATACCGGGGTGCCCCATGTAGGTATTCTTGGTTTAATAAAACCCTTATCTAGCAAATATTTGAGGTGGAGCCTTTAGTTATTTCAACTTGGTCGGGGCCATCTGATAAGGAGGGATTGAAATAGGTTGTGTATCCGGGAATAAATCTATGTCGAAGTCAATCTCTTATATGGGTGGAATTTCGGGAAGTTCATCATGAAAGACCTCCAAAAATTCCCTTACTACGGGTATCGACTCTATAGGAGGGACCTCGGATTCAAGATCCATTAATATTACTATGTGGTAGAGACAACCCTTTGCAATCAACTTGTAAGCTTTTAGACATGAAATGATCTTACCCCTAGGATTGGAGTTTCCTCCCTTCCACTAAAAGATCACTTTCAATATATAGATAAAATATCATATCTACATAGTTAGACTCCAAGTCTCTTTGTCATCATAGACTCAACATCATTTTAGTACATTAGGAACACAACCCTTACCAAATAATTCATAACATATAATTTATAAGACTTTACAGTAAACCATAAGTAGGAGATCCTTGGACTTCAGGATTCCTTTCCTTTAGCTTGGGAATCACATATCAAGCTCCTCATTACATAAAGGCATCCTTTAAGAATCCATAACCAAAACTTTATTTAAAATGGTAGAGAAGATTGGAGTTTGTACAAAAATGCACTAAGTGTGTCAACCATGCAAAAAAGGGACATTTTTGTTTAAATCATGCAATATGCCTTTTTCTGAAATCTTTATAAGACTTGATACCATAGAATTTATACAATTCACATACTTCATGTAGGAATATTCATTAGTCATAAAACATATATAGCATGCAATGCATTTAAGGCACATTTGATGTCACATTACAGTAACCTAGTTTCCCTTTACAACAAGTGTTTTCCTCTTTACAGTGAACTTCTTCTTGTAACTCATTAACCCCCCCCCCCCAAATAACCCTAGGGTGATACTTAGTGCAATACATTACCTTAAGGTCACAAAGAAAACAATACATACAATTACCATAAGCCAACATATACCATCATGTAATTATAATTCATCATAGAGACATTTAAGCCAAGACAATAAGGACATTATAGTAAGTTGTAGTCTTTATGCACATGTACCTATTTTACTTCACATAGAACATTATAATACCTTACTCACAATCATAATCTAAGTCTACTAGTTCAATACACATATGTAGCCCCATATCCTCAAACATACTTAGTAAACCTATCATGAGACCACAAGATTTAACATATCTTTCATATATAAAACACAATACTATAGTCAACCACATACACTTCAATGTAGGACCTTTGTCACATAGTCATATTAGAACTTCATATAATGCATAACATCACATCATGAAGACACTAGCATAATGTCATGCAAAAGAACCATAAACATATGCACATACATTAGACAACCTTCCTAGGACTCCCTTAGATGGAATGTATAGGCAGGTTCATTACTTCCATCTATCCTAAGCACCTTCCCTTAGGTTATCCTAGTTAGGGTCCTTTACTTTACTTTACTTCCATTGTCTACTCTAATTTAGGGAAACTATAGTCTCAACCGACACAAAGACCATGGTTTCTAAACATCAAATTTGATTTTGTAGAGTATCACACTAAAGGAAGATGTTCTTACCTATCCAAGGTAGAACATTAATACATGCTAGCATGCTATATGAATTCACTTGCTAGATCCTATGTGGCCAGCATAGTATATGGAACTAAGAGATATATATATAACCCTCTACGAGCCTTATCTTATGAGAAACCATGGGTGAATATTCCTCAAAGGAAAAACAACACCTCATGAGGAACCATAGGTGAATTTTCCTCCAAGGGAAGTAAACACCTTATGACAACCCAATGGTGAATCTTCCTCCAAGGGAAGCCAACACCTCTCATTGTCAAGTTCACTCGGTGCTAAGCTAAGTTCCTTTTAGTGAAAAGCATTTATTACCTTATTTCATTAAACATAGACTCAGTCTATTGACTCCCCATATGCTTTTCTCATAGCATATTCAAGCACCTATCTAGTTTAAGGTACTCTTAAGAAACACCATTCAAGTGCCCCTCTATTGACTAAATCATCATTCATGTGTGTATATAAATATGATTAATCCTTTAACATAACATCTTTAAACTACACATATTCATGCATTCATATTCATGTAGATTGGAAACCAAACCTAGGAACTATCCTGTGAAGGTACACATGTGCAATGCATAGACAAGGTCCCATACCCTTGCCCATACTAGTACACCTATCAAGTCATCCTAGTTCATTCATACGTAACATACTTCACATAAATATACATTACATGCATAGTAGTAGACATTAGTGCATATAAGAATTACCTTTCATTAGACACTATATTCTTATACTACTTATAGGCATACATAATGTGTGAGCGTGTGTATATTAGTCAACATGATCACATAATGGATATACAGAACTCAATGAGTCATCAACCCTCTTGGTACGAAACATCACCAAAGCATAGACCACACAACAAAACTTAGCATAAGAAACAAGGTAACATCACATTACACGTAAAACTCCTAATTTGTCTATTCAAACATTTTCATAGGGGTACATAAGTAAGGGAACATCAACCTAATAACTCATCAATGGCAGCACTTAAATCTATCCCTAACATAGTAATACACATGCATACGCAATAGCCATACAACCTAGATCATAACTAGAATAGGAAATTAAGCATGAGCTTCATATTGGGTGATCATCACCAACATACATTCATAATATCCTCAAGTTTCCTGAAACGACATAATAAAGACATCTATATATTGGAAATAAGGTAAACAACGCCACCATAAGTGGACCATACCGGACAATTCCATACAAGGCTTCATCAACTAACAATTATACAGTAAGTAGAAGGGAAGAGTCATTCTTACCAATTCATCAACCTTTGATCATCATTGATCAATACACCTTTTTCATCAAAAATTAATGTATAGGGCAGTAGCTAAATTTACTTTAATCATAAAAAAAAACATGTACAAGTAGCTACATGATCATGCTACAACCTAGTACAACATATCACCAATATACTAGAAAATAGAGAGACGTAGATCACTTACGATTATTCCTAGCGTTGATCATCATGATCAACATTCATAATATGTCAACAATACCAATCTAGGACAGTACCTAAAGACATAATATCCAAGTCTAAATCATGATTCACCTACCCTAGATCTTGGATCACATCATGTACATAGAATTGTAAAATATAGGCTAAAAGAATGTAAATCAATCCTTACCATAACTCCTTTGTTTTTATCATTAAGAATTCATACCCACAATTCATCAGTAACATACAAGTAAGGCGGTATCTACAATTATCTTTACATAAATAAATCCCACATTCATGCATTATAAAGGAATTGTTACAGTGAATGTCATATATTAACTAAAGATAGGAAGTAGAGATCATGATTAGCGTATATTGACAATGGTTTATGACTTATATTTTCTAACACTTTTATATCATGTAATTTCAATTTAATCAATTGCATGAAATATCAATTTTTAGAATGATTTAAATATTTTATTCATAGTTATCATACTTGTTACATTATTTTATAATTAACAGAATCTTGCTTATATTTCCCCAAATGTAGGTTCCGACAGTCAGGTTTCTATTTTTCGTGGCTAGTGGTTGAATTTTAAATTTCCTGAACTTTGGTGAGTAATCATGCTTTGAGGATGGATGTTCATTGTTTCACTTTTTTTTATGCATTTCACTTTTGGACATGATGTATGGGTTAGGACCAATTTTAATTCTATTGAACTGAATGGCTATATTGAAACAAGTGTTTAGACATGTGCTTTTCTTTTATAAAACTATTGGACTTGGATTATTGTTTTACTATTATGTTCTATTTATTATGTGATGAAAGTTAAGTGGATTATGGGTTCTTTCGAGGTTCTATATTCCATGTCAAATCTTGGAGGTACCCCTGGATCATGACGATAAACAGGGTTTGTACATGACTCTAAGGGAACTCAGAAAACTCTTCAACAAGCATTGTGCAATTACAGAAAGATACATAACAATTACATAGATCTTAAAAGGAATGGTCAACAGATTTCTTCTCAAAGATCAACTTTCAAAGATGAAGTGCTTCCGGACGTTCTCCGATATCAAATACATCTAAAGGAGGTCTATGTCATCCTACATTCGATAAATACTCTACTGAAGACACTCGAATCACGAAGAAGTTTAGAAGAGAAGAATCAAGATAATAATATAATTATACTCATTAATTCATCAATTAAAACCACATTTTCCTTTTATTTGGTTTGCTTGCAGTTAATTTTCAGCACATACGGAAATTTTTTGCGCACAACAACCAAATCTAAATTGTACAAATAAAAGAGACAACCAAAATCAATTTAAAAAAATTAGATTCTAGAAACATAATTTCATAACAAGTAACGAGGATATACTAAACAATTTTAGATCAAATATTTTTACAATACTAATGAATACATTATAGTAGTTTCACGACTTGAAGTAATGCTTTCAAAGAGGATCATTTAAAGGGTTTAATGGCGTATGAGTTGCAGTAGAACCAAAATGAATTCGAAGTTTAGACCTTTCCAAACATTTTATTTTGCAAATTCAAAGTTTAGATGTTTTGAACAGTTGTCTTTGTGGAAGTTCCAAGTAGCCCCAACGATCGTCATGGACCACTTCAGAAAACTGCATTACAATTGCATCATGTACTTTCTCCAAGTTTGATGGTTCCCACTATACATACATATACACAATAAACACACATTCATTGACTATAACCATTGGTTTTTTCATATTTATTTAATATAAAATTTGATAATCTTTTTCTATAACTTGAGTATCGATCTTCTTGTTAAATAATGAAGATTGGTGCATGATACCTTAAACTTTTTGTCCTTTGTAAAAAAGATTGCTTTACCACCCTACAATGCAAGTTGAACCAACATTTGTAATTATTAATTAATAGAAAGTGTAATTTACTTAAAATACATGACATAATAAGTGTACCTCATAGAAATCGTTGTAATTGAATGATCTTAGTAGAATGTGTCCACTGATGTTAAATTCACGAATCAAACATTGTCTAAGTGTTTGATAGCGTCCTTCTCTAATCTATAAAACAAGATAAATCTTGTCAAGAAATTAAATTTTATCTTATAAAATATAATATAAAATTTATTATTACAGATCTGAGAGTAATCTTAAGGCTTGTTGGTGATGCTAACTTCATAGACTTGATTGCATTGCTCATCCACTTATCATCAATTGTTATGGCTTCCTTTTCCTATCCAAGATAGTATATTAGTATGTTATGTATAACTTTTTTCAAACATCACTTAATTTTGCCTTAAAGATATATATCTGCATAAATTAATTTTTCTATTGGTAAACTTGTGAGATTGTTCAATTTTATCCTCTATTATATTATATTACACACACAAATATACCCCTCAACAAATTATTAGTAGAAATCCTTAAGAAAGGAACAAAGGGGGTATATTTAGATAATCACAAACATATTTTAATTTGTATGACTGAGGATTTAATCAAAAAATTTGCCTACTTGAGAAGGTAAATTTGATGTTGTTCCCCTTCTCCTGTTGGCAACCATATTTGATTTCACATGGTAAACAGGCTAACTTGACCATTTCATTTTGTTCCTATTTAGCATAATAGGATAAATTGAACAAATTTAAGGAATATCTTAAAAAATGATTCAAGAAATTATACTAAAAAAATGGGTGATCTGCTTTTTTTAATATCCCTTTTTGTTCTGTGGACAAACATTCAATTTAAACTTGACGTTTGTTTGATAAAACAAATAGAGTCAAAATTTGAGAAGTAAATCACCTCTAGGTCAATATGTTTTACTAACATAATTAAAAGGAGATAAGAGATGAACTTACAAGTGCAAATAATATTTCTTCAACTGTGTCCTTTCCAAAGCAACGATTGATAGCATCAAGTCTATTCGATTGATGATTGATAAATGACCAAAAAATACTTTTAGGAAATATTACACAAAATTTTATCAACACATTTCACTCTTTTGAAAAATAAGACAAAATTTTCAATAAGATTTCGTTTATGACCTAATCTCACAAGTCATGTATAAACCTAGAAATTTTTGAATACAAAAAAATAAAATAAAGAATATTACCTTTTCAATATACTTCCTTCCTTCAACACTGGATTACGAACGAATTCATTTATGATTCTTGAAATGTCCGATTCATGAACAGATTTTGATGATGCGTTTTGTGATAATACTTGGCATAATGCATTTTCCATCGACTCAATATCCTGCAAAAGGTTAAAGTAGTTATGTTTAGAGTATATGAAAACAAAAATACCTCATCATACATGCATGAATGGGGAACATGCTAACTTTTTTGTACACTTATATTTGTTTTGAGTAATTAAAAGCCGTCATAGTAAGAACTCTGAATATATTTAATTACTATTTAGACATAAAGTGTTTAAACTTTACATGAATATAATGAAAATAGTTAATTTACATTAAACTACCTTTAAGTGATCAAAGAAAGGAGAAATTGTCTACTGATATTTACTTATTCACTTGTTCCAAATATTACTCTGATCTCTTGTATTTAGAGGAGTTATTATTTTTCAGTAATTATATATTATGACATCATTGACATGTAAGTAGTTTCTTTTGTATATTTATCAAAATTACCAAAGCACAACCATAGGTATATATACATTAGTTGATGATTTTCATTTATTAGTTCTTGTAAGCTTATTGAATGCATATTCTTAAAGTTAAATAACTCATATAGTTGTTCTTGATTTTATTTGTTCCTATTTGTTTTGGTATCTAATACTAGTATTCAGTAAGAAATGCAGCTAAGTCAAGATTGAAACTATAACACCCTAAAATGAACTAAGGTGAACTAGAGATTCGTGAATGATTCTTGAGGTAATTTTGTGTTAAAGTGAGTTATATTCATGTCCTTGGGAAGTGTGTGAAGTTTGGTTAAGTTTGGAGGTCAAACTTCCAAGAACGTCCCTGACGTTCAAAAGATATGCGTTAGAAAGTGCTTGTGTGTTCTCATGTGTTAGAGTGACTTTTACGCGTTCGTTTTATTTGGAATTCGTGTGGGATGTTACTAAGACCTAGAAGACTATGTTTAGGGGTTTAACTTCATGGTACGGACCCACCTAGGACCCACGAGGGTCCCTTGAAGAGGACCCCATCTCTTCTCAAGAAGCTGCCAAGCAGTGACAAATGACGGCTACAAGGGACGGACCGTTGGTCAAACGACGGCCTATCAACCAAGGGCGTCGATTGGACCTCCAAAGTTTACAATACTGCACGAGGAAGAAGCAAAGTCCCCATCAACGTACACCCACCAACGTTGCGTCGATGGTTAGACGGTCCGTCTGTGTGGACTCGTTAATGGTGATAATTATCATATTAGGTGTAGTGCACATATATATAATTTGATGATTAGAAATGATGTAAATATGTATGATAACGGATGTACGAAAGTTGAAAATGCATGTCATTTTATTTTTAAATGTCAAGTTAAGTCTCGGCGTAAAGATTTTCAAAATCGCTATTTTGAAAATAATCTTCCACGTAGAAAAATTCCAAAAATAGTGGCTACTAGATGGAATACTTTATGTGAAATGCTTGTAGTCTCTTATTAATATCGAATACCCTTATAAATTGTTGGGAATGCTCATAATTCTGATATGTCATATAGACTAGGTGATAATGACTGGCGTGAAATAAATGAACTTATAGATTTCCTAAAAGTTTTTTACATAACTACAAAAAGAATTTCTGTACTTTATAGTGCATCAATTTGTACTGTCTTGCCTGATATTTGTATAATTTCTTCTAAATTATAAAAAATTTAAAAATAAACCAAGATTTAAACAAATCATTGAAAAAATGATCATAAAATTTTAAAAATATTATATTGATATTCCTCAAATTTATTTAACTGCATAATTGTTACACCCTAAGTATAAAGATTTTGGTTCATCAAGAATGGTTGAAAAAATATATTTTAACTTAGATATTAATGATGTATTAAAAGAAATTCCTAGCTGTCAACTAGTTAAAGATAGCATAAAATTGAAGCTAGAATATTATTTGATTTATATAATGCTAATATAAATTTATCAAGTGAAGAACCTGAAAGATAAAGGGTTAGATTTGATGAAGTATTATTGATAATTATTTAGAGGATTATCTTGAACTTTCTCACGGTAATAGAAATGATTTTGATGCCTATATTAATCAAAATACAGAACCTATTGAAGATATTCTCAAATGGTGGAGAGTTCGCACCAAAGGATTTCCAAAACTAGTACCGATGGTTCGAGATATATTAGCAATGCAACCATCGCCGGTAGCATAGGAAGGCATCTTTAGTGCAGCAAGGATTCAACTTGGAGAACATAGGCATTCACTAGCAGCCGACATCTTGGATATATATCTGTATTATTTTGAGATTGGATTAATATCGAGAGAAGAAATTTGGATCGTGAACCACTACCGACCAAATTTCAAGATGACGTTGATGAAGTAATGCAGGATTATAGTGATGATGAGATTGAAGCAATGGAAGATCTTTCTATTCAACCTATTCCCGAACATGTTACTAAAGAAATGTTGAATGATTTACGAAGGGATTTATATGGTGGCACCAACTATTAGTAAAAGTATGATAATTCGAGTTTTAATTCAAACTAATATTTTTCTAAATGTAATTGTAATATCAAATATTAATAAAAATATATGCTATTCGCCTTAATTTGTTTTTTAATATTGTTGTATTAAATTTAATTTTTAATATAGTCAAGTTTAAATTTTATAACTTTAAAGTTTAAATTAAAAAGTTTCAAACTTTAAGAGTTTGAAATTTAAATTTTATAACTTTAAAATTTTAATTTAAAATTTAAAACTTTACAAGTTTGAATTTAAAGTTTGAAAATTTAAATTTGAAACTTTAAAATTTTGAAAATTTTAAATTAAAACTTTAAAGTTTGAATTTAAAATTTTCAATAAGAGTTTGAAATTTATATTTTATAACTTTAAAGTTTGAAATTAAAATTTTTAATTACTTAATTATTATAATAAAAATTATATTAAATTAAAAAAAATTAATTTTTTTTAATTACCGATTACTAGTCCGGTCCGATATACTACCGGTTCCCTTACGGAAAGGGACGGAACAGTCCTATTTTTACCGGTTTCCCGGAGTGGTCCGTACCGGTTCTGGAACGTTACCGGTCCGCACAAGACCGGTTCCGTACCGGTTTCGGTAATTACCGGTCCAGTTTTCCCAGTACCGGTACCACTGCCAGCCTTAATGGTGCCTATGAAAGCTGTTTGTCTGCCAAGGCTTGTGTTGTTTGGTAAATTCACCCAATTATTTTATGAACCATGGACGTTTATTTTTTGTTTTCTAATGTATATTAAGGAGTTCCAAACCCTAAGACCTAATTTTAGACCTCATTTCCTAAAACCCAAAACCCCTCTCCTAAAAGACTATCTCAAGTCACCATGGAAGCTACAAATCAAGAAGAGCTAAAAGGGATGTTGGTGGTCGTGTGCTTCATCAAATTCAGTTGGATTCTTCTATTTTGAGGTATGGTAGTCATCCTTGAACTCTTTTCCATTCAAGGAACCCCTTTCTAAGAGATTTTAAAAATCTTCTATCTTTGACTCTAAGTATGTGTCTTGCATGAAAACGTTTCTAATGATTCAAATATGATGTTTCTAATGTTAGTTGGTTATTTTAATGCTAAAACTTTTATCAAATTTTGGCTTAAGAAATGGGTTGAATGAGCATGATATTGTAGTCTTTGAGCTTTGGTTTCCTTTTATTGATATTGCTTATAGCTACTGCCCAAGGTCTATATTATGATTAATTGTTGAAAGAGTTATAATGCGTGATGAAAGATTGGATTAAAGAATAAGTCGTGTATCTTATTTAGCTTTTACTATGAAATGCTCTTGAGTGGTATGTTCTAACTTTGGTTGCTTGTTTACTTAAATTGAATGAATGTGTAGTTACTTGTGGATTGTGAATTAGTCCATGAAGGCATATTATGTGAAGAAAGATGGAAATGAAGTTACTTTTGTTAATGTGTTTTATGAAGCTTGTTATAAAAAGTATGCTAAGGATTATGTTTAAATGACTTATATGTGATGTGATGAAAGAAGGTCTAAGCATGTATAGAACTCAATGTAAATAAAATGATGCTTATGTTCAAGGTGTGTTCACATGTACACACACTCACACTTGAATGAATGAATTAAGCTAAGTTAAGTCCAAAGGGGAGTTTCGGGATGAACACTATTCGTGAGTTGTGAAGAAGATTTTATTAGAAACCTCACTATTCCCAAGAGATTTCTAATGTAAGCTGGAGGATGGATACACTTAGTGAGTTGAGATTTGGTATCTAGAAGTTATCCTTGACCTTTAGTTAATGTTTAGAATCTGTGGGGAGTTATGCTTAGCACCGTGAGGATATGAAGAAGGGGTGGTTACACTTCGTGAGTTGAGAAGTTGTAGTCCAATGTACTTTTTTAGATGAGTACTCCTCGTTAGTAGAGAATGATTTACTTAGTAGCAATTTCCTTATCCCTTAACTATGCGCCCGCATAGGTTTAGCTATTGGGAAAGCCATGTAAAAGCTAAAAGTAAGACCTCACTCTAGGCAAGTAAGGAGACCCTCCTCCGAAAAGGGAAGTACCGGAATTCCACATTTAGCTATCATGGTCTATGTCGTTTAAGATAACACCCACAAAAGTAATGAAAGTACTAAGTCTTCTAAAAGAGTGTTCTACTTAGGGTAGGTAGTGGAATGGGAGGCTATCTATCCATTGAACTCGGTAGGCATTCCAAAAGGGAAGTCTTGGTGTGTCTTGTATGAATTGAATGAGCTAAGTCTTCTAAAAAAGGGTACTACTTAGGGTAGGTGGTGGAATGGGACGCCATCTAATTATTTCACAAAGTAGGCCTTCTGAAAGGGAAGTCTTGGTGTGTTGTTGAGTGTCCTTCTAATGTCTTGTCATTGAGTGGTGACTTGTTCTCCCGAGGCGAGTAAGCCTATACGGGGTAGTCTTGGGGATCACCTAGGTTTTTATTGAAGGAGGTGTATGGGTGTTCCCTTCATATCTTATCTTGGTGAGTCCTAGGATAACCTTAGCTAGGGAAACTCCTACAAAAATGAGTTCACGTCCTCTTGGCAAAACTTTGGGAGTTCACTATTTTGGGATTAGAGTAGTTTACTGTAAAGTCAAAGATGGTTCACTGTAATTTTGGAAAGCTTACTATAAATTGTCCTTTTGTGAAAATCTTGGAAATCCTTATCTAAGTGTTAAATGATCATTCTTATGTTGTTTTACTTCTAAATTCATTAAGGTTTTACTTATTTGGCATGGAGGTGTACTTATACAAAAAAATCTCTTTCTGCATGTTTTTTCATATGTCATGGTTAGTACATTGTTTGTACTAACCCCATACTTTTCTATACTTAATAAGTATAGGTTGGAGGCTTTTGAAGACTAGAAGGCGAAGATTGAGAATCTACTCTCTCAAGACAAAATATGTCCTCATATGTCCGAGGGCATAGTCCTATTTTCTTATTTTCTGCTTTTAATACTCAATGTGTATTTCTTTTAAATGGAAAGGCTCGTGTCCCTAAGATTATTTATGTCATATATTTAAGTTGGCTTGTGAAGACAAGATGATTTCTTAGCTTTTATGAAAGATGTTCCTTTTATTTCATTCCTTAAAAGTTGTAAATTTCATTTTACTTTTCATGTCTTATGTAATGAATGATATCTAAGGCTTGTAGAAGACCTCCGAAAGGTCAAGTACGCAATTGTTCCAACCCATGGGTGCTCCCTTCTTTAAGAGGTTACTTTCGGGTCGTGACAAAAACAGAAGTATCAACCCACTTAATTCTTTAAGAATTTACTTTTATATGTTTAGTAATGATCTACCTTTGCCATGCACATCATAGAAGCTTCTTTCTGTACGTCACATTTTTAAATTAAATGTCAATCTTGCAACATGCTTTATGAGATTTTATTTGTATATTGAGTTTTAATGACGTAACATAAACAATAGTGAAAAAGCATCTGGTCCTCATATTTTTCGACATATAGAATAGGTCCATTGAGTGCAATTTTAGATCTCTAGTAGGAACAGTAATTGGTGGGAAATGCAGCACATGCGCCAGTAATCCTCGACCAATGGCATGCTCTTAGGTTTTTGTATCTCTAATAAAAAGAACATGTTGACAAGATGAAAACCTAATTTCTGTATTAAGATTTTACACATAACAACAAAATCTATTTTGAAGGAATAATATTATTCATATTAAACAAGGGACCCGATTGATGTTACAATGTCTTTAATTACATTAGTGAGTCTAGTCTTTTGTGCTCTTACATTGCATATCTACTACTCTGATATAAAGGATGGTAAATTGTTTCTTTTCTCATTGTCTTGAGATTTGATTGTGCGGTTAGAGTTAGTTGAGGTGTAATTTTGAAGTCTATGTTAGCTAGGGTTAATTGATATAGTGGGCAATAGTGTTATTATTTTGTGTTTTTTAATAGATTTTTTATAAGGTGTGTTGCATTAAGACATTAATCCTTTGTAAGTACTCAAGTTTGTATTTACATTTTTTTTCTTGAAATTAGTGGAGTGTGTGACAGGTCATGGTTTTTTTTTTCTTGAGTAAGGAGGTTTCCACGTAAACATATTTGTTCTTACTTCATTTAGAATTCTAATTTCAATACTCTTTAATTGATTTAGTTAAGGGACTTTGTCCTATGACTTATGATGAACTTTTACAATCCAACATTTGCTATCATAACTTTTACTTTTTATAAGGTTAACACTTAGAGAGGATCCTGCTTAGATGGTTGCTCCACTAAATATCAAATAAAGTCATTCAACCACCATTATCCCTGATTCCATGGACAATACAATGGGCGGAGAAGGACTCATATGCATGACTTCATTATGGCTGAGGATAGTGAACTATGGGACATCATTTTGGATGGACACATGTAGCCATTAAGGAAGTCAAGGAAGAGTAAAATACCATATATTTTCCTAGTATAGGAAGGGAATACAATGAAGTTTATTGAAATAAGATTGAAAAGAGCTACAAAGTAAATAAGTTGCTCATCTATGGAATAGGACCTTATGAATGCAACAAAATCTCTACATGTGAATCGGCTAAACAGGTTTGGAAAAGATTGAGGATGGCTCATGAAGTAATGATTCAAACCAAAGGGTACTAAGTGGACATGCTCGCAACTGAGTACAGAGACTATACATTTAAGGAAAGTGAAACCATTCAAGAAATGCACACCAAGTTCACCTCAATCAAAAAGATAAATTGCACTGTTTTGGAGAAATGATTAATTCAAGTAAACAAATGATAAAAAATTATCAAGATACCCCCTAATTCTTGGGAAATCAAGTTTTATGCTATCACTTATGCTAGATATCTTGAAACTCTCTCTATGGATAAGTTGATTGGGATATTTGAATACCAGTGAACTCAACAAGAAACATAGCAAACCTAAGAAGGAAGTAAAGGGAAAAATATTGGCCCTCTAAGCTTCTCATGGAGAGTTAATTGATGGAGATGAGGATAAGGTCTACCTTATCGATGGTTTCATAAGGTTGTAATAAGAAATTGATTGTTTATGAAAAGGTAAAGGGAAAGTAGATCCGCAAATTGAAATCATCTTCGTCACAAATATGGAATCCCGGTCACTTCATTAGATATTATCCTATGAAAAATATTTAGTACATGGTCAACATCAAAATTTGTGGTGGTGAGGATAAACAGAGAGATGGGTCCCATACAAGTCCAAAAGAAGAGAGGTTTTTTCATTATATTGTCAAAAAGGCTCTTTATATTTGGGGAGACTCGTCAATTGAATTGGATGAACTGGAGCACCTAAAAGATGCTTCAATGGTGGCTATGGAGGATGACAAATATTCCTTCAATTCACTCTTTGTTCTCGTGGAAAATTTAAAAAAAAAGGGTGAAGAGGTAACACTTCTTGACATTAAAAAAATATTATTATTATTCTCTCAAGAAACTAAAAGGCTTAGTAAATATCTTGATTGACTAACATAGTGAGCTTATTACAACAATCAATTTCTTAAGAGACACTCTTGGCATCTCAGAAAATGAAAAAGATTCATTAACTTCTCAAATCTCAGAATTAGGAAAAATTGATTTTATTAAGTGTTTTAAACACAACACTTAAGGAGAAATTAAACAAAACTCTTGAGCCTTAACAAAAGGGAAATAGTGAGGAAACTACACAGCAACTAGAACTTCAAGAATACTCGAACTAAGTATAAATTGAACCTGGCTATATATTTAGAAAGAAATGTTTAGTTATAAAAGAACTTAATCCGGGTGGAGATATCATTTGCTAAGGTCTAGGGTGTAAAAAGTCATATCCCCCATATAATTCCTAGAGTAAATATGTGTTTGTATCTGACAATATGTTATGTACTCAGTATAAATGAAGTGGACACTTTAAGAAAGAATGTAAAGCCTGAATAAAGACTAAGGATAAATTTCAAAATATGATAAATAGAAGAGAATTTAGAAGGGGGTTTGGTCCTGCTTCTAAGGTTAAGAAAGTCAGATTGTCGGGTAGAACTAAGAGAAATCTTTGATTGCACCCTTATCTTCATTTTTGGAACTCAAACCTAAGTGGGTTCCAAAAACTAACAAATGATCTTATTGTAAAAGAGAGTACAGGGTAGTAGTCATTGTTTGTTTATGGATAGTGATGAGTCTAAGAATTAGAAATCATCTGGGGTTTCCAGATCATTAATAAGTATCCTCAATGTCATTTTAAATCCAATAGTAAATTTATTTATTTTTTTGCTTAAGGACAATGCAAGGACAAATACATGCAAAAAGAAGCCAAAAATAATTAAAAAAATCAAATGAAGTGTGATGTTGATGCTCTCTAAAGGCATGTGGTGACTCAACAAAAGTTTTAGACCTCTCTAAAAATGAAAAAGTCTTCTACGGAAAAGCTCAGTGCAGGGGAGTGAGAAGAAGGAGCTAAAAATTATTCGCCAAACTTTTGTCAGCAAGGTGAAAAGTACTCGCCGAATGTGACAAAACAAATGAGCTATAATAGAGAAAAGAAAGGCAAGCAAAGATAGCATTTGGTGACTCATCAAACATGAACAATGAGGATCATCAGGTCCACAAACTATAGCTCAAAAACCTAAAGCATTAAACGAAAGAAGAAAAGGCAAGAAGAAGTACTAGGCGGTGACTCGTAGAGTAAGCCCACGAATGGCCGAGTGAGTCGGTGAGTTGCCAAGTTATTTTGAAACTTGTCGAGCTGAATCTATCACCAAAGTATAAATAGCTGAGAGGAAAGAAAAAACTCTATCTTACTCTCTCTGAAATTAGAGTACAGAAGAACAATCTAAGATTTTTTTGTTGACGGTGTTTTGGTATAATTTCTGTCAATTCCAATATGATTATCTAAAATCCCTCTTCTAGGGGTATGTAATTAAATTACCATACTTGTTAATTTAGTAGAATTTTGTTTATTGCTCTATTTTACATTAGTTTTCATGGATTCAAACAAATTGTTATTTATTAATTCATGAATTAAGGTTGCAAACTTGGTTGTACTTTAGATATTCATGTATTTCATAAACAATGTTACATTAAATGGATGATTAGTTTGATGCTTGCATTTAAGATTCTAATTCCTTTTTTGCTTGAAAAAAGGAATTTAGCGTTTCACATGTAAATGTTTGATTTGGTTGAAAGAGAAAACGTAATTTATGTTGTAGGCATTGGATTGTCAAGTAGATTCTACATGGGAGGCTTTGAAATGAGCTTCTATGATAACCATATTTTTATTGAGAAATGCAATGTCGTGTCTTTGAAAATTATATAAGCCTATCCATCGGTAGCTAATGTTATTGAGCAATCATATCGATCTATTATTTGACATCAATACCCACTTCCACACACTCTTAGACTGAAACTCCACTATAAAAACACTCAATTTAATCTACCTTAGACAAAATTGGTCAGTAAATCATCTTGAATTGATATTTGGAGTTATCCAACTTTGTTTATGTTGAACACTTGTTACTATCACATAACAATATATTAGATCTCAATTGGATATCAAATCTTAGGTAATTATATTAATAAATATCACAAACTTGTTAAATTGTTTTACAAGTAATATGAGTGTTTTCAAAATGGCGCCATTGTGGAGGAGTGGTGCATAAAAAAATTTACCGATTTAGTTGTAGTGGAACACTCTTACCCTTTTTGTTTGGTGTTCTCTTGATAGGTTACAATATGTGTGTAATTGGGAGCAATAGTTCTACACTGAATGGGCAGAATGATGATCTTCCGAATCAAAATGATGTAAATCTTAACACACTAGGGAGTGGGGGATGTAATACCTCTAAAATGACTTAGGTGAAGCTAGATCAAAACATGTGTTCCATGAGTTTTTATACTCCTAAAAAAATTTATAATTATGTTTTGAGGTAGTGTCTAAAGTTCTGTGATGTTTGGAGGTCAAACGACCACGACGTTCGAAAGATTTTCCTTGAGACGTGCTTGTATGTTTAGGTGTACCTATGCATGTTTTACGTGTTCATTTTTGTTGAAATTGATGTGAGATGTTCCTAACATGTATAAGAGTTTTTTTGAGTTGTAAACGTCCTATAACGACTCCCCATGGACCAACCTAAGGGTCCTTAAGGAGGACCCAACTTGTGAGCAAAAGCTGTCAAAACCAGCCCAACCAACGAGAGACAATCAACACCCAGTAGGTCAGTCGACACCCCGTCGATGGAAGTCATAGGTTGAAACTTAGATCATGCCTTAATTGTATTGGATTCTTTTGTAGTTTGATTTAGGCTATTGAATTATATAAGAAGCATGTAATAATTTTATGTAGACAGTCCTAAATTGAATAATTCATATTGTATAATATTGGATCATTGTATATTGTGATTATTGAACTGAATTGGTGATCATGGCTATTGGTAAGAGCATTAGTGTATTGGATTGGTTGATTTGGCTACAGATTGGAGTTGTTGAAACTGGAATGGTGGCATATTGACTAAAATTTCTCTACATTGTGTACTATAGGTATTTCAATTATGATTCTAGGTATGGTCCACTTATGGTGGCGGTGCTTATGTTTTATGCTTGTGAATAATGTGGTCTCGTCGGCATTAATTTATAAATTGTGAAACAATGTGGCCTAGTCGATATTACTTTATGAAATATGATGCTATTATGGTATAACTTGGATACGTAATCATTATGAAGGTCTATATGGCTTAGTTGTATATGTGAAGCCAAAGAATGTGTTCTTCTAAGTGATTATATGTGATCATGATAGGCTTTAGTGATGTCTTCATGTGTGTATACTTGAAATTAAAGTGTGAATCTTCCTTGTTAACTGTATGACTCTTATTATGAACTAGGATGATATTTATATAGGAATGTGTAGGGTGACTTGTAGAATGCTTAGTTGACCCTATATGCTACTTGAATAATACTGTACATGTGTTAAGATGATAATGAAGTGGGTCATGTTTTAGTAGACCTATATCCCTTACTTGATACATTGTAACGACCCTAAAAGAATAGGTTGAACTAGATCTTCAGGTGTGTTTCATGAGTTAATAATGTATTAAAATACTGTATTTTAGAATTAGAAGTTTGTTTGTGAAGTTTGGGAGTATTTGGAAATCAAACGTCCAAGATGTCCTGAAATTAGTCGAAATTGAACTACTGTGTCGTAGTGTTTTGTAGTGAAGTTTAGGGGGATAGTTTGAGGGTTAATTTTAGTGTCAATTGTTCCCATGCACTAAGTGTGAACTTGGGAGTTGTCTTAGGGGATGGTTCTTATGTGAAGTTTCTATATATGTATGTTTCTATAGTGTCTTTGATATTGAATGGTGACTTGTATAAATTAAATGAAGTATGCTTATCCTCGTAGTCTTAAGGATCTCTGTAGTTGGTATTGAGGAGGTTGTATTGGAGATCTCCTTATGTCTTACCTTTGGGAACCTTTGGAAAATTTAGGATAAGAGTGGTTCACGTGAATTTTTGGCTTACTGTAAGCATGTTCCTAATTTAAGAAAAATTGAAGTTTTACCTAATGTGCTAAATCATAATACTATATGATGTTTTGTACCTTATTTCATGAAGGTTTTTACCAAAATAGCATGACGTGTATGTTTCTTCTAAATTTCTCATTTTTTCATGATTTTGCATAATGCCATACTTAGTCAATGTTTGTACTAGCCCCATACTTTTCACTGCTCTATAATTATAGGTTGGAAGCAAGTGGATGTTTTGAAGTCAATCTTGGGAATCTACTCTCTCAAGACTATGTTATCATATATTCGAGGGCTATGTCTTTATTTATTTAGTTCTTCTTTAAGACTTGTTATGTATTTTCTTTCAATGCAAAGGGCAGTGTCCCTAAGATATTTATGTCGTGTCTTACGTTGCCTTGACACGATGGACTATCCTTAGTATTTCCAAAAGATGTTTTCCTTATTATTATTTATCGTGAAAATTTTTAAATTCCACATTTCTTTTCATATCTTATGTAATAAATGATAGATAAGAGGCTAGAACAGGACCTCTGAAAGGTCAAGTAAGCCTTGTTCCGACCCAACGGTTGCCCTAACTTCTAGGGTGTACTTGTGGATCATTACAATGAAGAATGTGAATACGAATCTTTGAATTATTTTTTTAAATCACCTTTATCATGAATGTGTATGTATGATTGAAATGTCAACTTGAACATAGTTAAGAGGGTCATTTATGTGGAACCTTCTAGAAAGAAGGTTATGATATCCTTGAAGTGAAAGTCATAATTGTATCCTTGTTGTGTAAATGATGGACTTAGGAATTGTTGGATGAAATGGCATGGAATCATCTTTAGGAAAGTCATTATGCTATCCTAGAAATTATTTTAAGGCAACCCTAATAGACCCTCTTTGGTAAGGTGTATTATGATTTGTTTATGACTAAGATGTGGTACCTCTTCATAGGCTCCTCTATTGAATTACTCTATGAGAACAAAGTTTAGCACCAACAGAATATGCTTCGGGAGTGGCTCTTCTTTAGATGAGACTAGAGTACAAATAAATATTTGATATTCCTTAACCATGTTCCTACAAGGTATGTGTCCTAGTTCTATCATTGGCAAGTAGAAAACCCTCCATCGGAGTAGGGAAGACTCTGGATTCAATGACTAGCTAGTATGTTATATCTCGGTTTTTGCGTATTCTCATCATGTGGGATACACGCTAGTGTTGGATGAGTACTATAAAGTTTAGGTAGGGGAATGTGATGCTATTTACACATTGAACAAGTAGGCTTTGAAGATGTTAGTGTGTAGTTTCCCTAGTTCTTCTCCAAGACCATTATGTGAAAGTACTTGATTGTTGAATTTCTTATTAATGACTTAAGGTTTAATGTATGTAAATGGAAAAGTACTTACCTAGAGTGGCTTGGAGGATTACTTAGGTAGGCTTGGAGAGTGTGTATGGGTGGTCTCTTCATGTATTACTTAGGTAAGTCTTAGAATAACTTTAGGTAGGGATTTAATTGAATATAGTGAATAATCTTATCTTAGAATAATTGAGAATGTCTTATATATTTGTGAAGAATTTGTATCGGCGACCGCTTCATGTCTCACTCAAGTGAGCCTTACGAGGGCCTATGTTTGTGTGATCTGAATTGATGATATGATATGTGGTATGATGTGACTATATGTGTTTTTGTTGACTTGTAAGTGACTTTATACTTGTATTATGAAGTTCTACTCAAAAAGAGCATGTTTTATACAAATGTCCTTTTAGCATAGTTTAATTGCATTTCAACATACTTAGAGCATTCTAAAGTAATAATACCATATATTTTTTCTATCTCTAAAGGTGTAGGTTGAATTTGGGAGGAGTATTGAAGTGGACGCTTGGATAAGTATCCATTCAATAAAAATTGGGGTATGTCCTCAATATATTCGAGGACATCATTATGTTGAGTTTTCTTATTGAAAGTATTGTAATAGATGGTGACTTTGAGACTTAGCCTTTCCTTATGATTTTCTATAAAAGGGATATTTTGAAGTATTATTATTTCGTGTAAACAATTTTAATTACGCACTACCTTTTATACATACATGCAATGAATGATGTCAAAGGGCTTGTACAAGTACTCCGAGAGGTCAAGTACGTTGTGCCATGATTCGAGGGCATACCATATCTTCTAGGGTATACTTTTGGGTCATGACACGGGAGCCATCATTTACCCCCACCTATTGGTAATTCTATATTTCATGTGACTGGAACCATGATCAAACTAACACAAATGAAGGGAACATTTGGGGTGTAGCTCTTAAAGATCCCCATGACAACATTCACAACTTTGTGGATGTATGTGGCCTATTTACTTTAAATAATATCACTTAAGATTCCATTTGGATGAGGTTGTTTCCTTTATATCTAATGGGGAAATATTAAAATTGTTGGTTTAATTATCAAAGGACTCAATTACTTCATGGTTAGAGCTAACTAAGGCGTTCCTTGAGAGATTCATTCCTCCTTCGAGAACGTTGATGCTTCAGGATATCATTCAACATTTGAAGCGGGTTAATGTTGAACCTATCCATGAGACATGGTTGAGATTCCAAAAATGGTGTTACATTGTTTTAATCACGAGTTTCCAGATAAAGTGCTATTGTAATACTTTTGCCAGAGTCTTGATATCGTGAACAAGGGGATACTGGCGACAACAATTTGAGGTAGCTTTAGTTTTGCATAATGAGATGAATAAGATTAATTGTGCATGTCATACAAGGGAAGGTCAAGTGTATCCTCTCAATGTGGGTTTGAATGACGAGCAACTAAAGAAGAACCAAGAGCCTGACGAGAACGTGGCAAAAATGATGAATTAACTTGCCTTGTCATCAAATCATGTCATGCGGGTGAATTCATGTAGGTGAATATGGTTAATGGTGGTAGTAGGTTAATTTTTTTGGTGTTGGGTTAGATAAATTTGAGATTTCTTGTGGTTATTTAATATTTTTTTTTTGGGTAAAGCCTGAGTATCCTTAATTCATCATGATAGCTTGAATTTTCTAATGGATAGATTAGGTGACGATAAACTTAAGAGTAAATAATCATTTTGTTGTAATTATTGAAACTAGGAGAAAATCTAACTACCCGAGGTGATTGAGTGTTGTTATTTACTTAGAAATTGTGGTAATGTTATTGAGAATTGATCATTTATTGGTTGTTGCAATAGAATTTTAATAAATAGGTTGACGGGCTATGAAATACCTATTTGAAAAGCGTAGTTGAGCTCGGCAAAGTTATGTGGAAAATCACCACGTTAGTCTTACCTCGCCCTATATTTCAGAACTGTTTATGTTCTTATTTTCACTTTCTATAAGTTCCCTTTAGCTCGTTGAATGCCCTTGGGAACTCGCCAATCTGATAAGTAGTTGTAATGTGATCAAATGACCCTACCCCTTTCAGCGAGCCAACACTAGATGGCTAAAACTTGTTTGGCCACTTGCCGACCAAGTTGATGAGCTTCAGGATAGGCTCATTTCTAAGATATTTATATTATTATTTTCAAAAATACTTTACCCGATCTATGATTTGGGATGTCGTGCAATGCAGGTATTTCCCAACCAAAGCTACAAGTTACCTAGAGGCTTCTCAAGAATATTCACATCCACCCTAAAAAGATAATGGGGAATTCTGATCTTATATCCTAGTGGCTTACCGCATCCCACTCCACACACTTCTCGGTGTGTCAGTGAAAAGGCTTAGAAAAAGGTTTTTGCAATGACACTATTAGGGGAAAGCAAAAGGTTTGGGAGCCTAAATTGAAAAGTATAGCTCTGGTAATGATTCTATTAACTTCACATTTATTGAGAGGTAATAGGCGGCTGAGAGGGTTCTAAATCCTATCTATGGGCCTAAAGTGGAGTCTTGGCCTACCTTAAGGAAATTTTTTGAAATGCACTCCAAGAAAGTTCATGACCTATAAACGAATATCTTACCTCGGGTAGCTCCAATTGTTTCCCAGTCTATGAACAGATTGAAATCCAAAGGAGGAGAATGATATTAGTGCATATAAGGTTGTCTATTGATGGAGTCATGGATAGATATTCAGTTGTTTGGGATCCTAATTGTTACAATGGGTTTGAGAAGTTCACACAAGCTAGGACATTGTATGTGCTCACTTGGGTCTAATAATTCTTTCAGGATTATGATCAGGTACTCCTAAAGAAGATAAAAGGGGTTGTTTACAAACCAATTTATGAAGTTGAAGTTTGTAAAAAGAAATTCCATTATTCGGCCAAAGTGATTAATGATGTGCTTAACTATGGATCAAGGGACTCTAGTACAAACAATGGGTAGATTAATAATCCTATTGATGAGTTAAGATGGTGTCTTACCCCATTGTTAGTGGAAGCTACCCCTCCTTGGATTGCGGATGCAGTTCAAATTGAGAAAAAAATTTATGTGGTGGCCTGATATTGGTTCAGCTTTATTAGTAAAACATCGATGCCTTCCCAAAATGATTCAATCCTCCAACATCCCAATGCTATATTGTTTGGATGCATTATTTATGGAAAGGGTATGTGCCTTAATTCTATCATTGAGGAGATTTTGTTGAGAGAATGTCAGCAATAGACCTCCTTTTGTTCCAGTTTTGGTTACCCATTTGTGTGAGTTAGCTTGGGTGCCATTTGTGAGGCTACTGATATGAGTATTACTCTTTCCTTCTCTAGTGAACTCCGACAGATAGAGTTGGATTATTTGAAAGATAATGCGGCTAAGAGGAAGCCACAACCAGTTAATACTACTCCGGAGGTGGGTCCTGCTACCTTGGAGGTTGATCCTTCACTTTGTTTCCTACTACAACCTCTAGTTTAGAGAGGCCCTACACCTACACTTATAATGCACCTATATCTTCATGTTGCCCACCTTTGACACATGCCTTAGTTTATCGAATGAGTAACCTTGCTTATTCTGCTGATTTTAGAGCCTCTTGTTTTGAGAGAGGGAGAGACAAAGGGTTACATGATATGATCGTCACAACCGTTGAGTGTGTTTTCCCTCTCTTGGGGATGAGTCCTTGTTTTGGATTCATTTAGGGCTTTATTTTGATATATTTAGTGTCCTCAAATGCATATTTTGTGCCAATAACTAATGTGAATCCTTGAATTTCAGGTATTTGGATTGAGGAACAAAGCATGGACATTAATGACTAAAAAGGAACAAGGCAGCTGAAAAAACAAAGTAAAGAAGGCCTGAGGCCTATAACACTATAATACCAAGGAAGATGAAAGAACAAAAAAATGGAACTATAACACCATTCCCTGGCATTTAAAACATCACCTTTGGACATTATGATTTTATTCGAAAATTTTTAGTCAAGTTAAATTTTTCCCTTGGTAGTTATAGTGCCATTTAATAATTTGTAGATTTTTTATAATTGTTTTTGTTTTGAAATAGGAAGAATGAGTGTAAATAGAAATTGTGAACAAATGGATGCCCTTCCGTTTGAAGTGATGAGGCTCAGGAATGGCATCTTAACCTTCAAAAAATTAGTAGATGAGAAAATTCAAGAGTTGTGGATGAGGTATAAAGCATTACTAATGTAATGTCCATATCATGGGATTACCAAGCTAGTTTTATTGGAATACTTCTATAGGAGTCTTGGTCCTGGGAACAAAATATTGGTTTTTCAACTTATGTCGGGTTGTCGTTTACCACAACCATATGTTGTAGTAGCCCAACTCCTTTATCACTTGACTTAGGCCAACGAAGAACCATAAAGAGTTTTTAACTTAGCCAATTTGTTAACTCAGCTAAACGAGTTAACCAAAAAGGTTCTGGAGTTTGGAGTCAAGGACAAAAAGAAGAATCGATATAGTCCTCCACATAAGTGAACAATGATTATGAACAATGAGGAGGGACAAGTCAAAGCAATGCTCACACTCATTCTCCAAAAGGTAAATCAGCAAGATATGGTGCTGGAAGAGGTGAAAGAGAATGTCGAAGTGATAAATCATATGATTGTCTCTCACTCCAGATCTATCCAGCTAATTGAAACCCTCATGGGTCACGTATTGTCTCATCTCTTCCCGGAACAACAAGAGGGGCTGCCTAGTGATACTATAGTAAATCCCGAGAATGAGGTTTGAGTGTGCACTTGGTTTATGCCACGATGTTAACTATAGCGCTTCTTAGGAGGCAACCCAAGTTATTATTTGCTTATTTTTTAAATTTGAAATTATTGTGTGTTGATTGCGTAAGTTAAAGTGTGGAAAGTGTTTAAAAAGTGTAGCTTGGCGAACTAAAGGTCCCATCGACATATCGCTGAAGAGGTTTGTGTGCCCCACTGGAACCGTCATTTTACCCAAGACAATTTGAAATTGGGGTCTATAAGACTCGACAAGCCCAAGAGTAACTTGGTGAATCGCCAACCAGGTCGGTGCTCACAATCTAGTCTTCCATTTGGACCCTCAACTTTATTGGAAGTCCTGTAAAACTTGGTGAGGCAAGTGACCACTCTGTGTGTCACCAATTAGGTCGGCAAGCACGACTAATGCCGCTAAATGGGCGAGAACTAGACGGTTTTTTAAAAGGCGAAAGGTTTAAACTTCCAACTCTTTTATTTTCGTTCACTTATAGTCTTCCAAATTATGCACCTATTTAGTATTTTTTTTTCATGATTTTTGCATTCCTGTAGTATTTTAGTCGTTGATTTGTGCATAGAGTTGGATTATGTTACTGACTAGAATTTCATTCTTTATTAATCAGCATATAAGGTGTTTGAATTCCTACTTTAATTTGATAATCTTACACCTAATGATTTTAATGTTGAATTTCCACAATTCTTGTGCCTCAAAATGAAGTATATTTTGTGGGGTTGTGCTTGCATGTTTTTGGGTATAGTTTGGTGAAGTTTAAGTAACTCGTAATTGTGCCAAATGGAAGAATTTTTCAATTGATAGAGTGGGTGACGTCGTTCTTAAGGGTAAAAAGTCATCAAATGGAAAAATTTGTCCAATCAGCACACCCTGTTGACTGAGTTTGGAAACCATTTTTTTAATCTTTCGGTAGAGGAGCATGAGAGAGTTAAGTGTGCTTCTTTGGAGGTCATATCCTTTAAATTTTGATATAGTGACTTTTAGGAAATATTCATACGAGCTTAAGTATATGGATATACTATGATATGGGGCAGTGCCCTTCCCAACGTTCAGGTGACTAGGCCTCCTTCTGTCCAAATATATGTGAGGTTGCTTGATATAACAAGGTTGTTGGTGAGTTTGATGAGGAGTACGAAACTCCTGAGGTGGATGAGGAAGAGTTTATGAGAGATAAGTAGAGGAGAGAGGACACTTGTGGAATTTTGTAGGACTTGGAGGACACATTCATGCAGCTTTCTTTGGAGCATTCTCTCAGGAGACCTCCACCATCGGTCCCAGTAGAACCTATTCTTCAGACTCCACTCCTTTTTTTTATTCTTAGTGAACTAATGCCTAAGTTTATTATGCCTCTTTAGATAACCTGATTTGGTCCTCACCTTATCCTTATTTTATGCTTGTTTATCTCACATCGAGGACACTGTTGTTTTCTATCTGGTGGGGTGAGCACACTAGCTAGTTCCTACCCCTTTTGTTTCTATATATTTCTTTAATTTTCATTTAGGTTGTATAAAATATTATTTTATTATTTTGGTTTAGTTTTTTAAATATAATTTATTGTTGGTTGTTGGTTTTGAAATTTTATGATGCTTGTTTTCCTTCTTTTTACCCCAAAATGGTTGTGATTGGTTTAACTGATTATAAACCTTGAACACTTATTCTGATCATTTGAGAATTGATCATGATCAACATTGATATTTTTGATAGTGTTTTTGATGAAAAGTAATTTTGTGTTGTATCGATGAGGAAACTCAAATTCCATGACTCTTTTTATGTTTCTAGCATCTCCTTATGACTAATTGTGTATCGATTGTCAAACTTTCAATGGTCATTCCATGCAAGCTTAAGTTTGTAGAATTATGCACAATAATTGTGTTTGAAGTGCCTTGTGTGGTGAAGATTACTTGAAAGGCATGTCTGTGGATTCCTATGTTGGCGTGCGGTAAGAAAGAAGGAAAGAATCCTATTGAAAGATAAGTCTGAGACTCATATTTGGTTCTTGTGGCAAAAAGATGGAACCCCTCCATACAAAAAGAAAGAAAAAAAGAAAATTAAATGAAAAAATGTGTCACCAATTGAAGTTTTGATTTTTATAGTGTGTGATTGAATAGAAACTGTTTCCAATGATTCAAATAAGAAACTAATATTGTGAAAAATGACTTTGAGGTTTTATATCAAAAGGAAGAAAGAAAATGATAAGAGATGAAGTTAGAACAACAACGTTTATAAAAGAAGAAGTCACTAAACCAAATTAATCATAGTTTTAAATTTTATGCTCTGCCCTATTACAAGCTTTATAAAGACCTTTATTGTTTTTTTAAATCTAGATGATGTTATGATTGAAAAATATGGGAAAATCTATGGGTTGAGACATTCATGTATATCTCTTTGGCAGTGCGAGAGTTTATGTTGATTCCTAACTTTATTATTGTTGTTCTTTGTGAGAACATGGAATAGTTTTTTATTGTTAACTAAATTAAATGCTTTTGTTGAAGCATAGCTTTTCATTGTGAGTGATCATTCATGAACTTGAACATAGATTTATTCCAGCTAATCATCATTTGAGCCTTTTTGTGCATAATTGCAAATTGCATATACTTGAAGTTAGCTTTGTGATAACACTTGCATGTTGCCTTACTAGAAGAATTGTTGGGAGATACCATGTTGAATTGATTAAATTCTTGAGTTAGTTAAAAAAAAAAAGGATTAAGTCTGGTTGTTGATGAGTTAGAAAACTTGGACTCGTTTGAGGTTTTTTCATTCAATAATTAGTGTCCTTAATATCATTTAATGTCCATATCGAATGGTTTGCAATTGTTTTGTATATGTGAAGGCTTAAGGACAAGGAAAGAATAAATACATGTAAAAAGAAGCCAACAAAACATACAAAATATATTAAGTGGGAATTTGGTACTCCCTTACGGCACTTGGTGACTTATAAAAAATGTGACCTTGCCAAATATGAAAATTATTCTAGTGAAAATCTCGAGGTAGTTCAGCGAGAAGGAGAAAACATCGACTCACCAAACACTATCGGCGATAAGTAAAGTACGCACCAAAAGTAACTGAAAAGTTGAGCTAAAATTTAGATTAAAAAGGTGATGCAGGTATAATCAGCAACTCGCTGAACATGAACAGTAAGGTCCATCATATTCGCCAACTGTGGTACAAATACTTGAAGCTTGAAATCAAGGAAGAAAAGGCGAGAAGATGTATTAGTCGACGACTCACCAAGTGAGTCGGTGACCTAGACTAATATCGCCGACTGGGTCACGAAATAAAATTTTGTTTGACATTGGGGAGAGTTTTAATAACAAAGAGGAAACAGAAAATTCATCTTACACTTTGAACATTCTACAATTTTGTATGTTAAGAAATCTTGTAGTCTATTTTATTTGAATTTGGAGTTGGGTTTCTTATATTTCAACGTTTTAATTTAACAATTCAAATGGCTGACACAGGTTTTGGTATAATTTATGTTACTTCCAATATGATATAGCTAAATCCCCAATCTTAGGGGTGTGCCATTGAAGTTGTGTATTGTATAATTAGGTAAAATTATGTGTATTGTTCTTTTTTACACTAGTTTAGATGGATTCAAACTGATCATCATGTGTTAGATGAATTGAGGTTGTAAACTTGGTTCTACATTAGATCTTCATGTATTGCTTGAACTAGATTACATGAAGTGGATGGTACTTTTGATGCTTCTATATTAGATTTGCATTCCTTGTTTGCTTGAAAAAAGAAATTTGGGGTTTCACTTCTAATGGCTCGATATTTTTAAAAGATACTATACATGTTAAGCCAATGGATTGTTTAGTAGACTTTACACGGGAGGCTTCGAATAGAACTCCTATGATAAGCATGTTGATATTGAGAAAAATATGTTGTGTTTGATAATAACCTATCTTATCCATGGATAGCTAATATTATTGAGAAATCGCATCAATCCATTATTTGAAACAAACACTCACTTCCACACACTCTTAGACTGTCTATCCACTTGCAAAACACTCGGTTTAATTTACTCTTGTCAAAATTGGTTACTAAATCATCTTAATTTGACATTAAAAGTTATCCAACTTTGTCTATGTTGAACACTTATTACTATCTCTCTATAATACGTTAGAACAAAATTTATCTTTGTAATTAAATTCTTACATACGCCACTCCCTGTAGGACTCGATATTCACCTCATATATTGTGTCATTATATTCCTAATAATTGTCTACTGATTCAATTATTGTACGAGTAATCTAAGATTTATTAAATCTTGAATATTCTAAGCACATGACACGCAAAACTACTTGAATGAATTTCGGGGGGAGCTGTCTATTTTTAAAATGGAAAGAAGGAAGTGTTAGAAAGGTCTCTGAGCATTCTATAGAATATGTATACTATGTGAGTGTATTGAAGTATAGTCTACTCAATATGTATCACATTTGTATGTCACAAAGTGGGAATGAAAATTTGTGGCACCGAACATGTCAATGACTTTCTACTCAACAAACTTGTATAAAAGGACCATACATGTGAGGTACCAACGATTAAATTTGTAGATATAAAATTTTTTGATGGACGTGAAAAAGACAAACAAAGAAAGTCTTCATTTAAATAAAAGAAGCAAGTCTTTACTACCAGGCCTTTGAAATTACTCCATGTGGACCTATAAAGGTTCAAACAGCATATTGGTGATTGTAGATACTTTCTCAAGAATCGGTTTCCCATGTGGAATAAAAAGAACATTCTTGAGAACACCTACGGTATGAAAATTCTAAAAGGGGTGCCTAATTTCAAGTGAAATACATACACCATACTTTAAAAACCCGTAGTATGAAAACTCTAAAACGGATGCCTAATTTTAAGTGAAATACAGACATTATTCTTTCTCTCATATGAAATACTTTACTGAATTTAAATTTTCCCTACTACAAATGGGATGTGTTATGTAGAATAGCAGTACTCATTGACACCCTTATTGTGATACTTAAATCTACCATGTCTACGACGATATCCACCACAACAAAGATGTGAATCAAGGTTGACTTAGTTAAATCTCTATATATAAAGTTTATTGTTGAATATCAATTGAGAAGTCATGCTAGAAACCTTGATTAGAAGGTTGAGTACAAATCGCAAAATGAAATATCGTCTTTCAGAAAATGTAGATTAGGCCAACTGAATGCATCTAGGAAACAAGGGAAACAAGGGAATAATGTTTTACCCAATATAATAGCAACAACAATAAGAAAAGGAAGCAAGGTTTCTCTACAAATTAAAGAAACGTATTAACTCATGAGTTTGATATTGGGATGTCAATGACCATGGAAGACACTCATAAGGCGTTAATGAAAACATATAGATAAAATTAAAGGAAGGGTGAGGATAAGAATATCCTCTTTCATCAGAAAATTAAAACAAAACTGGAATTAGCAACCTATTCCAAAATAAGACCACAAAGAGGGTTATGGAAGCCTATAAAGTAGAAAAATGTACAAATAACTAGAAAGAAGTAAGGCAATGGAAATCAGCAACCCACATGACAACTAGAAAAGCAATCAAAAATAAGAGTTCCCTCAAAGTCACATCATGATGATTTAATTATATTGGAGAAACAACACAGCATAATTCTAGGGAAACTAAAGAAAAACATCAACACAACTTAAAGTCTAGGAGAAAAAAAAGAACCACCATAATTATCCTGGAGAAAATTGATAAATAGATGCAACCTTACCAAATGTTATATGAACAGCAATATTCTCATGAATTCTGAGATTGATTACTCAAAGACCTTTTCATACCTTAGACCTATCAGTATAAAAAATGTCACCACTAAAGTCATTGCACAAAATATTTAACTCTAAATTTTCCAATGTTCTTTCTACAAAAATTAAACTCTCAATATTAAAGGGATATTCATAGAAAAAACATATGTCTAGCCCAAAAGATCATTCATGATACCAATAAACCTAATTGAAGGGGAAGTATGGTTAAGAAACTACACCTAACAAAAGTGTATGATAGAGTTTCATGTGAATTTTTTGCCTAGTTAAGAAGAACTTTGTCACTGGAGCAACATGTTTATAACTACATATACATTAATTAGTATAAATTTATCATCACTCTAAAAAGTGTCTCATTCAAGGGGATCCTCTATCGCCATCTTTGTTCATCATTAGTATAGCGGTACTCGCATAAATAAAGAATAATTTGTTAATATCTACCAATTATATTAGATTCTACATGAATTTTAACAATCCTTAGGTTAACCATCTTTCTTTTGTTGCTGATACCATAATGATAGGAAAAGGACTATGACTCTAGATATAACTAGGAGAAAATTTTTGATCAATTGATTATCAATAACGAAATTTGTTTTGCCATGAGCTCTAAAACCAATCGTATTTCCACTAACAGATCTATATCAAATATCTTGGTATTATTCTCATCATATGTAAAAAGGGATCAAATGATGGCATACCAAGGTCTTATCTTCTAATGGCAAGGCTATAACGGTCAGACACGTTTTGTTGGTTCTCCCTTTCCATATATTAGTTGTTGTTACCCTTCTTAATTTTACCTTAGACTTGATAGAAGATTTCATTGTCAAATATGATTAATATAGCATAGAAAAATTTCGTTGGGCCTCTTTGAATAACAAAATTCTTATTAAGAAGGCGGTATTGATTTAAGAGCTTAGGCAACATATTTTTAAAGCTTTCGATCACAACTATATAGTGATGGCCTATAAAAATTTGTAGCGGTTTGGAATTATAAATACTGTTAGAAAAATCACCTTGTCACTGTCCCTCAAACTCTCACACTTAGAAGTACATATACTAGTAAGGAAAACATTGACCTTAACATAAAGTTTGATGTTCTTTAGGACTGTATAAAGGAGATAATAGATGAATGCATGTGAGGCACACATATATAGTGTATTTATGTAAAGTGTTTATTGATTTGTTGGGTTGTGTGAGAAATAGAAAAATATCTAGTAAAATTGGATGATACATACCTTTGAATAAACAAAATGAGTTGCAAGGCCAGATGCAATCATTTCAGAGCCATTTATTTTTTTCCCTGTTAATCCTAAGTATTCTCCTGTGTATACGTAAGATTGATTGAGTGATTACAAATAATTCAACACATTAATAAAAAGGTGAAAATGATGGATTACCAAAATGACCAGGTAATCTTGAAAGAAAATAAGATGCCCCAACATCTGGATAATGTCCAAATGATGCTTCTGGCATGGCAAATACCTACTTATACACAAATAAATAAATAATTTTTAAAACTAAAGGATCTTCTAATCACTAAAGATTCAAACATTAATCTCACCGTATTTTCAGTTACAATACGAAATTTCGCATTCATGGAAAGACCAGCACCTCCTCCCATGACAGCTCCATTGATAAGGAAAACCTTCATGCATGCATACATCGTTAATAATTGAAAATAATTTATTCATATATAGTATACTACCAATGCATAAAACTTACAACTGGTTTTTTGTATGTCGCCACCAAATTATCCAAAGTTAGCTGGTTTTTGTAAAATTCCTTAACACAATACAAGTCTCCTAATATAACACATCATCAACACAGACAATTTTAGTGTCAAATCAAATATATATATATATATATATATATATATATATATATATATATATATATATATATATATATAAATCAAATAAAAACTACACAACCTTGCATCTCTGCTTCTAAATAACATTTTATCTAGCCTTATTTATTTGTATTAGTCCATCAAGAAACATAGTGAAAACCAACGTAGCCCGTCAATTTTCTACCATCAAATTAGGTTAACTGATAGACAGGGTTGGTTTTGATAGTATATTTTTATCAAATTTGATAATAATTTTTCAAAAATAGATTTCACGTTATTTTTTTTATAAAAATAAAACTACATGTGCATCAGTTTTTTGGTATAGTTCCAATCAACTCATTTAGTAGAGAACATAGGGACAATCCGATCCTATCTATGAACGTCATCTGTATAAAGCATTTATCTATAGTTTTTTTACTTTTCATTCACTGAATGTGTTCTACTTAAAGTCAGATTTTTTTTTCATTTACATCCTACCCACCATTGATAGCATCTTGATCTTGAAATGTTCTTTCATTGGAAGCTGAGGAACAAAGACTTCTTTTAAGTACAAAGTAAACCAATCATTAATAACAGTAACTGATGATGGAAAGCACACAACCAATCCCATTAGAAGTGCATGAAATGGTAATCCCAATCCCAATGAATGTTAACTCGAGTATTGTGAAGCCTAACATTACTTAAAGATGGGAGCTAATACAAAATATTGGGCAAATTGTTCCACTCTAGTAGGCACTTCAAATGAAAATAACTCACATGCTTATCTCTAGACAATTTTATCACTAATTTTCTATGTGAGACTCATATTGTTTCTGTTCTCACTTTTAGGGAAAGCTAAATCATGGATTAAAGTAGAACTATCGAACTATATAACTTTACAAGTTTACTTAGCTCATAGATTAATCACAATGTTCGTTCCATTAGGAAAGACAACTAAACTAACAAATAATATTTTGAATTTCCGACAAAGCAAAAGCGAAGTCTTGCCTTAGAATGGGAAAATTTTAAGATATTGTTGCTCAGTTGTCCCCACCATAATAGAAATAAGGAAGTTCAACATCATAATTTTTTTTTACCTTTTTCACTTTTTCTTTTTAAAATTTTTAATTTTCCTTTTTTTGTTTTATTTTTTCTCTTTACCTTTTTTTTTCTTTTTGTTTTCTCTTCACCGGTGGCAACTCATCTCTACCACCAAGTCTCCTCTCTCATCAGCTTCCCAGCATTTATCTAATTTTCATCTTCAAATCACAAATTTTTCATGTTACATCAATTTCTCATTAGTGTGAAAAATTGACATTAGCTTAAAATCTAAAATCAAGAGGATCAAAATTTACTGTCATTATAGAGAATTTCAGTAACCCTTGAATAAAATTTATAAGTTTCCTTACTTCTATTATTATGACTCAACCACCATATATAATTATTAAGCTGCCAATCGTCATTCAATGCATTCATTTTTAAAGTTGCAAAGCTCTCAATAATTTTAACCAAAATTTACAACTTACTTTGATAATTCAAATATTAAAGTCTTGAAATATTGAATTCTGACACTTTATTTTGTGTTCAACACTAATTTTCCATGCAACCCATTCATTACATATACTACCAAACAACATCAAAGGGTAAATATCTTTACCATTAATCGATCCTTTTCAAAAAAAATTGTTTTTATAAGCAAGAACCATGATGAATTTTCAGTTGATGTTTAGAATGTTTATGAAGAAAATTTCACTCAATAGTTTCAAACTTGAAGTATGCTTTGTTAGTTTGAAAAATCATTTGATCAGAGTAAAAAAAAAGGAGCAAGAAAGGAAAGAGAAGATAAAGAGAAGAAGGATAATATTAAAGGAAAAGTATAATAAAGGAAAATAATTATTTTTTAATTTTTAAAAAGGTAAATTACGTTGTATGCGCATGCCACTTAGTTTTTGATACAAATCTGGGTGTGAGTTTTTAAGGGGTATATATTATACTTTTAAAATTTTCAGGTAGTATAGGACCCTCATGAAGTATAAGTGTGTAGTTGAAATTCGACAGTAGATTAGGGGGCTTTTGGCTATTTTCTCTACTCTGAATAATGATGTTTGTCTATCGTTGGAAAGACTTTGTGCTTCTTGATTTATCAATCATTGTTGTGACTTGAAGTGGAAATAAAGCATAATTTTTACCTTTTTTGATGGTTGCTTCTTAAGATGTTTGCATGTTTTGATTATAAATATTCATATTTGATGATCTGGTCAATGTTTTGTTCTAATTCATCCTCTTATGAATTCATTATGATTTGCAACTGGTATCAAGTCTATATCCTCTTTTAGGTGTGGACAATTCATAACCCTATCTTTATATTCACTATTACTTTTCATAATACTTAGGTTTTTAGTTTGCTTATTGTTTTAATAGTTTTACTATTTTTTTAGGACCTTGTGAAACTCATCTGAGCTGATCTCTTCATTCATATTATCCACCTCTTTATTCTCATCATCGTCTCATCAAGATCTTACAAACTAAGAACATTATGTTATTTACTTTTTGTTCCCATATCCCAAGCGACTATTTCTAAGTCATGTGAGTTGTTGATATGTGTATTATTTATGTCCTTTGTGATTATTCTATCATTTGTGTCTGGGCCAGTACATTGTCCACCATTAGTTTTGGTTGTTGTACCAATGATATTACCTTGTCCTGTAGTTTGAGCTCTACTTTAGTAAGGTTGTTTGCCAGAAGTGTTTTGGACCCATTTTTTAGCAGAGATCTATTTCAACCCATATTTAACATATATATTTTCTATACCCTATGAATTTTTCCCCTCGATTTTCTCTAGTCTTTATCAATACTTCTGTCAGTATTTTTTTATTATTCTCTGTTACAATTGTTCCCACTATTTTCTAAGGTTTTCTGTCACTATTGTTCCCATTTTTTTCATGGTAATAGCTAACTTGGATTCCTCTACCATGTTGTTGTATTTCCTATAGTGCTATAAATTTACTGTTGTTGTGCACTCTAGGATCATATTGATGTCCCTATGAAGGTTTTCATTTTCATCCTTGATCATTCCCTCCCCTTAATTTGGTATTCTCTATTTCTCCTCTAATGATTATTTGTGTTTTTGTATATGTTTGTTTCACGTTCCTTAGGATATAAATCAAGTGGAATAACACAAAATTCCTTCTCATTATCTCCTTGCAACTTGAATATTTTTATGTTATTGGAGCATAATCATATTGAATTTGTATCATCTTCACAACTATATGCCTCTTGCTCTTATTTCTAGTGCCTATGTGTATTTGTAGAGAAAATTTTGATGAGTGATCCTCTTCAAATGAACATGGGTAATTTAGATTACAGTACTCATGTTCATTTGAAGTGGATTTCCCACAAATGATGCCATTGTAGAAGTTGTCTACTTTACTTGGTAATTTGGATGTAGGTAAGAGATAGATCTACGCAATTACAATTGTCCTTTCTTACTATGTTTTAAAAAAAAAGTTCTACTTTAATGTGTGCAAAGGGTAAAATCAATTCATATAGGATAAAGTGTTTGTTTAGATAATTGATACACATAATCTTCTGGTAGGGCAATTCAAATTAGCACATATATGTGATGTAACAAACCTATAGTGCATTCTGCCTTTGGTATACATTGTATAAGATTATACAATTTTTTATATTTTGCCAACCATATCAGATTTTTTCAACAACTTCATATTTAAGAATAATGCTTAAGATCATCTTTCATCTTCTTCTTCCCATACAATCATTGCATTCATGAATATGCATTTTTGTCTTACACTCAAGGGGAATTTTTGGTTTTATTACATATGTGGGTTGTATTATTGATGTGTATGTTATAGAGTAGTCTTTGTAGTTATAATGTTGATACGTGAATATTGCAATGGTTGAATGACCTTCATAAAAGTTTGTCCAACGGCTATGTTACCATGAATCATAGGTGTAACTAGGCTTTTAGGTGTTCATATCATCGATTTTCTAGAGAGAATTTTCTCTAGTTGGATTTTTTATTTTTCTCCTCTATTTAAACTCATCAAGTTGTTCTAACCGTAACATCGTGGAAACTAGAAGGCTAAACTAGAGCTTAACATGAGGGTTAAAGTCATAAACAAAACTACCGTACTTCAAAATAAAGGATTTTGTGTTGGAAGGTCAAGGTACGGCCCCCAAGGACAAACCATAGGTCCTTGAGGAGGACCCACAGAAAACGGAGGGGACCCATGCCTCATGGGTCAGACCACACCTACGGGTGAAGGGTCATGGGTGAACACCATGAGACCAGGTCTCTAAACCCCAACCCACGTTTCACCATCACAGGTCATGGGTCTAACCACGGTCAGGGTCCCAAAAACGAAGTCCCAATGACCCAACCACGGTTCACCAGCATGTCACGTGGGTCCAACCACGGCTTCTGTGGGTGGTGACCTGGGGACTGTTTTAAGGAGTTAATTTAGGGGCATTTTCGTGTTTTTCGGTTTTGATTAATAATTAAGTGAGGTCGTTATAGCCTAAATTAGATTACCTATATAAGGATTTTATTTTACTAAATTAAGTCAATTACCCCATTATTTCTAAAACCCAAAACTAGTCCCAAAATTTCATCCTGACCAAAGAAAATTCTCTCTAGAACTTCAATGAAGAAAAGAAGAAAGTTGGAGCTAAGGTTCAAGGAACAAGGTTTTCTTATCAAATTTATTGGGTATCATTGATAAGGTATGTTAAGTTTTCATCCAGGGATAGCATTAATCCATTGAGCCCCTTCAAAATCCTGAATTCAAAGATAGAAATTCCCAAAAGGTAGGGTTTGATTCCAAAGTCATAGGTTCCTTTCAAAAACTATTCTAATGCTTGAATTATTGTATATTATAATTCAACTGATGATTTATTATGGATTTTATGTTGAAATCCTCATATTTTCCAATTATGATTTTGTAATGTGGATTTGTGGATGATTGTAATTACCCTAGTATGCTTTGAGGGTATTTATGATATGTTCCTCAAAAGTTATGATGATATATACATTGAGTATTCCTATGACTTATGCTTTTCCACTATTTTCATGTTGATGTTCAAACTTAGTAAATTTTCATGCATTCAACTAAAATGTCTCTGTAAGCATGTTTTCAAATTTTTTATGCATGACCAGCATACTTGTTGTATTTCTGCACTCACGCCTACATGTCCTACATTTTCTCCAAGTGTAGGGTCCGGTTCTCAAGGTGATCATCGTTGTGACTAAAAGCTTGGATTTGCTTATTCTCCTACTTGCTGGTGAGTCCTCATGATTTGAGGACGGTTGTTATCTCATTGTAGTTCATTTCTTGTATTTCCCTTTTAGACTATGTTGTATTGTGTGTGTCCGTTTTCTTATTCGCATGTTGTAATAGATGACTCTATTAAGATTTAGAGTCTAGACATCCTTTTCTTTAAATGAAAATTTAGACTTCAAATGCCTTTTTACTCTTATTGTTCCATTTCTTTTGTTATCATATGTTGAGTGGTTTGTATGGAGTCCTTCGAGGGTCTATACAACATGTTACATCTAGAGGATACCCTTGGGTCATAACACTAACATTAAAAAAATACTTGATGGCTTAAATTTGAATGATAAAATTCAGTTATAAATTAATGAAATGACTGGCAAAAATCTAATTAATTAAGATTAAGATCTAAAAAGAAGACATGATCACATAATTCATCATACAAAAAAAGAAAATAATCCTTATGTTATTACCGTGTAGCATGAACTGTATCACTCGAACTACGTCTCCCCCAGCACAAAATGCTTTTCCTTTTCCCTATATTGAAAAATAAAATAACAATTAGTGTCTAAAGGTAGGAACTCTAAATACATATAGACATGATATTAGTTTTAAAATGTTTATATTAATCTATAGAATGCATTTATGTCATAAGTTCAGTAAAAAGATGAAACTAACAAAGACTAATGCAACACCTCGAACTTTGGTCAGTTCTTAATCTCATGTAAATTTTAAACGATCATATATTTTAGCACAAAAAGAATTAGAGGTTCCATGAGCTATCAAACTGAAGGTCTAAGAGTCTTCGTATAAAATTTCCAAGTGTGCCAAATTTAGAGCTCGGAGTAAGAAGTTATGGTCATTTTATTGAACATCTCTAGTTAAGGCATTTCATCCCTTTGAGAAAGGGATATTTTGGAATTTTCATACCTGACACAACTTGACCACATTTTCCTCACCCTGGTTAAGGTTCTAATCAGACGCAAAATTATTTTTCACATTCTAATATTCTTAGACTTTTAGGGCTAAGTTTCAGAGAGGAAAAGAGGAGTTTCAAGCGTTCTTCCAAGAATTAAAGAATTTCGCCAAGAACTAGGGTTCTTTCAAGATATGTAAGTTTCTCATAGTGTTGGGTTTGTTCTCCCTCACACAAACCATGAAATTTTATTCGTGAATTCCTTCTTGAAATTGTTTGTATTGAGATTCTTGAGAAGTTCTTAAGTTTTAACTTTTATTCTTTAACAATAGAGTTTTGAGTTCTTGAGGTGAGGGTCTTGCAAATGAGTGGTATTTCTTGATATAATTTGAGTGATATTTCATTGAATTTATGTTGGGTTAATGAATAAACGATTGTTTGGAAGAAACCCATCGATTCTACATGAATTAGGACCCGAAGTTAAACAAGAAAATTCGTTAGATTTTTGGATTCAGGTTGGGGCAATGCACTCCCATAGCGGCAGGAGGGCCGACACCCTGCACCGATAGTGCACCCCAAAGTACTCCAAGTACTTTTCGGCCTAGCAAGATGCATCATTGATGCGCCAGGGTTGCCAAGCCCATTTCTTCTCTACTCTTCATCCCGTGTGAATTATTTCAAATCCTGCCTTCGGTCTCTTCTTGATATTATTAACTATTAAAGTCATCATGAGTCCTTGAGAGATCCTATAGATCCTAAATCACATCTTTTTATTTACACTTCAAATTAAATTAAATTTTAGAGGAAAGTTCAAGAGGTCCCTTTGTATCAAATTTGCGAACTCTTTTGCAATTAACTAATGTTTTGAACTAAATCTAGAGTAATTGAGTATTAGGAGGAGGACAGTTGCGTTCATGTTTCAGAATGAGTAAAAAGGAACTAAATATTCCCAAGTATGTAATACTTTTATAGTTAAAAGAAAGAAACATCAATTCCTAAATGACTTTACAAGTTCGAAGAAGTCCTAGAGTATTATCTTTTTTAAGAGGATCTTTTAAGTAATTACCTCAAACTGAGAAAGAGATATATTTTTACACATTTTAGTATGAGTTATATTTATAGTAGTAGTATTTAGCATCAATATGTGGGATAAGTTCAGACAACTCAAAATTATCATAAACCATGTATGCCAACATGGGTAAAGGATCATACTTTTTGGATGATTTCTTATTGCTTTTAAACATAGCTTAATGGATCCACTTAGTTGAGGTATTCAATATCCCGCCAAAGTATAGTATAGTTCTGACAGTGTGGACAAAATGTTATATAGCTCATATTGATGGTTGTCAGTTAGAGAATCTCCCAAATAAGAGTAGAGTTTGTTATTGCGTTTTTAATACATTTTGAGGTGATAATTACTATTTTAAATGCTTAATGTATTACATCTCTATTGTTGATTTCATATTGAGTTGAGTTGATGTGAGTATTCCTTTCAACCTTGTCAGATCAATTATCTATTGATATTAGTTTTACCCTTACATGCTTGTACATACAATACACTAACGTTATTCAACCTGCATTTTTTATGATGCAAATAAAACTGTTCAGGGTCATAAACAGGCGCTCTATTAATACCATTTGCATTCCAGTTAGCTTTGATGAGCCTCCTTTCTATTCATAGGGTTCCACATATACATTTTTAGCTTTGTTAAGATATCGTTGGTCTTGTACCAACATCTATCGTAGTATTTACAGGTTTTATAGACAATAGTACTTTAGGATTATTTCATTTTTTGTTGATGTTTTGAGACTTTGAAGATTATTACTTATGTTTATTTTAAGTACTTTCAAACATTTGTTGAGTTGAGTTATTTTTTAAACTTTTGAGTTGATCTTTACAACTGAAGTTCTTATTGTGTTGAGCAAGTATTTCTCTTAGTAGTGAGTCAGGACAAGGGTTCGCTTGGGGACCAATGATGATTCTCGAGTTTATCTTTACAAGTGAAGTTTTTTTTTGTTGAGTAAGTCTTACTCTGAGTAGTGATCCAAGTCAAGGGTTCGCTTGGGGACCAACGAAGATTCTCAAGTGACGTCCACATCCAAGGTGTACGCTCAGGGCGTGAAAACTAAATACTAGCTAGAATACCCATTTATCATGTATCATATTGCTTACAAATATTTTAAGTGAATGTTAGACGGTAGATCATTTTATTTTTTGATAAAATACAAAACATAATTCAGCTGTATCAAGGGGCCTAAAATACCCTTGAAGGGTATTTTGGACCTAATAGGTTGGTGGGAAGGGTATTTTGGATCCAATAGGTGGGTGGGAAGGGTATTTTGAAGTCAAAGTTAGATGGAGGATAATTTTATACCATTTCTAATACTTTAGGGGTATTTTAGGCCCTTTTCCGAATAAAAAATACACTTCAAAAGATAAAAAGTAACAAAGAGTGGAGTGGACTAAGTTAGACCCGACCCAAAAGAACTATAAGAGAATTGTTGGTGTATCAATATTCTATCTAACAATTTTTTCCAAGTGTTGAGAAAGTACCTAAAATGTTGTTAAAGTTTTATCGTCAAAACAGTTTCTTTGTCCTTATCCTCCCCTAGATTATCTTCCATCTCGATTTTAATTAAACTTCTAAGAGTTACGTTCTACATCAAGCATTCATTGTTCCAAAATGAGTTCTTTCTTTCGTTTTTCCTTTCTTGCTACTCATATTTGTCCTTTAGAATAATTTTATTGTATCTCCTCTTGATTTATATAACAATCCATATTTTTTTAAAGTTAAGTTCTGAACCACTCTACATATGCATATAGATGCTCTGTACGGGGTGAGCCATAATTATGCATAGTTGTTAAAATAAATTGCCAAGTGTAAAAGATATTTTGTTGATAGAATTAAGGTCATAAGAATCCTCTAGTATAACATTGAGGTTAAAGCTTCTAATAAATTAAGTTTCGGTACAAGATTTTACTTTGTTCATGTAAAAATGAGCATATCTCTTAGAATATGAAGAGTTATGTGTCTCATTGTCCATCAAATTAAATGCCTTTGAGCCTTGTTTTCCAACTCTGTCAACCTCACATCACTCTGAGATCTGGGTCAAAAGTTATGATCATTTTAGTTTTATGAGACATTTTATATTGCTTATGCATTTGGTTAGTGTTGAATAATATTATGAAATGGCAAAACACCAGTTGAGGAAAAATTTAGAATCATATCATTTGTACATGCATTTCGCCTGCGTTGAACAATTTTGCATAGGTTTTTCGCGGTAAAAATGTGATTGGGACAATGAGAAATCATTTAAGGTTGATTGAGGCATGTAGCTAGAGTCATGGATTTGTAGGGTAAGTGATGGTTTGATAAGCCCCTTTGTCTTTACTAGAGAGTAGTAAATATCGTCTAATTTTCACGATAGAATATAAAGAAAGAGTTGTTGCTTAGGATGATTCATAGTATACTTGCAACAAGAAATGAGTTTACATGATGATAACTGTATGATCAATCACTTGTCATGATGTCTAACTAGATTAGTGTTTCTCAATTTAATCTAGTATTTGTTAGTTAGTATAGTATATAGAAAATTGTGGTACTATCCATGTTCTCTATAGACTAAGCTTGAATTTTAGATGAGTATCATGATAAAGAAAAATGATGGCATTATAAGGGTGATGATGTTATTTTTGCGATTGGGTCTAATATGCTTGACATATCGTATATGAGAAATTAATGTTAACCTACAATAAATGTGATGGTACTAGCATAGTTCATTGACCCTTAGATTAGAACAATATATTGTGCCTAAGTCACTAGATGAAGAAAAACCTTAAGATGTGTACCCAAGATAGTATATTAGTATGATTATCTTATATATTTGTAGCACATTACAACTCCTAGTTAGACTTAAACATAGTAAATGCATGCAATTAGATTTAGACCATGGTAAGAGTATTATCCATATATACTCTTGTGGGAACTATGAAGTTGCAGCTAGTAAAGTGTAGTGTTCAGAATTAAGAGCATAGCTAGGAAGTGTTTTTATTCTTAAAAGCTATCAGTCATGCCTCCCAAGGAATCTTAGTTCTATACTTACTTAATACCCAAGGTACCCATATTCTATGTTGAATTACTTCACATATAGAATGTCATGTTCTAAACTATATCATCCATGCTTTATAAACCCATGTCATCTGTTGGCACCTAATTTTGACTGACCTTTAATCTTTTTTTAGGATTACTATTCGATTAAATACGTATTTTAATATTTTATTTAAAGTTAAAAATTTTAATCGATTTTCCTTGAAAATCATATATTTTAATAAGTTCACTTAATAAAATTATTGTAAATGTTATTAAAATATTTTAAATAATTAATGAATTAATTTAAGTGATTTTCAATTAAATAGTAATTCCTAAATTTTCCTCAAAATCATTTAAATCTTAACATATTTTATTCTAATTTCTTTCAATTCTAGTCACTCCACTTCAAATTTTATTTCAGTCATAACCACTCTTTCATTCAATTCTAGTCAATTTAATTGCAATTTTAGCCTTTCCATATATTTTCCCATCTGATTTCAAGACTTCAACTACTAATCTCATCCGTTCATTTAAATATTTAAATTCTAATCGAATCCTAACCCTACATCTCTATCTAATCTAACGGTTGAAATCAACTTTTCCTATCTCTCTCTTTAACACCAAAAGATCCAAAACCTAAAAATTTTCTCCCTCTCTTCTCCTCACCCTCTCTCTGCCTACATCTTCTCTCTCCCTTTCCCGGCAGCCGCCTACCCTCTCCCGTCGCTCCTCCTCCCTCTCTCTCTCTCCCGGTGACCCCCTCCTTCTCTCCTCTTCTTCCCCTCTTTCTCCCTCCATTCTTCTCCTCTGCCCGCCTCTTACTCTTCTTCTGCTCTTCCCCTCTCTCTTGAGCAGTCGTCGCCCCTCCTCCCTTTGCTCTCCTCGGTGACCCCCTCCTTCTCTCCTTTTCTCCCTCTCGTTTTGCTCTTCTCTCCTTTTCCCTCTTCTTCCCCTCTTTTTCCCTCCGTTCTTCTCCTCTCTCTGCCTCCCTCTTCTTTTCTCCCCCTCTTTCCCTCCTCACTCCCCTCCCGTCTCTTCTTTGTAGGTTCCAACAACTGTAGTAGTGATACAGAGCAGCCTACGAGCGAAATATAAACATCACCAGCAAAAAAACAACGAGCTCCGACGGAGCCTCCTCTATGAGATTTCAAAGTTATTTAAAACTGATCTATTAGAGTTCCGTTCAGGTTTGATCCCTCGTTCGTCTGATTATTTAAATTCTTAGCATTACTTTGACGTTCATGGATGTCCTATGGAAAAAAAAAAGAACCAATATATGTTTTTATCCTATCAATTGTAATGGAGTTGGTCTAAAAAATTCTTCAGAACTTCAAATGTTTTCTATGATTTGCCTTTATCTGTAGAGATGTGATGCACTAAATCATTGACCCATAATTGATAAATTCAAACAACTTTTCTGTAAATTAAATGTAATTTAGGCGTGACCGTTTGTCGTGACCGATATTTTCTAACTACGCAGGGATTGAAATCTGATTGATATTCACAAAAGTTGGTATATTTTTGCTTCATGCTTTAAGGAAAATTGGTCAATTTTTACTACTTCATGATTATGATAAAAATCTTTTTTATTCTTTGTTGATATTTTTACATTGTTAATTTGGCTTGATAATTGTTCCTCCATATCAATCAGGATCCCATAAATATAATAATTTAGCTAATTGCTTGGTCAAATTGCGCTTTTGCTTTGATTTAGATTTTTGCTTATCATTAACTTTTTTTTTGCTTACCCATAATTAATTTAGTTTAATTTATTGGACACTCTTGGCTATGCTTAGTTTGATTAACGAATGGAAGAAAAAGCGCTACTTCTTTCCTTTTATTTTCCTATTTGCTAATTCTAATATTGATTGATAGTATATAAATTGTTTCCTTTTTCCTTTTTAAAAGATATAATTATTTTATTTCCTTGTGGCTAATAGTGTTTAATTATGGCAGCCCAACTCTTGCTTGCTCTTTTTTGGTAAAAATTAACCTTACACTTGGTAAAATAAATACATAAAATAAAAAGTGATAAAATATATGATTTGACTCTTCTTTATTTAAGGGGAAAATAATATTTCTCTTCCTAATTTATTCCTACCTGCTTATATTTTGAAGTGGTATTTTTTTATTTGGTTAATTTGAATCTCCTTTTGGGTAAGGAAAATAGTATATTTATTTAATTCCTCAAAACATTCTTTTCCTTATGTGTTCTCCCCTTTTTTGGTATATAAATAAGACTCCTTCCTTCATTATTTCACACTCTCACATATTGATATTCACTTTTAATACAAATTCTCTCATTACTCTAAACTCTCATCTTCCACCTTTTTCATACTTTAGAAATTGCTCTCTATTCTTGAAAAGAAATAACAACTCTAGTTAGGCTTTGGATCATTCTTTCTTGTTGTATTGCTATTGTGAATTGAAAACCTTACTAAAATCCTTCATTGCGGACATATAATTTTGCATAACCGGTAAGTACCTTCTATTAGTTTAATTTTTGTATTGTTAGCTTTATATATGTACCATGTGATAAGTGTTATTCTTGCTATCATCTTTTATGTGTTATTTCTTGCTCGTACTCTCATTTTACTTTAACAAGGTTTTGAACTTGAAGGTTCAAGCTGTTGAAGATTGCTTAGAAGAAATTTCCAGACTAGTTTATTATTGAAGTTTATGTTAATATTGTATTTTTTTCTTAGACTTGTAATATTTTGTATAACGCTAACTCTAAAACACTCGCATAAATAAAATATTTGAGGGATCGCCTAAGGGGAGGGGGATTTACATGCTACGTGTTTCATTTAGCACATTTATTTGTGTTGTCATACCATAATTTTATCAAGACCAAAAAGTCCTTAAATGTTCAACCTTATTAAAAATCTATTCGGAGTGTTAATCAACTTATAAATACAAGTGTTTATGTAAATTAGGTCAGTTTTACATTGTTTGTTCCTTGACATATGTACATTAGACTCAACTTTGTTATATGTAGGATTATATTATAAGTGCTTATGTTTAATGATTTGTTTGCAATAACTTATTTGATGTTATACAGTATGCCTATAGGATCAATGATTTTTTTTAGTATAGTTACACTTAGAAATCATGCTTATAGAATGTAACTAATAAAATAATGTTAATTAATTAGTTTAAATTAATCAACTTTTTTCTAATAACTTAAGCAATTTAGTTAGTGAATCAAGTTTTAATAACATTAATAACTTAGAAACTTTTCAACATTGCTTATTGATTAGAATTCATGTCTACAATTAGATATCTTTCAACGTCTTAAATTGTTTGGACATTATTTTTTAGTCCATTATAATCTTTGGCATGTTTAAGAAACAATAATTTGGTAAACTGAAATAGATATCGTCTTTCTTATTATTCTTGCTCCATTACTAATTAAATATTTGTAAAATAATAAATTTTCTACCACTTATTAATCATATTCTTGCATTTGCTACTAATTAAATCTTTCTCATTAATGTATCTTATTAACTGCCTGCAACTTGAAATAAGGTTTTTTGCATTAACAATTTCCTATAACTTCATTACTAAGTTATTGTCTGCATGAATGTTCTGTTAGCTTTTAAATTAAATTTTATGACATGATTATTTGGTTTTGTTAAAGTTATTGTTCAATCCTTTTTAAAACTCTGGGTTGGAATTGACATGCTTTTAAAACTATATAATAAGCACTATCTCCTGACCTATCGTTAGTGGAAAAGCCAAAGGAATTACGAGATCTAATTCCAATATTTTTAAATTAAGACGACGCGTCCCGGGAGTAGCACCTACCTATGATTTTTAAAAGGGATTATATGTATTTATATGTAAATATTTATGTGACTATGTGCAAACTAAATCCTTTTAAAATCATCTTCAAAGTATAATTTTTTTTTTCTAAAACCGACCTCAAAACGAAATTGTTTCTATGATGGAGGAGCGTGATTAACAATATCGTGGCATCATCCCTTTAAAGAGACAAATATTTTTTAAAAAAAAATTCTATCCAAAATTTGCTCAATTTTTAAAAACATTATTTTTGCACATCTTATTCTTGTTTGGTGCGGCATAATAAATTAAATTGAATTATTTTTATATATATTTGTACATATTATATCTTCTTGTTTATCTTTTAGTTAATTGCTTGATATTTGGTCAATATTTTATGTCACATAGATCGTATGATCAAATAATAAATAATTAAAGCAATCTTAATTGTTTAATAATTTATTTGGGGTAGCTTAAAATAAAAAATTAGAAATTTATTGGCTTATCTATTTGTCTATTTTTGTCTCCTCACTTATCTTTATTTAACTGGTTAGTATTTGTTGTGTTTATTATTTCCATCAGTTTTTTAGCATACTTAAATAATCAATTAAAATAATAATATGAGTTATTTGTTCGACTTGTTATATCATATTATCTCGTATGCTAAATTGAATAAAAATGAGTTTAATTGTTTATTTATTGTTATCACCTAGTCTTGCATGTTTAAATTAACCAAAAAAATTAATTCATTAATATTATGTCATCACTTAGCAAGTATATTGTAACGACCCGCTAGGTCGTTTTGAGAACTAGGACTAGTTTGACTCCTTTTGAAAATTTAAAGGGGTATTTTTAAACTATTAGATAACTATGAGTACCCAATTGATGAAACTTTTATTAAATAAATAATTAGAAAATAGGTTAGTGGAGTTTCACGGTTAATAATTTCTTATTTAGAAGAAAAAGAAAACGAAAAGTGGGGAGGCAAAACCTTACCACAGGCGACCAGCAAGAGGTAGAAAAATAATAGCCATTGTTCAGGTAAAGATATGAGATATTCGTTCTTTTCAATTCTATATATAGTTATATATTGTTGGAGTGCTTGGGATTATGTTATTATTTTATGTTATATTGATAATGGGTGATAAGAAATAATGGGTAAGTTGGATATGATTACTAAATTATATTATATTGTTAGCAATTGAGTTAGTATTCAAAAAAAAAATATATATATATATATTAAAAAAAATCGATTGAAGTCGAATAGTTCAATGGCTGCAGGTTAATGTTTTCTGGGATTTTGTCAAAAGAATTTATCATATTTATTATTAGTTTCAGAATGGTAGGAATAAGATTGAGCCAATTATTGGAAAATCATTGTCAATGATTGTCAATGATTGGAATTGGATAAATATTTTAGGAAATTGGCACTTCGTTACAAATGGGTTTCTACAAAAAAAAAATGTATACAATGATAATAGATTTTTTAATTGGAAATTAATGGTGGAAGTTTTTTTTTATGTTTTTATGTTTGGATTATATAGTGGAGGTGATAAAAATGGATGCCAATCATTGGGCAACCATATGCCAATGATTCAAATGGGAGATGCTTGAATTAGCAGTACAGAACGAAGGGGAAAAAATGGGAAAAGGGGAGGGGCGTTCCACTTCTGCCAATGGGTGGAAATTTGGTTCATATTTTATTCATATATTAAAATGCTAGTTTTTAATATATTGGAATTGGTAATTAATTATTAGGTGTTATTTTATATGATCTAACATTGAATTTTAGTCTGTTTGAAGAGGTTAGAGTTAAGTTCTTGGCTTGAAATTTAGCAGGTATGAAAATTTTTGCATGCCAATATATATCAAGATTTGGAGTTTGTTGAAAAAAATGAGTGAGTGTTAGCGTCTATGATAGACATATAATAATCTGAATATCTACAAAAATTGCTTACTTACGAATATCGCAAAATTGGTACATTGGGAACGTTCCGAAACCTAGCGAAAAGGAAAGGAAAAATCTTAAAAGATTCGTGGCACAAGCTCGGCATCTAAGGTATGTTAAGACTTGTTAGACTTGTTGAAGGACGTTTTCCTAATTAAAGATTAAAAATAAAAATAGACAAAAGGGTAAGGGGAAAATATGGTGGTCTCGTATCAATGGTGTGACGGGCATTGGTACGAGTACCGGTGTTACAAAATTGAAAATTTCTATTATAGAATGTGGATTGAAATTTGAGAATGCCAAAGCATATGGGCATTAGCTGATATATTATTGACTTGAATTCCTTGTTGATTGTGTTTTATTTATATCACTCGTATAGTTGAGATAATTGAGGTGGTTATGTATTATATTCATATTGATTGATTGAGATGCATCATCATCCCCTCTATTGAAACAATATTTTGCACATGCATAGAGATGAGACTGAGTATAAGTTGGGCACGTGGAGATCGTCCGTGCTGGGGATGGTGAGATGTTAAGATTGTAATTTGGGCACGTGGAGACCGTCCGTGCGAAAATTGTTTGATATTATGATATTGCGTTGAGATCGTCCGCACAGACACGTGGAGATTGTCCGTGTCGGTATATGGACCTCGCGAGTCCCCCATGGGTCATGAACTCTCAATGTATTTGCGAGGAGTATCATGTATATACGGTTGAGTGAGTACTGTGTATTCTGAGACATAACATTACATGACATCATATTGCATTGCATTTCATCCCATCATTCATTCTTGATGACTATATGTTTCGTTTGGTGTTTGGAAAATATTAAATGTTGATTTCCTTTATTGATGAAACTTAAATAGTAGTGTAATATATATATATATACTTGTACAATTTAAGAATTTATTTTCTTATATAACTCCCGTCACTACTTCTTCGTTGTCGGTCAATGAGACATACTGGGTACACGTGGTTTCGTACTCATACTACGCTTGTTGCACTCTTGTGGTGCAGATTCAATTCCGAGTAGAAGCACATCTCGTGGAGCAATTTGAGTCCGAGCTTGGAGTTGTGGTGAGCTGCTTGGCTGTTCCGTGGCCCACACCTCCCTCTATCTTTTATTTATTTTGTTATTAGTATTCAAACAGGATATCCCTTATGTTAGATTTGTCATTTAGTTTCAGACCTGCATCGAATTTTAGAAGCTCTTGTACTTAAGACACCAATTCATGGGGTGATATATTTTATCTTCCGCATTTCGTACTTATAAGGAACTCAATGTTGGAGATTCTTCCTAAGCGTTGGTCTGTTTACTCATTTGTTGGTTTAGTTGGGTTAATATGTTGGGTTGGCTTACCTATTGGTTGGGAACATAGGTGCCATCACGACTTGAAAAATTTGGGTGGTGACAAATTTGGTATCAGAGCCCTAGGTTCATCGGTCTCAAGAGTACAGGAGCAATGTCTAGTAGAGTCTTGCGGATCGATATGAAGACGTCCATACCTATCATCGAGAGGCTATAGGACATTTAGGAAATAATCTGTTCTTTTATTCATTATCGTGCACACTTGACCTTGTAGAAATTCTAATCTTGATATTTCATTCTCTCTCTCAGATGGCGAAGAATCGTACATCGGCAAGTGGTCGTCAGGATCCTATTCCTGCGCCTGCTTCTGGGAACACTGTCCGAGGTAGAGGTAGGAGACGAGCTCGAGGTCGGGGTAGGGGCCGTGTTGCAGCACCTGTGGATGTTCAAGTACCAATAGCTACCTAGGGTGGTGATAGGGCCGTACCTCCTGATGCAGAGGTTATTCATGGGGATGTGCTAGATCGTGTCGAGGGAGATGGGCCAGCTCAGGCTCCAACCAGTACTATTGTCCCCCCAGTGCTTCAAGTTACCTTGGCTCGTATGTTAGGAATCCTAGAGGGGATGGCCCAGGCAGGAGCTTTGCCTGTCACTTCTGATGGCTCACAGACCCGTGTTGGAGGTCAAACTCCAGATCCGATAGTTGCTCCAGATTCTCAGACTCCCAGGACTCAGCCAGCTGCCGCTGTAGCTCCTCATTTGGATAGTATGGAGTTTCTAGCTATGACATCACATTTGGTGAACAGGCCTTCTATGACTATTGATGAGCAAAAGATATTTGGGAGGTTCAGACTAATGAATCCTCCTACTTATACTGGTGACTTAGCTGAGGATGCATATGAATTCATAGTTAGTTGTCATGAGAGGTTGCATAATGTTTGATCAGTGGAGTCTCATGGAGTTGACTACACAGCGTTTCAGATGACTGGCTCTGCTAAGCAGTGGTGGAGGTATTATATTAGTAGTAGGCCAGCTGGATCTCATCCACTATCCTGGACTGAGTTTACTCAGGTATTTCTATCCAAATTTGTTCCACGCAGTGACAGGGAGCACAAGAGGGCCGAGTTTGAGGGTTTGCAGCAAAATGGTATGTCAGTTGCAGAGTATGAGGGTAAATTTCATGCCTTGGCTAGGCATGCTTCGATGATACTTCCTACAGAGGCTGAGAGAGTGAGGAGGTTTGTTAAGGGGTTGATTATTCCGATCCGTCTAGGAGTTTCTCAGGTTCTTTATACGGTGTTCCATTCGTAAAGTGGTAGATGCTGCTAAGGAGTTGGAGAAGATTCGGCGTGAGGGATTTGAGCAGCGAGAGGGCAAGAGGACTCGTTATTCAGGTGATTATGGTGGTGCTCCGCCTAGGAGTCTGGGTTACTTGGGCAGAGGTTATCACCCTCAGTCCAGCAGACCCATTCATGCTGCTATACCAACGTCTGAGGCTGGTTACGCTAGGCATAACTCTTCGAGCTCGGTACATACTTCGCAGGGTTCATCTTCTAGACCTGTAGTTCGTGGAGGGCATTCTGGTCATTCAGCTTCCTCTCATCAGCCTGTGTCTCATAGGGGTTGCTTTGAGTGTGGTGATATGGGACACTTTGTGAGAGACTGCCCTAGGACCAGACGTGGTGGCTTACATCAGGGTTCTCAGGCTTCGACTTCCAGGGCTGCACAACCTCCAGCTAGGAGTGGTGCACAGAATGGTAGAGTTGGTTCTCATTCAGGTAGAGGTGGTTCTCCTTCTGGTCGAGGTGGTGGTCGTTGATATACCGTGGTTTCACGGTATAATTAATGCTTTTTCCTTAAGTTTAGTATGTCCAAAAGCCTTTTTGTGCTAATCTTGATATAAGTTTCTCTTTGTTTTGCAGGAAATCTGTCCAAAGCTGAATGCGGAGATTTTGAGCGAAAATTGCAGAAGAGACCACCTACGGAGCTTATGACGGTCCGTCGTGCTTGTGACGGTCCGTAGGTGGCAGCGTAGAAGCTTTGAAGGAAGATGGAATTCGACCAAGTGTGGGATCACGAAGTTTGTGACGGTCCGTCATGGCCATGACGGTCCGTCCGCAGTCCGTTGTGAAGATCGGAGAAGTGATCCCAGCATCTGCATTCCAAGAGTTGAAGTATTTTGAAGCGAAGACCCTCGACGGACCGTCGTGCCTATGACGGTCCGTCACACTTGCCGTCGAGGGAATGAAGAAAGCGGCGAAGAAATTGGACAAGTATGGGACGACGGATCCCACGACGGTCCGTCATGACTCTGACGGTCCGTCGAGTAGTCCGTCGACCCGGCCAGCGTTTGGCGATTTCGTAAATTAGAATCCTTGTTTAATTAGGTTTTTATTTTTATAAATAGTTCGAAAAACCTCGTTTTTGGGGTTAGACTCTTTGATTATCAAATTCCATATAGTTAGACTTTGTGATTATTAGACTTGGTGTTTTTGAGTGTTTGATTATTGGAGATTGATACAAGTGATTTTTGGTGATTAATCAAGCATATTTTTGGACTTTATTCTTTCTCATTGAAGTAAGTACATGAATTCTAATTTAACATATTTGAATATTGTGTTTATGGCTATGAGTAACTAAATTCCATAACTAGGGTTGTGGGAACCATAGGCAAGTAATGAGATAAACCCTAACTAAAATAACAATTCTAGAATAGTGTCTTGCATGTATTAATAATTCTTTCGCTTAGAAGTCTTTTTAACGGATGATCAACGTTAGAACTCGCCTTAATGCTACTTGCCGGACCAAGGAGGTAGCTAATAGGAAAAGAATTATTAACATAGATTTAGTGTATACTATCTAATAGGCTAGTATTGATTGGTACAAGGTGATAACTTAGTAAAATATCGAATACGATGCTTAATATGAGGTAAAGATAAGTGTTAGGAAAGCAACACACGTAGCCGGACCAAGGTGCGGAGTGAGATTTTCTAGACGCCGGACCAAGGATTTAGAAATACATAACTTATCACTTTGCATGCAAGATACTAGGAAAGAATTGTTATAGTTAGAATTATCAAGTTACGAACCTGTGGGGAACACGTAAACCCTAGTTGTTTTAATTCATTGATTAAAACCCACTATTAAAAGTCATTAACCTGTCTCTTTCAACTACATTAGTTATTTTTACTCATTAGGTAATACAAACCCCCCTTTTTATATTTTTACTTTCCAAGAAAGTTATTGACCAAACGATAGTAATACTAGGTTAAAGTTAAGTCTAAACTATTTTCCTCGTGGGAACGATCCCAACCTCACTAGTTGGGTTATTTACTTGACACGACCGCTTTACTTCTCATTTGAGAAGTAAGTTTGAGCGTATCAAATTTTGGCGCCGCTGCCGGGGAAATTTAGCTTTTAGATTAACTTGAACTTATTACTATAGTTTAGTTGATATTTTCTTGATTTTACTTTGTTTTATTGTTTTTGATTTCCTTGCAGAACTATTCTCCGTGTATGCCAAATACACGAAGCGGAAGAGAACCATTGTTTCCCTACGATCGTGAGTTAGAGCGTACACTGCGCAACATGAATCAAAACTTGGGAATCAATGATGAGGACCCAAACCAGAACATCCCACTCTCCTGGTGATGTTGAGTCGAATGTTACCCAATGCTCGGGTGAACATCAGCGGAGGGGAATCCGCTCCACGGCCCCAAGCATACTACGAGGCTATGATAACATAGCGGTCGGATGGGCCACCGGTTACGCCTCCTTTACCCACAGGCCACACTTTTGTGGTAACTAGTAGTCGATGCAAATGCTCACCGCCAGAGGTTTGTTTTCGGGGCTACCTTACGAGGATCCACATGCCCGTATAGCTAAGGTAAGAGGCGTGTGTAAGAGTTGCGTGGGGAGGCCTGATTTGGATCTAGATGTAATAGGTCTCGAGTGTTTCCTCTCTCACCGACGGGAGAGGCTGCTATGTGGTTTCTTGAGCTCCCATACAACTCTATCTTCACTTGGAACCAACTACGGGATGTCTTCTTAGCACGCTACTATCCGGTCTCCAAGAAATTAAACCACAAAGACAGGGTGAATAACTTTGTGGCACTACCAGAGAGTCGGTTAGTAGTTCTTGGGATAGATTCACCTCATTCTTGAGAAGTGTCCCAAATCACCGTATTGATGATGAGTCATCAAGGAATACTTCTATCGGGACGGGATGATAACAATAAAGCGGTCTTTGGACACTATAGCGCGGATCTTATGGAGAATGTCCTTACGCAGATTGCTTTGAGAAGTTAGAAAAATCTCCGTAACAACAAAGCTTGGAGTACTAGGAAGTCCGATCTGAGGAGAAATACCTTCGCGGTAGTCCACTCCACAACCCACCACAGATGATATTCGTGAAGAAATGGCTCGGATGAGAACCGAGCTTGGGTTGGTACTAAAACATGTCGTTGGGAGTGCGAAAAAGATTAATGCAGTCAACTACTTGGCTAAACCACCACCTCCAAACGATGAGTGTTATTATGAGGAGGATTCCTATGCGATGAATGAGCAGATGGGGGTTTCACCAAGTGCCCAAGGCTCTAATCAGAAAATTGGCGCCAAGGTCAAGGGAACCAAGGTCGGAACTATGGTAACTACAATCGTGAGGGTCATTATGTCCGAGATGGAAACTACAATCGCGACAACAACTTCAACAGGGTAGCTATGGTAACAAAAGCAGCGAGGAATGGACCTATGTTCCTCCTCAAAATCGTGAAGTTACTCCCAGGGGATGGTGGAGGTAGTATGTCGCGAGTTGAGGATATGTTGCATAAGATGATGAGGAGGTTCGATGCTAGTGATGAGCAAAATAAAGAGTTGAGGAATGATCTAGCGGGTATTGGGAAAAAAGTTGATACCCATGCAATATCAATTAAGCAACTTGAGTTACAATTGGCCCAATTATCCAGAATCGTGAACACACGACAACCGGGCACTCTTCCTAGCAACACTGTCCAAAATCTGAAAAATGATGGACATTGTATGGCAATTACTACTCGCGGTGGCAAGCAAACCATTGATCCACCTATGCCATCTGATGAGAATAAGGTGACAACAGAATCTGATAAAGTGGTAGAAGTTGATGCTGAATTAGATGATAACACTGCAAAAGATGCTGAAATGCCTAAAAAGGTGACTCACATGCCTAGGCCACCACCCCATTTCCTCGGAGATTAGTGAAAAACCGAGGATGGTAAATACCGCGTTTTATAACAATGTTGAAGCAACTTTCTATCAATGTCCCTTTGGTAGAAGCTTTAGAACAAATGCCCGGTTACGCCAAGTTTATGAAAGATCTGGTCACAAAGAAAAGATCGGTCACTTTTGAGGATGATGATAGAATGCAGCATTGTAGTGCTATTGCTACAAGATCTCTGGTCCAAAAGAAAGAAGATCCGGGTGCGTTCACCATTCCTTGTACAATCGGGCTATTACATTTTGCGAAAGCATTATGTGATCTGAGGGCAAGCATAAATCTCATGCCCCTCTCAATTAACAAGAAGTTGGGTTTGGGTGATCCAAAACCCACTGCGATGCGGCTACTGATGGCCGATCGAACAGTAAAACGGCCTATAGGGATACTCCACGATGTGTTAGTAAAAGTGGAGTCGTTCATATTTCCAGCAGATTTTGTTATTCTTGATTGCGAAGTCGATTTTGAAGTGCCCATTATTCTTGGGAGACCATTCCTTGCTACGGGAAGAGCCTTAGTAGACATGGAAAAGGGGCAGATGAAATTTCGGTTGAACAATGAGAAGTAACCTTTAACATTTGTAGGTCCATGAAGGCAGTGGTGAGCTCCAATCGGCATCTGCGATATCCTACAACATGGGTGAGACATTTGAGACACATATTGAAGAACGTCTAGGTGTCGAAGCATTAGCGGCGATGATAATGAACTTTGATAGCGATTGTATTGAAGAGTATGAGTCATTAGTCGCTCTTGACCGAGGTGATGTTCGGTTTAAACCAAAGAAGTTTGAGCTTGATATGAAGAATCGCGAGTCCCCACCCACGAAACCATCTATAGAGAAGCTCCAAAATTAGAACTAAAAGCTCTCCCACCTCATCTCGGTATGAATTCTTAGGAAAGGGTGACACTTTGCCGGTAATCATTGCGTCGGACTTGGATGCACAACAAAGTTCGTAGTTTGGTGACGGTACTAAAAAGGTTCAAAAGAGCTATTGGGTGGACTATTGCGGACATAATTGGGATCCCCGGTATTTGCTCTCATAAAATCCAACTCATGCCCGATCATAAGCCGAGTGTTGAGCACCGTAGACGCGAACCCTCCTATGCAAGAGGTTGTGAAGAAGGAAATCATCAAGTGGTTGGATCTGAGTCATATATCCAATCGCCGATAGTAGTTGGGTATGCCCGATTCGGTGTGTACCTAAGAAAGGGGGAATGCCTGTGGTCCCGAACGAAAAGAATGAACTTGTCCCAATGAGACCGGTTCTTGGATGGAGGGTGTGTATGGATTACCGTGAATCGAACTCATGGGTGAAAAAGACCATTTACCTATGCCCTTCATGGATCGGATGTTGGATAGACTTGCTTGGGAAAAGGGTGGTATTGTTTTCATGATGGGTATTAGGGTATAATCACATTTCTATTGCACGGAAGATCAAGAGAAAACCACTTTCACTTGTCCATATGGGACCTTTGCGTTCAGAAGAATGTCGTTTGGGTTGTGCAATGCACCCGCAACCTTTCAGAGATGTATGATGTCAATATTTTTTGACATGGTGGAGGATACTATAGAAGTTTTATGGATGATTTTTACGTGTATGGTGATTCATTCGAGCGATGTTTGTCCAATTTATCTCGAGGTCCTTAAGAGATGTGAAGGCGCAATTTAGTACTAAAGCTGGGAAAAGGGTCATTTCATGGTGAAAGAGGGTATTGTGTTGGGTCATCGCATTTGAGAAAAGGGCATAGAGGTTGATCGAGCTAAAGTTGAGGTAATAGAGACTTCCCACGATCTCTGTGAAAGGTGTGAGAAGCTTTCTTGGGCATGCAGGTTTTTATCGGAGATTCATCAAAGACTTTTCAAAGATTGCACACCCATTGTGCAAATTCTTGGAGAAAGAATGTAAATTTTGTTTTGATGAGTCCTGTCTTAAAGCATTCGGTGAGCTAAAATAGAAGTTAGTGTCTGCACCTATTATTATTTCTCGGATTGGAGCAGTCCATTTGAGGTAATGTGCGATGCTAGTGGGGTGGCTCTTGGTGTAGTATTGGGACGGACAAGAAACAAAATCCTTCACCCAATTTTCTATGCTAGTAAAGCCCTAAATGAAGCCCGGAAGAACTACACGATCGAGCAAGAACTCCTCATGATAGTCTTTGCTTTTGAGAAATTTCGCTCCTATTTGCTAGGTACTAGAGTCATAGTGCATCTTGACCATTCAAAGACCGAGATATTTGATGGCGAAAAAGGATCACGAAACCAAGGCGATTCGTTGGGTATTCTTTCTTTGCAAGAATTTGACTTTGAAGTCTTTGGATAGAAAAGGGACCGAAAATCAAGTTCTGATCATTTGTCCCGTCTAGAGGATGAAGCTATGAGAGGGTTAGGGGATAAGACTGACATTGATGATACCTTCCCCGATGAACATGTATTGGCTGCTTCACAAGACTTGATTCCATGGTTCGCAGATTTTGCGAACTATCTGGCTAGTGATATTGTTCCATCAGACTTGTCCTTTCATCAAAGGAAAAAGTTCATGTACGATGTGAAGAAGTTCTTTTGGGATGAACCATACTTGTATAGGAGTTGTGCCGACGGGCTTATTCAGCGTTGTGTTCCAGAATGTGAAATGTTGAGTGTATTGGAGGCATGCCATTCTTCACCTGTTGGCGGACATCACAGTGGTATCCGAACCGCTCACAAGATATTGCAATGTGGTTACTATTGGCCAACTCTCCGTCAAGATGCTCATGGGTTTGCTAAATCATGTGACAAATGTCAACGAGAGGGTGGTATTTCAAGAAAGCAAGAGCTCCCTCTAAACCCCATTCTTGTGATTGAGTTATTTGATGTGTGGGGTATTGACTTTATGGTCCCTTTTGTGAGTTCTCATGGGATGAAGTACATTCTTGTAGCAGTTGATTATGTATCTAAATGGGTCGAAGCCATAGCTCTCGCAAACAATGAAGGGAAGAGTGTCACTGCATTCTTGAAAAAGAATATATTTTCCCGTTTTGGCACTCCAAGGGCCATTATTAGTGATGGGGGTTCCCACTTCTGTAACAGATTGTTCAAGGGGTTATTGGAGAAATGCGGTGTTCGCCATAATGTGGCCACGCCTTACCACCCTCAAACTAGTGGGCAAGTTGAGGTATCGAATCGGGAGATCAAACAGATATTGTCCAAAACAGTGAATGCTAGTCGAACAGATTGGTCAAGGAGGCTTGATGATGCTCTGTGGGCCTCTGGACAGCTTATAAGACTCCCATAGGTATGTCTCCATACCAACTTGTATATGGGAAAGCTTGTCATCTTCCCGTTGAGTTAGAGCATAAAGCCATGTGGGCTATGAAGAAGTTAAAAATGGATTGGAGCGAAGGCTGAGCAACGGTTAAATGGGTTGAATGAACTTGATGAATTTCGCTTGAAAGCCTATGAAAGCTCAAATTTATATAAAGAAAAGATGAAGAAGTATCATGACAACAAAATTTAAAAGCGAGTTTATGGTCGGGATTTAGTGCTTCTATTCAATTCCAGATTACGCTTGTTTCCAGGCAAACTCAAGTCCAAATGGGATCGGTCCTTACAGTCACCCAACTATTCCCTCATGGAGCGGTTGAATTGGAAACTAAGGAGGGTGTGCGGTTCAAGGTGAATGGACAAACGCATAAAAATCTACCTCGGGCATCTTTGAATCGGCGAATGAAGTGATCGAGGCATACCATCTTGATGAAGTCCGAGTAATCAATGTGTCCCGGTCGTCGCGACATTAAATCAGGCGCTTTTTGGGAGGCAACCCAATACTTATCGTCTTTTTAATAGTAGCATTTTTCTATTAATGGGTTTTAAATTTGCAGGCACATCACCAGGAAATTCTGCAGAAAACTACTCTGCAGCAGCCACTGACGGATACATCGACGGACCGTCGCACACGTGACGGACCGTCGTATTTATCCGTCACACCAGGTACGTTTTTCTAAGTTTGAATTTAGGGCACACACGACGAAATCCACGACGGGTCGTCACACATGCGACGGACCGTCGTCGAGGAACCGTCGTGTGTTTAATGAAAGTAACCCGACCCGACCCGGACGACCCTTTTCAAAAACTGACCGTTTATACTCCCGCCCCTCCATATTTCCCCCATTATTTCCTCATTCCTCTCATCTCCCCTCTCTTTTAAACTCCCCCCTCACTGATCATTGCCTCCACAATCTTCCCAAACTTTATCACTATCAGTTACTTGTCGGTGCTGGTGTTTTTGGTATCTACCTTGCTACCTGAATCATTCCCCACTTGTGTTTTCTCCATTTCCAAGGTATGTGTCTCTAAATTTGTACTCATTTCTCTTGTATTTTTATTTATCAGTTTGTATTAGATTCGTTCTTAGTCGTATCTTGTTCCCTTGATATGCTTATATCTAGACCTAGGCTCTACATGTTTGAATTTGCCATGTTCATAACCCTAGACATAGGTGATTTCACATTAATAGTTTTCTAGGTAGTTGGGATAGACACATATAGGTCCACAACACTACAAGACCACGTGGGTTCATTGGGGTTGCTTAGGGTACTTACGATTACGTCTCGATAGTCGAGCGAGACCTCGATGACGGTCCGTCGTGTACACGACGGACCGTCGTAAGGTCCGTGGCATAAGCCCTAGCACCCTCCCCAATGACGCCTGTGACGGACCGTTGTCTTCACGACGGTCCGTCCTGCACGACCGTCGTGGTGGTCAGAGACCCCTCTGAAAAGGGTCTCCACAAAATTTTCCAAGTGTCTAACGATGGACACTTATGACGGATCGTCACACCCACGACGGTCCGTCCTGCACGACCGTCATGGTTGTCAGAGACCCTGTTTTTACGGGTCTCTAAAACTATTCTAAGTATCCTACGATGGACACTTACGACGGGCCGTCGTACACTCGACGGTCCGTCCTGGTTGACCGTCATGATGATCAGAGACCCCTCTTGCAGGGTTCTTTCTATGAACTTCGACCAAGTACAACACGACGGACCTCATGACGATCCGTCGTATCCACGACGAGCCGTCATCTGTCCCGTCGTGTGATACAGTTTCACTATCACTAACACACTATTTTAAATGTTTTATGTTGTATGGGCTTGCTTGTCCTGTTTGACATTACTCGTACTAATAGTGATCCTTTTCAGGTACTATCGACCATGGCACCCAAGCAAGACCGAGCTTACGCACGCGGGCGATCCAAGTCCGTGTCCCCGTCTGCACACTTGATCACCAGGTCTGATGATGAGCGGGACCCTGAATACATGCCCCCAGGCACCTCCGCCCCTTCCGTCTTTGCCGCGTGCCCCGAGCCACACCCAAGAAGACGGTGGCGTCCGGCGTAGTCACCGCCTCCCGGTCGATGAGGAGCGACATCGACCGCACACCCTGGTCGGCCACAAACGGCGAAGGAGCGTCGGCTCCCAGGAGTATCCTCCGGCGGAAGCTTCAGGATCTGGCCGAGGTTCCCGCACCCGCCATCTGCCGCAATCGGCCTCGTCGATGAGGCCGACGCTCGGACTCCACATCCGGCGCACCACCCGGCCCCACTCCACCTCGACCAGCCAAACCGGTGGTGCGTTGAAGGCCGCCAGATTTACTCACGCGAAGTTCTTGACCGATAAAGGAGTAATGTCTAGAACACTCACCTGGAGCGGCGGGTACTTACAGGAGTCTCGCCTCGATGCCGAGATCCACAACATCTTCACCAGGCATCGCCTAGAGTGGGACAGCCCGTCCGTTGGGACGATCTGATGAGAGATGGTCCGAGAGTTCTACGCGTCCACGTAGCAACTCTCCGATCACAGATCGACAGCGGTCGCTCCCGCGAAACAGCCCCATTGAGCGAGTTCTAGTCCGAGGCGTGCAGTCGACATTTCCACGCCCGCCATCCGCCGGTTCTATCTGGCCGAAGTCTTTGAGGCTACGGACCCCCACCATCGCCGAGTTTGACTATCGCCGTAGATAGTCAAGGATGGACACTTCATGCGCGAGCGACATCGAGAGACCACCAAGAGGTGGATGGCCTGCACCTATCGATCGGCGGAGAGGGTGCCGACCGGGTCATCGAGCCGAAGGGGGCCATCGCAGGCCAACCTCACGTTAAATCGCCAAGTTCTTGTGGTCGCTCGTGCGTCAACGCCTTTCCCCACATTTGAGAACATAGTCACCTGGGATCGGCGGTCGATGGCGGCGATGATAGCCGGCTTTGAGGTGGACTATGCATGGCTTCTCCAGGAAGTCATGCGAGAGGCATTCAAGGTCACCACCACCTACCCTTTCCGTGCATGATCTTTGCCCTTGCGGTCTGCAGGTGTGCGTGTGGCACATAGATCGATTGAAGACCCGCCGCACCGTTGATGTCGGCCTCATCGAGAGAGCGAGGCCAATGAGTTGGCACCACGCAGAGGGCCACGTCGAGCTGCCACCTCTTCGATGATCTTGTGGATACGGTTGCCAGGCCGGATGTCTACAGGCATCTCGACACTACCCCGGTCGAGTCTATCCCGGGTAGTACGACCCAGAGCTCCTCTCACACCTCTATCGTTCATCGCCCCGCTTGCTGGGGTCCAAAAGCTGAGGCGCAAATGGCCACTCTTACGCACCATATCCGGTAGTGGATGCAGAAGTCTATTCTTGAGTCCGAGCGCGTAGAGAGGATGATGCAGCGGAAGATTGCTGAGGTTAACCAGCGCATAGACGCCTTCGAGTTGCGAGTGTTAACTCGACCAGCCCCTCTGGTAGATGTGTCGACTCTTCAGACTGCAGTCGACAGTCTTCGTGCCGAGATTGCCACGATACTAGCGTCGAGGGTGCCGGATTCTGAGGGCCCTTCTGCCGAGCCTGCTGAGGACACAGTGTTGGCGGCACTGTTCACTACTTCTGAAATTCCACCATCCCCCCCTCCAGAGAGTGCCAAGAGGCGTAGGGATCGAGGAGAGGATGAGGCGCGAGCGAAGAAGAAGGAGCGCCGCGAGATGGAGGCCGCGAGGAGAGCCTCAATTGCTGAGGCGGAGGCACACCGGATCCGAGCATCACAGATAGCGGCTGGGGCCTCTAGCTCCCATACTGTAGAGACAGCCGGAGGCACTGAGGGTGCGGTTGTTGCTGAGGAAACCACTGATGGTGTCCAGATTGCAGAGGCTGTGGGTTCCGGGAAATTGGACCCACCAGCTTGCTGATCGACGGCGCTATGCGCCACAGGTTTGCTTCACCTACCCCTCTAATCTTTAGATTTTTTTATGCATTGGGGACAATTGCATGCTTTTTGTTGGGGGTGGGGTAAATGGAAAGTGAGTGTTAGGGTGAAGTCTGAGTAGCCCAACTCACTATCCTTTTTGGGGTTTTCTTGCACTGTGTTCTTTTTCCCAAAAGACTGATTATTTTTCTGTTGAACCGCACGTTATATCTTTTGTACATAAGTTTAACTCAAGCATGATGGCTAAAATGATATCCCGATAAAGCTGGAAAATGTTGCATGACTAGGCGTAGTAATCGATAATTGTGTGGCTCTAAACATGAAATAGAGTTACACCAAAGTGCATTACCCTAAATCTTCAAGTCAAACTAGGTGTCGATAATCGGTATAGTGATGAGATGTCAAGTGAGTGTGAGGAAAGTTGAATAGTCCACTATTGGTACTGAGCTAGAACTTGCCTGGTTAGTCCTGCTAAAAGTAAGTCAGTAACAAACAATTAGGAAATGATCATAGGCCCTTATTCAATATAGCCCATTTCTAGCCTAAATAAAGAAACCAAATGAAAGTTATCCTTCTTTGATCCAAATAATTTGAGCTTAAAATTAGACCTTTCTTTTTCACCCCAACCGACCTTTCTGGGAACAATATGTTGGCCTGGTCCCTCCTTGGACATGTGCACCTCGACTTATGCCAAAAGCATAAGTTGAGGGTGGCTAATGTATAAACAACCTTCGTTATGGCCCTGACCCGATTTTGGGTATTATGTACCTTGACTCATGGCAAAGCCATGAGGTGAGGGTGGCTGTTTTGAGGAATGCCCTGGAAAGTGGGGTTGAAAGAACTAAGAGAGAGAAAGAACAAAAGTGAAGTGACTCAAGAACTCGTTAAAAATATATATATATATATATATATATATATATATATATATATATATATATATATATATATTCAAGAATTAAAAACAAGAAAAGAAAAGAGTCACTTACGCAAATGAAGAATGAAGGGAAACAGCAAGGTGAAAGAATAGAAGAAACTGGGCAAGATAAAGTGATATATGGTGGAAGGTTTAGCCGATATGTCAAGGAGGGCAAACAGTTACTAAACTATACCCAAGTATACCCTACCCGACTCTGAGCCTACGTTACAAGCCAAAAAAAAGTCCTATCGTGATCCTAAGGGTTGAACAGCGAACTTAACGCAGTGAAAAAAAAGGCAAGCTTATGGCAATAGGTATGAATGAGTGTGACTTTGTTACGAGAGCGAGTGTTGAAATGTAATCCTTATACTCAAACCGAAATCATTGTGTGAAAAATGAGGATTTTGTTCTAAAGTGAGGACACTAGTTGCAATCTGAATTGTTAGCACCTCGGTGAGAAATTGAAGATGATAGGTGTTGGTGCATGGTGAGTCTGTGTCATGTTCGAATCCCACAAAATTCAAGCCTAATAGTGATAGCATGCATAGATTTGATGGGATTAATCGGGATTGATAGCCAAATGATTGCAAAGGATAAAACATGAATACTATTGTACAAAGATTGTGTAGTGAGTCATAGTGCGTCGCTTGAGGACAAACAACGAATTTAAGTTGAGGGTGTTGATATACCGTGGTTTCACGGTATAATTAATGCTTTTTCCTTAAGTTTAGTATGTCCAAAAGCCTTTTTGTGCTAATCTTGATATAAGTTTCTCTTTGTTTTGCAGAAATCATCCAAAGTCAATCGGAGATTTTGGCGAAATTGCGTAAGAGACCACCTCACGGAGCTTATGACTGTCCGTCGTGCTTGTGACGGTCCGTGGAGTGGCGCGTAGAAGGCTGCTTGAAGGAAGATGGGAATTCTGACCAAGTGTGGGATCACGAAGTTTGTGACGGTCCGTCATGGCCATGACGGTCCATCCTGCAGGTCCGTTGTGAAGATCAGAGAAGTGATCCCGATGCAGTTCCAAGAGTTGAAGTATTTTGAACGAAGACCCTCGACGGACCGTCGTGCCTATGACGGTCCGTCACACTTGCCGTCGAGGGAATGAAGAAAGCGTGAAGGAATTGGACAAGTATGGGACGACGGATCCCACGACGGTCCGTCATGACTACGACGGTCCGTCGAGTAGTCCGTCGACCCAGCCGCGTTTTGGCAGATTTCCAGAAATTAGAATCCTTGTTTAATTAGGTTTTTTATTTTTTATAAATAGTTCAAAAAACCTCGTTGTTGGGGTTAGACTCTTTGATTATCAAATTCCATATAGTTAGACTTTGTGATTATTAGACTTGGTGTTTTTGAGTGTTTGATTATTGGAGATTGATACAAGTGATTTTTGGTGATTAATCAAGCATATTTTCGGACTTTATTCTTATTTTTGGTGATTAATCAAGCATATTTTCGGAATTTATTCTTTCTCATTGAAGTAAGTACATGAATTCTAATTTAACATATTTGAATATTGTGTTTATGGCTATGAGTAACTAAATTCCATAACTAGGGTTGTGGGAACCATAGGCAAGTAATGAGATAAACCCTAACTAAAATAACAATTCTAGAATAGTGTCTTGCATGTATTAATAATTCTTTCGCTTAGAAGTATTTTTAACGGATGATCAACGTTAGAACTCGCCTTAATGCTACTTGCCGGACCAAGGAGGTAGCTAATAGGAAAAGAATTATTAACATAGATTTAGTGTATACTATCTAATAGGCTAGTATTGATTGGTACAAGGTGATAACTTAGTCAAATATCGAATACGATGCTTAATATGAGGTAAAGATAAGGGTTAGGAAAGCAACACACGTAGCCGGACCAAGGTGCGGAGTGAGATTTTCTAGACGCCGGACCAAGGATTTAGAAATACATAACTTATCACTTTGCATGCAAGATACTAGGAAAGAATTGTTATAGTTAGAATTATCAAGTTACGAACACATGGGAACACGTAAACCCTAGTTGTTTTAATTCATTAATTAAAACCCACTATTAAAAGCTGTCAACTGTCTCTTTCAACTACATTAGTTATTTTTACTCATTAGGTAATACAAACCCCCCTTTTTATATTTTTACTTTCCAAGAAAGTTATTGACCAAAGGATAGTAATACTAGGTTAAAGTTAAGTCTAAACTATTTTCCTCGTGGGAACGATCCCAACCTCACTAGTTGGGTTATTTACTTGACACGACCACTTTACTTCTCATTTGAGAAGTAAGTTTGAGCGTATCAGTCGTGGTGGTTCACAATCTGATGAAGGTCGTTCTCACTGTTATGCTTTTCTAGGTAGGCCAGAAGCTGAAGCCTCAGATGCTGTTATCACATGTATTATTCCGGTTTGTCATCGACCAGCTACTGTATTATTTGATCCAGGCTCCACTTATTTTTATGTGTCCACATATTTTGCTCCTAGTCTGGATATATTTTGTGAGTCTCTTGATTTGCCGATACGTGTTTCTACTCCTGTTGGGGATTATGTAGTTGTAGATCAAGTGTATCGCTTATGTACTGTTACTTTGATGGGGTATGACACTCATGCAGATTTAAAGGTCTTAGATATGATAGATTTTGATGTGATTCTTGGTATGGATTGGTTATCTTCTTACCACGCAATTTTAAATTGTCATGCCAAGACCATCACTTTAGCTATGCCTGGAATTCCTATAGTAGAATGGAGAGGTACTCTTAGTCATCCTTCTAAGGGTGTGATATCATTCCTTAAGGCTCGTCAGTTGGTACAAAGAGGATGTTTGGCGTACTTGGCCCACATTCGAGATACTAGTATTGAGACTCCTATGCTTGAGTCTATTCCAGTAGTGAGTGAATTTTCAGAAGTATTTCCGACCGATTTGCCAGGTCTTCCACCAGATCGTGATATTGATTTTTGTATTGATGTGGAGCCAGGCAGTCGGCCTATTTCCATTCCTCCTTATCGTATGGCACCGTCTGAATTGAAAGAGTTGAAGGAGCAGTTGCAGGATTTGTTGAGCAAAGGTTTTACTAGACCAAGTGTATCTCCTTGGGATGCTCCAGTGTTATTTGTGAAGAAGAAAGATGGATCGATGCGTATGTGTACTGACTATCGGCAGTTGAACAAGGTAACCATCAGAAATAAGTATCCGATACCTCGTATTGATGATTTATTTGATCAGTTACAGGGTGCTTCAGTTTTCTCCAAAATTGACTTGAGATCTGGCTATCATCAGCTGAAGGTTAGGGCGGAGGTTATCCCTAAGACGGCTTTTCGAACACGTTATGGTCATTACGAGTTTTTGGTGATGTCTTTCGGATTGACTAATGCCCCAGCAGCTTTTATGGACTTGATGAATGGCGTGTTCAGACCGTATTTAGATTCCTTTTTTATTGTCTTCATAGATGATATATTGATATACTTACGCACTAAGGAGGAACATGAGCATCATTTGAGGATTGTTCTTGGGATTCTAAAGGAGAAGAAACTGTATGCAAAATTTTCAAAATGTGAGTTTTGTCTTAGTTCGGTAGCATTCTTGGGACATGTAGTGTCCAAGGAGGGTATCATGGTGGATCCTAAGAAGATTGAGGCGGTTAGAGATTGGGTCAGACCTACTTCAGTTACTGAGATTTGGAGTTTCTTGGGCCTTGCAGGTTATTATCGACGGTTTGTTGAGGGTTTCTCATCCATTGCATCTCCATTAACTAGATTGACACAGAAGGAGGTGACTTTTCAGTGGTCTGACAAATGTGAGGTTAGTTTCCAAAAGCTCAAGACTTTATTGACTACTGCTCCGATTTTGACCCTACCCATGGAGGGAGAGGGTTTTGTCGTATATTGTGATGCTTCTCGGGTTGGTCTTGGTTGTGTGTTGATGCAGAAGACAAGGGTGATAGCTTATGCTTCGAGGCAGTTAAAGGTTCATGAGAAGAACTACCCTATTCATGATTTAGAGTTGGCGGCTGTGGTGTTTGCATTAAAGATTTGGAGGCATTATCTTTATGGTCTGCATTGTGAGGTGTTCACGGATCATCGTAGTCTCCAGTATATATTCAATCAGAGGGATCTAAATTTGAGGCAGAGGAGATGGTTGGAGTTTCTCAAAGACTACGATATGACTATTCTTTATCACCCAGGCAAAGCAAATGTTGTAGCAGATGCCTTGAGTCGGAAGGCGGAAAGTATGGGTAGCCTAGCCATGTTACAGGTTGGCGAGCGTCCCCTAGCTAGGGATGTCCAATCCCTGGCCAATATCTTTGTGAGACCTTATATTTCAGAATCTGGTAAGGTATTGGCTTATATGGAGGCTAGGTCATCCTTGTTGGAGCGAATTCGAGCTCAACAGTTTAATGATGGTGATTTATGTAAGATTAGGGACAAGGTTTTAAAAGGAGAAGCCAGGGCTGCAATTCTTGATAGTGAGGGAGTTTTGAGGAATAAGGGTCGTATATTTGTTCCTCGTACAGGTGATTTCACCAGATTGATCATGGAGGAGGCTCATAGTTCGAGGTACTCTATTCATCCGGGGGCTACTAAGATGTATCGTGACTTGAAGCAACACTATTGGTGGTGTCGTATGAAGAGGGACATAGTAGATTTTGTATCCCAGTGTCTGAATTGGCATCAAGTGAAGTATGAACACCAAAAGCCTGGAGGTGTGACACAGAGGATGCCTATACCTGAGTGGAAGTGGGAGCGTATTGCTATGGACTTTGTGGTAGGATTGTCGTGTACTTTGGGTAAGTTTGATGCTATATGGGTCATTGTGGATCGACTGACTAAGTCTTCACACTTTGTACCAGTTCAGACGACCTATAATTCAGAGAAGTTAGCCAAAATCTTTATTCGAGAGATAGTTCGTTTGCATGGGGTTCCTATTTCTATTATTTCAGATCGTGGAACTCAATTTACATCTCATTTCTAGCGGTCTATGCAGAAGGAGTTGGGCACTCGGGTGGATCTTAGTACAACCTTTCACCCTCAGAATGATGGTCAATCTGAGCGGACTATTCAGGTTCTCGAGGATATGTTGCGGGCATGTGTGATTGACTTTGGTGGTAAGTGGGACCAGTTCTTGCCTCTAGAGGAGTTTGCTTACAATAATAGTTATCACTCGAGCATTGGGATGGCACCATTTGAGGCTCTGTATGGTAGGAGATGTCGATCTCCAATTGGCTGGTTTTATGCATTTGAGGTTAGACCATGGGGTACAGATTTGTTGAGGGAGTCCTTGGACAAGGTCAAGTTGATCCAAGATATACTTCTCATGGCTCAGAGCAGGCAAAAGAGTTACGCAGATAGGAAGGTTCGTGATTTGGAGTTTATGGTTGGAGAGAGGGTTCTACTTAAGGTTTCACCCATGAAGGGTGTGATGAGATTTGGAAAGAAGGGCAAGTTGAGTCCAAGGTACATTGGTCCTTTCGAGCTTGTGGAGCGTATTGGTGAGGTGGCATATCAGTTGGCTTTGCCACCTGGGTTGTCAAGTGTCCATCCTGTATTTCATATTTCAATGCTTAAGAAGTATCATCAGGGTGGTGATCACGTGATTCAATGGGATTCAGTGTTACTTTATCAGAATTTGACTTTTGAGGAAGATCCGATCACCATTTTGGATAGGCAAATTCGGAAGCTAAGGTCCAAAGAGATTGCTTCAGTAAAGGTTCAGTGGAAGCATCGTCCAGTGGAGGAGGCTACATGGGAGATAGAGGCAGACATGAGGAGTAAATATCCTCATCTTTTTGAGCGTCCAGGTTAGCTCTTTTATTTTTCCGTTCGAGGACGAACATTAGTTTAAGCGGTGGGTGATGTAACGACCCGCTAGGTCATTTTGAGAACTAGGACTAGTTTGACTCCTTTTGAAAATTTAAAGGGGTACTTTTAAACTATTAGATAACTATGAGTACCCAATTGATGAAACTTTTATTAAATAAATAATTAGAAAATAGGTTAGTGGAGTTTCACGGTTAATAATTTCTTATTTAGAAGAAAAGGAAAACGAAAAGTGGGGAGGCGAAACCTTACCACAGGCGACCAGCATAAGGGAGAAAAATCATAGCCATTGTTCAGGTAAAGATATGAGATATTCGTTCTTTTCAATTCTATATATAGTTATATATTGTTGGAGTGCTTGGGATTGTGTTATTATTTTATGCTATATTGATAATGGGTGATAAGAAATAATGGGTAAGTTGGTGATGATTACTAAATTATATTATATTGTTAGAAATTGGGTTAGTATTCAAAAAAAAAAAAAAAAAAAAATATATATATATATATATATATATATATATATATATAAAAATCGATCGAAGTCGAATAGTTCAATGGCTGCAAGTTAATGTTTTCTGGGATTTTGTCAAAAGAATTTATCATATATATTGTTAGTTTCAGAATGGTAGGAATAAGATTGAGCCAATCATTGGACAATCATTGTCAATGATTGCCAATGATTGGAATTGGATAAATATTTTAGGAAATTGGCACTTGTTTACAAATGGGTTTCTGCAAAAAAAAAAAATGCATACAATGATAATAGATTTTTTAATTGGAAATTAATGATGGAAGTTTTTTTTTTATGTTTTTATGTTTGGATTATATAGTGGAGGTGATAAAAATGGATGCCAATCATTGGGCAACCATATGCCAATGATTGGCATGGGAGATGCTTGAATTAGCAGTACAGAACGAAGGGGAAAAAATGGGAAAAGGGAAGGGGCGTTCCACTTCTGCCAATGGGTGGAAATTTGGTTCATATTTTATTTATATATTAAAATGCTAGTTTTTAATATATTGGGATTGGTAATTAATTATTAGGTGTTAATTTATATGATCTAACATTGAATTTTAGTCCATTTGAAGAGGTTAGAGTTAAGTTCTTGGCTTGAAATTTAGCAAGTATGAAAAATTTGGCATGCCAATATATATCAAGATTTGGAGTTTGTTGAAAAAAATGAGTGAGTGTTAGCGTCTATGATAGACATATAATAATTTGAATATCTACAAAAATTGCTTACTTACGAATATTGCAAAATTGGTAGATTGGGAACGTTCCGAAACCTTGCGAAAAGGAAAGGAAAAATCTTAAAAGATTCGTGGCACAAGCTCGGCATCTAAGGTATGTTAATACTTGTTAGACTTGTTGAAGGACGTTTTCCTAATTAAAGATTAAAAATAAAAATAGACAAAGGGGTAAGGGGAAAATATGGTGGTCTCGTATCAATGGTGTGACGGGCATTGGTACGAGTACCGGTGTTATAAAACGAAAAATTTCTATTATAGAATGTGGATTGAAATTTGAGAATACCAAAGCATATGGGCATTAGCTGATATATTATTGAATTGAATTCCTTGTGTGATTGTGTTTTATTTATCTCACCCGTATAGTTTAGATAATTGAGGTGGTTATGTATTATATTCATATTGATTGATTGAGATGCATCATCATCCCCTCTATTGAAACAATATTGTGCACATGCATAGAGATGAGACTGAGTATAAGTTGGGCACGTGGAGATCGTCCGTGCTGGGGATGGTGAGATGTTAAGATTGTAATTTGGGCACGTGGAGACCATCCGTGCGAAAATTGTTTGATATTATGATAGTGCATTGAGATCGTCCGCACACACACGTGGAGATCGTTTGTGTCGGTATATGGACCTCGCGAGTCCCCCATGGGTCATGAACTCTCAATGTATTTCCGAGGAGTATCATGTATATACGGTTGAGTGAGTACTGGGTATTCTGAGACATATCATTACATGACATCATATTGCATTGCATTTCATCCCATCATTCATTCTTGATGACTATATGTTTCGTTTGGTGTTTGGAAAATATTAAATGTTGTTTTCCTTTATTGATGAAACTTAAATAGTAAGTGTAATATATATATATATATATATATATATATATATATATATATATATATATATATATATATATATACTTGTACAATCTAAGAATTTATTTTCTTATATAACTCCCGTCACTACTTCTTCATTGTCGGTCAATGAGACATACTGGTTACACGTGGTTTCGTACTCATACTACGCTTGTTGCACTCTTTGTGGTGCAGATTCAATTCCGAGTAGAAGCACATCTCGTGGAGCAATTTGAGTCCGAGCTTGGAGTTGTGGTGAGCTGCTTGGCTGTTCCGTGGCCCACACCTCCCTCTATCTTTTATTTATTCTGTTATTAGTATTCAAACATGATATCCCTTATGTTAGATTTGTCATTTAGTTTCAGACTTGCATCGAATTTTAGAAGCTCTTGTACATAAGACACCAATTCTTGGGGTGATATATTTTATCTTCCGCATTTCGTACTTATAATGAACTCAATGTTAGGAGATTCTTGCTAAGCGTTGGTCTTTTTACTCATTTGTTGGTTTAGTTGGGTTAATATGTTGGGTTGGCTTACCTATTGGTTGGGAACATAGGTGCCATCACGACTTGAAAAATTTGGGTCATGACATATATCAATAAATAATAATGAAGTTACCTTGATTGCTACTTGTAACCCCCACATAGATTGCATGAGATACGGCCGGGACCAACATTTGTGTACCTTGAGGGATGCCTAACACCTTTCCCTTGAGGTAATTTAAACTCTTACCCTGATTTCTGGGTCGTTTACGTTAGCTAGACTTAGTTAAGTTAGATAGGTGCCCTAACACGCCTCAATTCGTTAGGTGGCGACTTCAAACTCAAAATCCCAAAAGAGTTTAGGTCGTGCACAAAACCCGTTCTTAATGAAAAATGCGGGCGCGACATCATCTTACAAAGATACCTATGCCCTATTACTTTTTCATACTATGATGTCTCACATAAATCGTACCATGACTTTTTTTCAAAGAATGTAATGAAAACATTTGATGTAGTAGCTTTCTTCCTATGGTGATTATGCAAAACACCATTTCACCTTGTAACCCGTTGTGAACGTTAAAGCCTTGTGTGTTGTAGTGAGTTTCAAATTAATAGTATGAACCAACTTCATCTATGTTAGAAGGTAAGTTCAGGCATATAGTAAGACTTAGCTCCTTTCTCAGTGTTCAAATACGTTTGACCAGCATTCGAGGAGGAATGACCCCAAAGCAGAAATATTGTTGTGTATGCTTCTATTCATTAAATTTTCAACGTATGTAATGGTTTATACTAGCTGATATTGCTCACGTAAGTTGTGTTGTTAAAACGTCTAATGACAATCCTAATAAAGAGCATTGATAAACAATTAAGTGGATACTTCGATATTTGAGAGAAAGCTTAGATGAATGCTTGTGTTTTTTAGGATCAAATTCAATCTTAAACGGCTATTGATACCTATTTACTCTTTCAAGGGCTATATAACCATAATCAAAGAAGATGGGTTGAGTATATTGCAACTACTAAGTCAAATAACTACTTTTTTTTCATAAAAGTTTTTCATGAAGATGGGAGGAAGGGTTGGTAGGGGTTGAGTGGGTTCGGTGGGGTTGGTGAGGGTTCGAGGTTAGGGGTGAAAAAATGAATCTTTAAAGTTGAAAATATTAAATTATTTTTGTATGGACAGGGTTAGTATGGAGGGGGAGGGTGGAGGGTGGGGGTGAAAAAAATAAAAATTTGAAGTTGATAATAACTTATTAAAAAATAAACTTAATATTTTTTTGGGTTAGGGGGTGGTTTGGGGGCTAGTAGGGTAGGTGGGTGGATAGGCTGGTAGGGGTGGGTAGGAGGAGGTTGAAAGAGAATTTTGAAAATTTTTCCTTAAATTTTGAAGGAAAATCATTTTTCTTAAATTTGAGGAAAATAAGTTGGTTTGGAAAACATTTGACCCAATTAAATCAAACATGAAAAAAATTAGAAATCATTTTTTGAAAAATATTTTCCTTCATACCAAACACACCCTTAGTGTCATTATTTTTTTATTTTATTTCATTTATTTTTATTGTAATATTTTTATATTAATCCCTATTTCATAACAAAATAGGGGATTTATAGAATGAAAATGTATTGAAAAATCACTATGTTTGCTTCTTCTTTACCTTAACAATTACAGCCCTTACTTGTGGATCTTTTTCGTACTCTTCGAAAGTTCTTAACAATTCACCAATCTGCAAAATTCAAAAATAAAATTGGCGACATGAAAAAACATATAAAACAAGAATGTATATATTTAATTTATTTGTTTAAGATAATGTATGAGTTATTCTTATCATTCTCTCTCCCAATAAATTTAAGATAAAAATAAAAATAAATAAAGAAAGCAAAACAATGAAGTTCAACATACCATTTCGAAAGTCAAACAATTCAATTTTGTAGGTCTATTTAGAGTGACCTTCTGCACACATGAGGTAGCTTCAAATAGTATCTGAAAGGACAATGAAAGGAAAAAGTCAAAAACAAGTCATATATTATTACTTATTAAAAACTATAAATATAGAGGTGTACGATGAAGGGCTAAAAAAAAGAAAAAATTAACATGATAAAAATGATTCGATATTACCCTCTTTTTGTCTACTGTATCCATTTTTTCCATCACCCGTATGATGAAATAAAAAATATTCTTTAACTATTTAAAATAATTCAAAAATATTTTTCTTTCGCCTATTACATCAAATTTGTCTCTAAAGATATATTCATGCTTAAAGTTATCTCTTTATTAAAGGCATCGACAACCTTACACTCTATTTTACATTCTAAATATGGAGTTTTGTTTTTTTTCAGACAGTCAACTCTAACTCAATTCTCTATTTTACTTTCTTCTTAACATTATATTATTAATTCTATTTTATTCTTATTTTCTTATTTCCTATATATTATTTATTTCTTTTTCCAAATGATTACTTTATATAATTCTCATGTGATGAAAATTTTATTTTCTAAAATTTTTTATTTAATATAAATTATATTTTATTCTAAATTTTTTAATATCATAAATTGCACGAAAATATTATATAATATATAAATTAATGAACAAATTCAAATAAAAGTAAAGTATGATTACATAAAACTCATTTTTTGAAATTATTACGCTGCTCCAATAAGTGCTCAATTAATGCATTACGGAGTTCAAAATGAGCATTTTTGTCCTTAATTTTATTATTTCTCGCTAAAATTGTTCAAATTGCATATTTCATCTACCACCATTTTTGTCGTTGAAATTGCAGTCTTTACGACAACTTGAATTGGTGCATCAAGATTACGTCCTCAATTATAACGTTTTTTTAGCGTAATACATGTAGTCATGATATCATGTAGCACTTTCTTTCTCCAAAAACATGACGGTCTTGCAATACTCCGAATGCGTGTTCCACATCTTTTCGACATAATTCTTGTTTCATTGCGAATTAATTATTATGTTATGTATTGTATTTTATCTTGTATTTAAGTTATTATGTTATGTATTGTATTGTTATTTGTATTTAAATTAATTTTTTCATCTTACCATTTTAATTTTGTGTATTCTTTATAAGGAAAATTAATAATAAAATAATTTTTTTATTATAGGTGAAAATTATTAAAATAATATTAAATGAAATTAAAGTAGTATATATTAGACAATATATTTTTTAAAATAGTATATTACATTTAAAAAGAATCATGAATATTCGATATTTATTAATGAAATTATATGTAAAATAATATGTCAATTGAAAAGTAATGAAAATAATAATAAAATATTAAAAAAGTGAAATAGAGAGTATGAATAGTAAATTTGGAGAACTACTATTCTTTTCTCTATAAATGTAATATAGAGAGTAATATGGAAAAGGATTGGAGAGAATATTTTCTATTAATAGAGTATAGAGAGCAATATGGAAAAGAATTGGAGAGAATAATTTTTATTTTCCTCTCTAAATATAGAGAATGCAGAGTAAAATAAAGGTGAGTTGAAGATGATATGTGTACAAGTTATGTTAGGATAGATTCATCTCGAGTCACTCAACTAGTCATTGAAATCACAAAATAATTTATCATTAAAATAAAAATAAAAAGGTGAAAATTTATGGCACGGAGTTAGTGAAAGACTTGTGTCGCAGTGACATGGCAAAAAGGCCAACAAGACAAATACATTATATATGATCAACTAATATATGCATGTTTGCCACAAAAATATTAATTGGCACATTCATTTTTATTTTCATGAGGTCGCCAATGATTAATCTTAATATTTTATAGTTCAAGTAAAAAAAAATTATTTATTGACGTGTTAAGTTATAACCTATACATAGTAGTCTTAACATGGTTAAAAGGACATTTGATTATGAGTAGTAATAAAATAATACATATTAAACATCATAAATTTTTACTTTTTTCTATGAAAATTATTTAATTTAATTTCGAAAGTTCCAAATACAACATTAAGTTGTATTTATAATTTGGAAACATTCAAAATCTTGTTTTCATTTTCTTAGTACAATCACTGACTAAATATGGCGAAACTTTTAACATAATAGAGGTCCGACCAATAAAAGTTCGGTAAGGCTCCATTAATTTTTTGACACATATTGTAACGACCTGTTTAATCGTTTTGAGCAACAGATTTTATTTCTGGAAAAATTGGCTGAGACGACGGATCCCACGACGGACCGTCATGGGCACGACGGACCGTCGAGGTGGTCTCGTTCCAAAACACTTAGAATTCTGAAATTTGGGTACTGAAATCGACTCTCTGAACTTCGTGACGAAGTGGTAGGACGGACCGTCACAGGCATGACGGGCCGTCACAGACTCGTTAAATAAATCGAGTCTCTGAACCTTGTGACGGAAGCAGCAGGACGGACCATCGCAGGCACGACGGCCCGTCACAGACTGCGTAATTCAAGGCTGGGTCGGATTTCTGTTAAATGTTTTAAGGGGCGTTTTGGACTATTCCTGCTTATAATTATAAAGTTAGTGGTTAATATTAATAATCTAATTTCTTGAGGGTTAAAAGAGATAACCTTAAATTAATTAGTGGGTTACTTTCATCATCTTTTATACTTAATTATATGATAATTAGGGTAAAAGAAAGAGGGTGGAATAAGAAAAATAGAAAGAACAGAGAGAGGGAGAAGAACGATCGAGAGAGAGGAGAAACGAAGGGGAAAACAATGCTTTGGGGAATTTTCTTGCTCGATCACTAATCTCTGGTGGAGGTAGGTTATGGTTTTTATGCTATTCGTAGTAAACTCTTAATAGTGAATGATATGTATTGGGTAGTGTTGTAAACCTTTCTATATGCTTAATTGTATGCTTGCATGGATGTGATGATATAAATGTGATGAAATAAGCATGATGAAGCTATTGAATCCTAAATCTTCAAAACCTCTTGTTAATGATGATGCCTTGGTATAAAAGAAGGCTTGATGAACTAAAAGAATGAGGTTAGGGGATCGGGTGTCACGAACCGACACGTAGTAATAGGGGGATCAGGTGTCACGAACCGCCACGTAGTAATAGGGGGATCGGGTGTCACGAACCGACACGTAGTAATAGGGGGATCGGGTGTCACGAACCGACACGTAGTATCAGGGGGATCGGGTATCACGAACCGACACGTAGTACTACGGAATCGGAGTGTCACGTTCCGACACAAGAGGAATAAAGAGAGTGAATCTTGGATTATGGTAATATACTCAAATTTAATGAACCTATTTCCCAAAGGAGTATGGTATGGAGGCTTGCGTCCTCATGGGTGTACGTGGCGACTTTATTAATTATTATAGTACTTGTTGTTGCTACTTTTTAAGTATTGTAGTTGATTTTATGATATTATCTGATATATACTATTTTCTATTTTGAGTTGACCGATGATACCTACTCAGTACCTGTGTTTTGTACTGACCCCTACTTGTATGTTTTCTTTTTATTATTTGGGGAGTGCAGCAAACGTACCGTCATCTTCAACTCAACCAAAACGCTAGCCAGTCTTCGTCACACCAGATTTTAGGGTGAGCTAAAGCTTCTAGCTTGGACTAGATCTTCTTCTTCATGTCTTGATGCCTTGAAGTTCCGGCATGGACTAGCTTTTTATTTATTCTAGCTTTCTAGATACTCTTAGAATTAGTAACTTGAGGATAGATGTTCTTGTGATGATGACTTCCAGATTTTGGGGATAGTGATAAGTTTGAGCTTAGAAGTTGATTATTGATTTCGTTAATGAGTTTTATGTCTTCCTCATTATTTTTATGTTTATTATGTTTGAAATGTTGGGGTTTAGATTGGTTGGTTCGCTCACATAGGAGGGAAAGTGTGGGTTCCACTCGCGGCTCGTTTTGGGTCGTGACAAACTTGGTATCAGAGCATTAGGTTCGTTGGTCTCATCACACAAGAACGAGTCTAGTAGAGTCTTGAAGAACGGTAGGGGGACTCCTTTACTCTTCTTTGAGAGGCTATAAGACTTTAGGAAAATTCCATTCTTTTCTTCTTTCGTGCTATTACTTGGATCCAATTGGTATCTAGGTGATACAAATTGGTATCTGACCATCTTCACTCTATTTCGCAGATGGTTAGAACTAGAGCAACAACTGCGCCAACACCAACATCGGCAATACAAGATGCGTCCGAGCCAGCCACTAAGACTGTAGCTCGAAGAGGAGCAGTGGCAAGAGGCCGCGGTAGAGGTCGCGGGAGGACGTCCTCTAGAGGAAGAGCACAAGCACCTGGCCCATCTGGTACTAGGGCGGTGACTCCTCCACCGACTGAGGAAGTGTTAAGAGAGGGTGAGGAAGGGGAAAATGAGCAAGTGCAGAATGAGGAATTACCACCCCAACCTACCCTAGAGATGATCAACCAGATTCTTGCCTATCTTAGCGGGTTATCTGATCAAGGCCAGACACCTCCAGTGTTTTCTGCACCAGCACCTCAGGTTCCGGAGGTACAACATGCAGCTACTGTGTCTCCCCGCATGGATGCCTCATTGGAAATAGGCACGTTTCCTCGGTTGACTACAGGGCCTATAATGACAAGTGATCAGCATGAACTTTTCAGTAAGTTCTTGAAATTGAAACCCCCAGTCTTCAAGGGTGCTGAATCTGAGGATGCCTATAATTTTCTGGTTGATTGTCATGAGCTACTACACAAGATGGGTATAGTAGAATGATTTGGTGTTGAGTTTGTGACTTATCAGTTTCAAGGGAACGCCAAAATGTGGTGGCGGTCAAATGTTGAGAGTCAACCAACAGAGGCACCACCTATGACTTGGGCATCATTCTCTAGCTTGTTTATGGAGAAGTATATACCCCGTACTTTGAGGGATAGGAGGAGAGATGAGTTCTTGAGCCTAGAGTAAGGTAGGATGTCGGTTACTGCGTATGAGGCTAAGTTTCGTGCATTTTCAAGGTATGTCACCCAACTTTGTTTCAGTCCACAAGAGCCGATTCGCCGTTTTGTGAAGGGGTTGAGGTCAGATTTGCGGATTTCAGCCTTACAGGTAGCGGCTACAGTGAAATCCTTTCAGGAAGTGGTAGACTTCGTGATAGAGGAGGAGGGAGTGAAGCCAGATGACTTCACCTTGGCATCGACATCTAAAAGGTTTCGTAAGGGAGGTGAGTTTAATGGTTCTTACTCAAGAGGGCAGGGTTCAGGAGGTTACCCAGCCCGACCTATCCAGTCTTCACTACAGACTTTAGTTGGGGGTCCACCGCAGACCGGCCAACATTTCTCTGAGTTTGGTGGCTATCCCCAGACTTCGTCACTCTCACAGGGACCTATGCTTGAATCCAGAGAATGTTATGGATGTGGAGAGACTAGACATATTAGGAGGAACTGTCCAAAACCGACTTACAGACCCCCAACAATCAGAGGTAGAGGTGGTCATGGAAGAGGCCGTTATTCGGGAGGACGTGGTGTCCGAGGTGATGGTGGTCACCAAAACGGCCGGGGTAACGGGCAAACTGGAACTACTACAGCGCAACATGGTAGGGGCAACGGAAAGACAGGTGATAGGGCCCATTGTTATGCTTTTCCTGGGAGATGCAGGCGGAGACATCGATCTTTGTCATCACAGGTAATCTTTTGGTTTGTGATTGCATGGCTTCTGTATTGTTTGATCCTGGATCCACATTTTCTTATGTATCTTCCTCATTCGCTAATGGTCTTAATTTACATTGTGAATTGCTTGACATGCCTATTCGTGTTTCTACTCCGGTGGGTGAGTCTGTGATAGTTGAAAAGGTGTATAGGTCTTGTCTTGTGACTTTTGTGGGGAGCAATACTCATGTAGACCTGGTTATCTTAGAAATGGTTGACTTCGATGTAATTCTGTGTATGACTTGGCTTTCTCCAAATTTTGCAATCTTGGATTGTAATGCTAAAACTGTGACGTTAGCCAAGCCAGGGACAGATCCGTTAGTGTGGGAGGGTGACTACACTTCCAATCCGGTTCGTATCGTCTCCTTTCTTCGTGCTTAGAGAATGGTTAGTAAGGGTTGTTTAGCTTTCTTGGCACACCTCAGGGATGATACTACCCAAGTACCTTCAATCGAGTCAGTTGCGATAGTCCGCGAGTTTTTAGATGTGTTTCCTGCAGACCTTCCTGGTATGCCACCTGATAGAGATATTGACTTCTGCATCGATCTTGAACCGGGTACTCGCCCCATTTCTATACCCCCTTATAGAATGGCTCCCGCTGAGTTAAAGGAGTTAAAGGCCCAACTTCAAGAGTTTTTGAGCAAAGGCTTCATTAGACCAAGTGCATCCCCATGGGGTGCTCCTGTTTTGTTTGGGAAGAAGAAGGATGGAAGCTTTCGGATGTGCATAGACTACAGACAACTGAATAAGGTAACGGTCAAGAACAAGTATCCTCTTCCTCGCATTGATGATTTGTTCGATCAGTTACAAGGTGCTTGTACCTTCTCAAAAATCGACTTGAGATCAGGTTATCATCAATTGAAAATACGGGCAGCAGATGTGCCCAAGGCTGCTTTTCGGACCAGGTATGGGCATTATGAGTTCTTAGTAATGTCTTTTGGGCTTACGAATGCCCCTGCTGCTTTCATGAGCTTGATGAATGGGATTTTTAAGCCATATCTGGATCTCTTTGTCATTGTATTCATTGATGATATACTGGTATACTCAAAGAGCAAGAAAGAACATGAGGAGCACTTAAGAATTGTGTTGGAAATGTTGAGGGAGAGAAAGCTTTATGCCAAATTCTCTAAGTGTGAGTTTTGGCTAGATTCAATGTCCTTCTTAGGGCACGTAGTTTCTAAGGATGGAGTGATGGTGGATCCATCTAAGATTGAAACAGTGAGGAATTGGGTAAGACCTACGAATGTGTCAGAAGTAAGGAGCTTTGTTGGTTTAGCTAGCTACTACCGTCGATTTGTCAAGGGGTTCTCTTCTATTGCTTCCCAATTGACAAGCTTTACTAAACAGAATGTCCCATTTGTATGGTCGGACGAGTGTGAAGAAAGCTTTCAGAAGCTCAAGACTTTGTTGACTACCGCACCAATCCTTACCCTGCTAGTGGAAGGTAAGAATTTCACTGTCTATTGTGATGCATCCTATTCGGGTTTGGGTGCAGTACTAATTCAAGAGAAGAATGTAATTGCTTATGCTTCAAGGCAATTAAAGGTGCACGAACGTAATTATCCGACCCATGATTTGGAGTTGGCTGCGGTAGTGTTTGCATTAAAGCAATGAAGACACTATCTATATGGGGTTAAGTGTGAAGTCTATACGGATAATCGTAGCCTACAGTATGTCTTTACTCAGAAAGATTTGAATTTAAGACAGAGAAGGTGGATGGAACAATTGAAGGATTATGACATCACTATCTTGTGTCATCCGGGAAAAGCTAATGTTGTGGTAGATGCTTTAAGTAGAAAGGCAGGGAGCATGGGAAGTCTAGCCCACTTGCAAGTTTCAAGACACCCATTGGCTAGAGAGGTAAAGATTCTGGCTAATGACTTAATGATGCTAGAAATAAATGAGAAGGGAGGATTTTTGGCCTGTGTGGAGGCGAGATCTTCCTTTCTTGACAAGATTAAGGGAAAGCAGTTTAATGATGAGAAGCTGATTCGGATTCAAGATAAGGTGTCGCGAGGAGAGGCTAAAGAAGCAAAAATTGACGAGGAAGGTGTTTTAAGAATTAAGGGAAGGGTATGTGTACCCCGCGTCGATGATTTGATTCACAGTATCCTTACAGAGGCTCATAGTTCAAGGTATTCTATACATCCCGGTGCAACCAAGATGTACCGCGACCTAAAGCAACACTTTTGGTGGAGTAGAATGAAGCGTGACATTTTTTATTTTATTGCCAAATGTTCAAATTGTCAGCAAGTAAAATATGAACACCAGAGGCCCGGAGGAACACTTCAGAGAATGCCCATTCCGGAATGGAAGTGGGAGAGAATTGCAATGGACTTCGTGGTTGGTCTTCCAAAGACAATGGGTAAGTATGACTCCATTTGGGTAATCGTTGATAGGTTAACTCAGTCTGCTCACTTCATTCCGGTTAAGGTGACTTATAATGCAGAGAAGTTAGCCAAACTTTACATCTCAGAAATTGTTCGATTGCATGAGGTTCCACTCTCCATCATATCGGATAGAGGTACGCAGTTTGCTTCTATGTTTTGGAAAACATTGCATGCGGAATTGGGTACTAGGTTGGACCTTAGTACTGCGTTCCATCCTCAGACCGATGGTCAGTCTGAGCGAACGATTCAAGTGTTGGAGGATATGCTACGTGCATGTGTGATAGAATTTGGTGGTCTTTGGGATAGCTTCTTACCCTTAGCAGAGTTCTCATACAACAATAGCTATCACTCAAGTATTGATATGGCCCCATTTGAGGCACTGTATGGGAGAAGATGTAGGTCTCCCATTGGGTGGTTTGATGCATTTGAAGTTAGACTGTGGGGTATTGATCTTCTGAGAGAATCATTAGATAAAGTGAAATACATTCAAGAAAAGCTTTTAGCGGCTCAAAGTAGACAAAAAGAATATGCAGATCGAAAGGTAAGGGACTTGGAATTTATGGAGGGTGAGCAAGTCTTGCTAAAGGTTTCGCCCATGAAAGGGGTGATGCAGTTTGGTAAGCGAGGTAAGCTAAGCCCAAGGTATATTGGTCCATTTGAAGTTCTGAAGCGCGTGGGGGAGGTAGCTTATGAATTAGCCTTACCCCCAGGACTATCAGGAGTGCATCCGGTATTTCATGTGTCTATGTTGAAAAGATACCATGGGGATGGAAACTACATCATTCGTTGGGATTCAGTCTTGCTTGATGAGAATTTGTCTTATGAGGAGGAGCCTGTTGATATTTTAGATAGAGAAGTCCGCAAGTTGAGGTCAAGAGAGATTGCATCCATCAAGGTTCAATGGAAGAATCGGTCGGTTGAAGAATCCACTTGGGAGAAAGAGGCTGATATGCAAGAAAGATACCCACATTTGTTTATAGATTCAGGTACTCTTTTTCGCCCTTGTTTCTTTTCTTGTGATCGTTCGAGGACGAACGATGGGTAAATTGGTATCTATTTAGTCGTTTTGAGCAGCAGATTTTATTTCGTGAAAAATTTGCTGAGACGACGGATCCCACGACGGACCGTCGAGGGGGTCTCGTTCCAAAACACTTAGAATTCTGAAATTTGGGCACTGAAATCGACTCTCTGAACTTCGTGACAAAGTGGCAGGACGGACCGTCACAGGCATGACGGGCCGTTACAGACTCGTTAAATAATCGAGTCTCTGAACCTTGTAATGAGCGGCGGGGCCGGACCGTCGCCGAGCCGGCGGCTCGTCCACCGAGCACAACTGGCTTTATCCGCAGGCTGCGTAATCCCGGTGGTCAGATTTCTGTTAAATGTTTTAAGGGGCATTTTGGACTATTCCTGCTTATAATTATAAAGTTAGTGGTTGAATATTAATAATCCAATTTCTTGAGGGTTAAAAGAGATAACCTTAAATTAATTAGTGGGTTACTTTAATCATCTTTTATACTTAATTATATGCTAATTAGGATAAAAGAAAGAGGGTGGAATAAGAAAAATAGAAAGAACAGAGAGAGGGAGAAGAACGATCGAGAGAGAGGAGAAACGAAGGGGAAAACAAAGCTTTGGGGAATTTGCTTGCTCTATCACTAATCTTCGGTGGAGGTAGGTTATGGTTTTTATGCTATTCGTAGTAAACTCTTAATAGCGAAGTGTATTGGGTAGTGTTGTAAACCCTTCTATATGCTTAATTGTATGCTTGCATGGATGTGATGATATAATTGTGATGAAATAAGCATGATGAAGCTATTGAATCATAAATCTTGAAAACCTCTTGTTAATGATGATGCCTTAGTATAAAAGAAGGATTGATGAACTAAAAGAATGAGTTTAGGGGATCGGGTGTCACGAACCGACACGTAGCAATAGGGGGATCGGGTGTCACGAACCGACACATAGTAATAGGGGGATCGGGTGTCACGCACCGACAGGTAGTAATAGAGGGATCGGGTGTCACGAACCGACACGTAGTATTAGGGGGATCGGGTGTCATGAACCGACACATAGTACTAGGGGATCGGAGTGTCACATTCCGACACAAGAAGAATGAAGAGAGTGAATCTTGGATTATGGTAATATACTCAGATTTAATGAACCTATTTCCCAAAGGAGTATGCTATGGAGGCTTGCGTCCTCATGGGTGTACGTGGCGTACTTATTAATGATTAAAGTACTTGTTGTTGCTACTGGTTGAGTATTGTAGTTGATTTTATGATATTATCTGATATATACTATTTTCTATTTTGAGTTGGCCGATGATACCTACTCAGTACCTGTGTTTTGTACTGACCGCTACTTGTACGTTTTCTTTTTATTATTTGGGGAGTGCAGCAAACGTACCATCATTTTCAACTCAACCGCAACGCTAGCCAGTCTTCGTCACACCAGATTTCAGGGTGAGCTAAAGCTTCTAGCTTGGATTTGATCTTCTTCTTCATGTCTTGATGCCTTGAAGTTCCGGCATGGACTAGTTTTTTATTTATTCTAGCTTTCTAGATACTATTAGAATTAGTAACTTGAGGATAGATGTTCTTGTGATGATGACTTCCAGATTTTGGGGATAATGATAAGTTTGAGTTTAGAAGTTGATTATTGATTTCGTTAATGAGTTTTAAGTCTTCCGCATTATTTTTATGTTTATTATGTTTGAAATGTTGGGGTTTAGATTGGTTGGTTCGCTCAAATAGGAGGGAAAGTGTGGGTGCCAGTCGCGGCTCGTTTTGGGTCGTGACACATATATAGGCGGGTCATTCATCTACTTTAAAGCTATAATGTTACCACTAACAAGAGAGAGACAATATATTTACACAATAAATTGGGTTGAACATACATAAAAAATGCAAGAAAAATTAAAACATGAATTTATTTCTTCTTTATTTTAATATTTTGAGATTATATTGAATATGTCACGTATTCATATGTTGGTTTGACAATTTTATTTTGATATGTCATTTTTTTTGCATAATATAATTTGTATTACTTTTTATTTTTAATTATTTTTGTTATAAAGTAGTACTTAAAATTTTCTGGGACAAGTTTAATATATTTTATTTTATTGTTAATTTTTGTAAAATAATAATTTATATAAACTAAAGTTGAGTACATTTAGAGAGAAAATCTCTTATTTCTTTTCAACATTGGTGTTACTTTTTTACTAACATAAGCAAAAACGTTTTTATAAAAAGATAAAAAAATTACAAATTCAGTTTAAACTTCGAAATATGGAATTTTGATTTACCATCCTTTGATTTTATAAAAATATTAGGAAAGAAAATTAAAAATTTAATTTGTCAACAAGTATAAAATGTGGATCCAATATCATTTTTTATTTTATTATTATATATTTAATGAAATTTATTAATTCTAATGGGATTGAGATTAATCATAAAATTTACTTTACTTTTGTTATTTTTGTTCGAGGTTTACAAAAATTCTTCAAACTAACATAAACTACAATAATAATAACATATCCAATATAATCTCAAAATTAATATAATATTATCAATTAAAAAATAAAAGCAGCAAATGCACGTATATTATAAATTTATTATGTAAATATATTTTCTCTCTTGTTATGGGTAACATTTTTGCTTTAAATTAGATAAATGTCTCAATTATTCATGTGTCAAAAAAGTTAATGGAATCTCACCCACCTTTTATTGGTCGGGCCTCTACCATGTTAAACTTTTCCAAACATGGGAGGTCTAGTTTTACTATCTTCTTCTTCTTCCACCTCTACATTTCTTTCAACTTCAAATAAATAATTCAACATTTAACATATGTGTTTTGCAACTTACAATTATATGTACATAGGCAATGTACTTTTAAATACTTCGAACAATATTCATTTATTATGTACTTGTATATATGACAAACTTAATATTTCTAATCTTCTAAAATTTTATAATATATATATATATATACACACACACACAAACACACACACACACCAGTTCCATTGGATATACCAAGGCCTAATTTATTTTGATAATACTCAACACCGATCGACTCTGATTATGTCTTGTTTTACATCTTCCTCCATCTCTATTCTCATTAATGGTACTAGAACGGATTTCTTCCAACCCACGCGTGGTATTCAACAAGGTGATCCTCTTTCACCTTATTTATTTATTATGTGTATAGAAATTTTATCACAATCTATTCACCAAAGTGTACATCATAATAGATGGATTCCAATTAAGTTTGGACGACAAGGTATTCCTATCTCCCATGTTCTTTCTGCGCATGATATTATTCTTGTCTCCAAAATAACCCACCTAAGCTGTAACACCATCATCGACACCCTCAATACATTCTCATCCTTTTCAGGGCAAAAAATAAACTACAACAAATCTCACATCTTCCTATCGAGAAATTCATCCCAGGAAGATAATGAGTATGTTACTAGTTCCCTACATATGAAAGAAGGACCTGTAATGGGAAAATATCTTGGATATCTTCTTATCCATACTAGTTATCAAAGTAGGGATTTCCAATTGCTGATCGACAACTTTAAAGAGTGTCTGGCAGGATGGAAAACAAAATTCCTAACCATGGCAGGACGCACTACTCTTATCCGATCCACTCTTAATAGCCTCGCAAACCATGTCATGCAATTTACTGAACTTCCAAAATAGGCAATCTCTACTCTTAACAAATTTCAATGTGCTTTTCTTTGGGGTTCTACTACCCAAGCTCGCAAACTACACCTTTTTAAATGGAGAATCATCACTAGGAACCGATATTCACGAGGTCTTGGGATCCAAATCCCTTTTCCTCAAAAGCAAAGCCCTTATAGCAAATATTTCGTGGCCTCGGCTCTCTGGTCTAAAATACTGATAAGTCATTACATTCCTGCCAACGGCTGCCCCAAAAAGACCACTACTCCCTTATGGTGAACCCTCCTTAGAGGTTGGCTAACCTATCAACAAGGCATTCAGTGGGAAATGGGTAATGGAAAAGACATTTTATTTTGGGAAGACGTTTGGTTAAATCCAAATGAGACTCTTAGACAGAAATTTATAGGGTCTCTACCTCGGAATTGCCTAACACAGCGAGTAGCGGACTACATTCTTACTCATCGATGGAATCTAGACTAGGTCATTCACAGTTTGGATGACACCACAATTCATAACATTAAATCAACCTATATCCCAAATTACACTCAAGCTAAGGACACTTGCACTTGGGGATTGACATCTAGTTGGATTTTCACCACTTAGGCACTTTACATAGCAATTCGTCCAGCCATCAACGACACCAACATCACCTCCTTTAGCTGGATCAGGAAACTTTTTATTCCACCTAAAATTTGTTTTTTTGTTTGGCAATGTTCTCATCAAAAACTCCCCACTAAATCATTCTCGCGAACATTGGCATTTCACCAAGAGATACTTGTCCTCAATGTCACAACTTAGTCGAAGACATCAACCACATTCTAATTTTCTGCCCCCATGCACAATTTTTATGGTCTAATATTAAACTTTTAGATCTACTAAATCGTCAAGATTTGATCATTGCACGTCCTCTAGACTGGATCCCTACAATAATCAAACAATCTACGGAAACTCCTATCTATCCCATCCTTTCTTCCACTCTTGTTTTCTTTGGTATTCAGACTCTTTGGATTAATCGAAATACTAACCACTTTAATCATACCAAGAATTATCCATATTACAGACAAACAATTCAAAAATCTATTGAGTTTCACTCTTTGGGACAAAGCACTCGATCTGAAAGTTCAATTTCCATCAACTTATCTTGGTCACCCCCTCCTCTTAACTATTTCATATTAAACATTTATAAGGCATGCTCCAGACTACTCAAAAAGGAGGTTTTGGTGGAGTCATTCGCAACTTTTCCGGATCGTGGATTATTGGATTCATGGGATCAGTACAAAACACATCTCCTCTAGCTACTGAAATGCTTGCGCTATTTCACGGTCTCTGCATTGCTTAACTTCACAAAATACAACCGTTACAAATTGAAATGGATGCTCTGGCAGTCATACAACTACTTTGTAATCCTCATGCTAATGAATCTAATGTCTTGTTTGATTGCAGGTGGCTTTTCACCTACTGAAAAACACTAAGCTAAGGCACTCATATAGGGAAAACAAGTAAGTAGCAAATAGTTTAGCTAAAGAAGCATCTCCACAAAACATTTGGAAGAGATTGTTGTGTTGAACGCGCCACCAAATGTTGTCAACTCCATACTTGTTGATGATCAGACAGGGAAGCAAAGGAAAAGGGTCATCTTAACTATCTCTTATAATCATAGTAATTTAGATAGTAGTAATGTCGGTAACTCTACTGTTTTGTATTCATCAATCTCTACTTTTTTGTGTAATATGCAATCCTTGTGTAGCATTGAGCCTATGGCTCCTTGTATGATGCAGTAATATATATAATATCCTTATTTACCAAAAAATGGAAAAAAAAATCCTCTCTATGATCCTTTAATAAATATATCAAATGGCTCAGGTTAAAGTAAAAAAGAATGGAGGATGTTGGTATTATATTTTGAAGGGAGAGTACTTAATTATAAGGGAAAATAAATCAAATCCAACCTGAAATTGGTAGCAAAACTCACTTTAGTACTTTCACTATATGGGCATTTTAATACCCCTTACCATCTTTGAACTGCATTAAATACCACCCTGAGAGTAGAATACTACTCTCACCTGCCGCATCATAATCATGTAAGCATCACGTCAGCACAATGTCATTAATTTTTATTTTGTTTTACTTATTCACCTTTTATTTTCTTAACCTCATTACATTAATTAATTAACATTCTAAAATCAATATTGCCACATCTACTTCAACCCCTTCGCTTTAACCCCCACCCCCTCCCCTCCCCTTATTTTTTCTTGATTTTCACCATTTTCAACCTTCACTAGCTCCCGAATTTTCATCTTTCAATGGTTGTTTTCTTCTTTAACATTCATCAAATACTTATTTTTTCTTCTTTGAACCGTCTCTCTCCCACAAATTTTCTCATTGGAGAATAATATTTTTTGAAAATTAATTTTTTCTTAACAACTTGAATGAAAAATGAAGATCGTGTAAAAAAGTTGATAGAGATACATTTTTTTTGCATCATAACTAATAGAATTCAAAATGGGTTACTTAAAATTTAAGAAAGTTTGCATTCAATAATATGAATTGGGTGTTGAATTTTTGTGATTAATGAAGGACTTGTGGGATGAATAATGAAGATGAAGGAAAAATTTTAATATGAAAGAAGAAAGGTATAAGAAGTGATTCATGGTGAAGAAGACATTTTGGGAAGACAACAAAATAAAAAGAGAACAAAAATATTAAATATTTTGAAAAAATAATTGAATCCACAAATCTCATTTACTTCTAAAAATAAATTTCACATTCTTTTAACTTTAACTTGTAATTTTTTTTAAAAAAAATATTAGTTAGATATTGGCTAATAGAAATGTTATGTGTATGACTTTACCTTTCAACTTTTATTTTTTTATCAGTTCACGCGTTTCTAGGAGAATGACTACACTCACTTTGTCACATCAGCTCTTAGGGTAGTATTTAATTAGTTCAGAATTAGTAAAGGGGATATTTAAACGCTCATATTATTAAAGTACTAAAGTGAATTTTGTTGCCAAATTCAGAAGAATTTGATGTATTTTCCCTAACGATAATAATCTAATTTAAGATTGTAGATCACATACTGTATTTTTTTTTTCCTTTATGAAAATTATTGGATCTGTCAAGTTAAATAACTAAAACAGTACTTGAGATCTAAATATTTATTAATTTCGAGCAACTCCACAATTAATATGCTATGATCAATATCTTTTAAAAAATAAAATAAAAAAAGTGTTTGTTGTTAAACTTTGTATATGAAGATAATAATTTAGCTAGAAAGCTCTTTCACACACACCCAAAACATATATACTAATTTCATCTTATAAAGCAAGTTATGTTGTAACGCGAGAATAATAAATTAATAGTAATATATAAAGTTGAAAGTTGATATATACCTCATTAGTAAGCCTAGAAGACATGTTTTTGTTTCTTCTGAATCTGTTAAATATACAAATTATATAATGGTGAAGGCTTAATATTTTTACAAATTTTGGCAACTAACAGAAATATAAAGAAAAGTTAAGGAGTATAGGAACCTGAAATAGGAAAGGTGATGAGCATAGAAAGATTAGACGATGGATCCACTGCATATATATATATATATAGCAATGCAGTGGGGGAAGAGGGGTTGGGTGGGTTATATCATCATTTTTTATTCCACAACCCACCCTTTTAATGCATTTACTCCCATCAGAAAAGTCGGTTGAAGTTGTTGATATGTACTTCATTTTCAAACATTTAATTTACTTACCACATGGGCTCTTTAGGGATAAAAATCTCTTAAAATCAAACTACATTATATTTAGTTTTAATATTTATATTTATTTAATATAAAGTAAATTAAAAACGAAAAAAATCAGTCTAGAATAAAATTACTTTTATTATACTTCAACATTTCATGAACCTCTCATAAATAACGATGACACATACAAGTATAAAGAGTAGAAAATAAATTATATGAAAAGAAACTTTGTATGGAGCCCTTTCAATTTTAATAGCTTTATAGAAAAAAATTGCTTATTAATTCTAAATCAAACAATAACTTTTATATTTTATTTAATTATTTAATGAAAAGAAAAAAAAAGTGATTAAAAATTCAATTGGCTAGTGAAATTTGTATCCCCTAAATTTTTAAGTTAATATTTTTGAATTATTTTTAATTTTTTGTGCTATAGTAGCTAACAAAACAAGATACATTTTCAGCAAAATAGCCACGTGGGTGGGTTGTAAATTGAAAAGGACAGAAAGTATGAAAAGATATGAGACCAGTGCATTATTCATCATTTTCTTTGTTGTATGTAATTTCTAGTGTTGCTGAAGACTTCCATATATATAGAATTAGGAACAAGTAAATAAATGTGAGGAAACAAAACTAAAGATATAGGAGTATAATAGATCCAGAATATTACTCCTTCCATTTAATTTTACGTAACATCATTTGATTTGATATAATATTAAAATAAAAAAAATAAGAAAATTTTATAATTTGTGATTTAAGATGTTGCTTAGATATTTTAAAGTTACATTATTATTTTTATTATAGAAAAGTCAATTTTTTTTTGGGATGAACTAAAACGAAAAGTTTGTATAAAATGGGACTTAAGGGTACAAATTTTTACTACTTAATATTTTTTAGTTTCAATTTATGTGATATAATTTAATTTGACACGAAATTTTTAAAAACCTTAAAACCTTAGCTCAGAATGAAGCAACAAAATATTATATAGTTATAAATTATTTTATTAAGAACAAAATAAATATTTAAAATTTAGAATATACTATCATTTTTTTGTTATAATAGCTAACAAAATAAACTGCACTGTCGTAAAATAGTCATGTGGGGGACTTGTAAATTAAAAAAACTACAAATCCTGAAAAACATATGGGACCACGTACAAAAAAGTTATTAGTCCCATAGAAGGAAAGGTGCATGCATGAAACAGTCACATTTAACATATTCAGTAATCAAAATTACCTAATTTACCCCAATATGATAGATTTATCCCACCAAGACAAGTCAGCCTAAAACCCAATATCTAACAAAGTGCGGAAGTAATGACAATCCAACAACAATTTCTATTATGAAACCAAGTCATATAATTCAATCCCAAAACCAGGTTGTCACGTGCACAAGCCTCTAATGTAAATATTAGAATTGAAATAAAATAGAAGTCTAAAATGAAGTTGTCTTTCAAGTAAAAACAAAGTCATAAACTGGAGTAGGAAAGTTCGCTAAGATGACAAGCAGCTACCTCCCAATCCTCCACAAGATGCCTCGGAAACAAAGAGAATGGAAAGTATCACAAAAATCCGGGCTCGTAACCTACAATAATTTGTAGAAACAAGGGGTGAGTACAAAACCACACGGTACCCAACAAGCGAACCTCTAAACACAAGTTAAGTGAACAAAATACGGGTACTCCTTACACCCTATGTAAACCTCCACACTACAGCCTAACAGTTTACAATTTACCAAACACACAACTCAATATTCACACTCTATCAATTTACACATTCTCAATAACAACTCAATATTCAACAGTCACAAGCTTCACAGAGAAACACTCACAAGATCAGTAAAACACGTGTTCAAGTTCATCAATAATAAAATGTGCAATGCCATGAGATGCATTGTCAAATATAATGATGCATGTGTTTCTTAACGATACACACCCGCTATCTCTCAGTCCGGGACCCATGGGGACATATCTGTCAATGCATTTGTCGCGGCACGCGACATGACCCTCGAGAATAGTAACCTTCGCGGCGCGCGATACTTCCCTCAAAATATGATATCCATCGCGATGCGCGATACGACCTTCGAAATGGTACATCCTCTTACCACAACCATGTCTCAGATACAATACAAATGACATGCTCAAATGAAAATGAGGAGATAACCATTTTGATAACAAAGCGAAATTTTAAAAAAGGAATACAACACCAACAAATAAGCAACAAGTCTCCAAATCATTCTAAACGTCACACAAGAAAATACACGAATTTCATACGCTTAACAAGAGTTTAGAAATCTGCTTATCTTAGCCAATCGAATAATTACTCTTGGACTTGAGCCTTCCCTTTCCGTTGAGCTTCCAAACCAATGGAATCTATTCAAGTATATACGCACAATAAGGTTTCACAACTAACAACACTCACACTTTTATGTGTTTAACCTTGACCTAGGAATTCACCCCAAAATTTATAATGAAGTTTGTAATTCTTGATGTCAATTAATATTTCAACTATCATATTTTTCAAGTTTCAAGGCTAAGGTTAAATCTCATATTTCCTAAATTTCAAGTGTGGGGTTAAGTCATAATTTCTCCAAACACTACAATACTATGGTTTACATATACTATAAGAAAATTGTGAAACCAAAAATTAATGTCATAAACACTAACCTTTACTACATCATACGACATAAAATTCACAACCCAAAACCATCAATTGATTATCATATTTGATTAGAAATCACGTGGCCATCATTACATAATGATTGGCCACTGATGTATTCCTTTTCCAATTCCAAACATATGTACATAAAGTGACAGAAGTTAATTTACAATCAACCCGTTTCATATTTAATTATAATAATAATATAATAGTAATAGTAATAGTAATGAGTCAGTATGCACAAACTTGCCTATATTATTGCTATATACATACATATGTGTGCAAAAACTAACAAGCACCTAAAGGCAAAAGAAACTTACTCGGAGCAGTTCGTCAGCCGCAGCTGTCAAAACCCTTCGCCCTTTCTTCTTGTTCCTTTTTTTTGAATTAATTATGTACTAAGAGTGATAGGTTTTACCCACATATTTTATTAAATATAGGCTAAAGGTTATAGGGTCTTAAATAAATTATCACTTTAGCCCATAAACTATCGATTTATTAACTTAAGTTAAACAAATATTAAAAATTCTAAAGAGAAGCTTTTGGGTAATTACATTATCCACAACTAAAAATCATGTTCGTCCTCAAACATAGTGTAAAAGTAATCACCTGAAGCTTCAAAAAGTTGAGGATATCTTGCAAGCATGTCAGACTCTGTCTCCCAAGTTGCTTCTCTTACTGAACGATGCTTCCATTGCACCTTCACTGAAACAAGCTCCTTGGTCCTAAGCTTTCGGATTTGCCTATCCAATTTAGCTATAGGCTCCTCCTCATATGTCAAGTCTGGACCCAGCTTCACAGAATCGAGTGAAATCACATGAGATTCATCCGGAATATACTTCCGAAGCATAGAGACATGGAAAACAGGATGAACTGCCGACAAACTAGGTGGAAAGGCCAACTTATAGGCCACCTCTCCCACTCGGGTCAAAATCTCAAAAGGTTCAATGAACCTAGGTCTAAGCTTGCCCTTCTTTCCAAACCTCATCATACCCTTCATGGGTGATGCTCGGATCCAAACATGATCACTCTCCATAAACATTAAGGCTCTAACTCTCCGGTCTGCATAAATCTGATGTCGACTCTGAGCTGTCAATAATCTATATTGAATCATACGGACTTGCTCCATCGAATCTCTATGCAAGTCTGTATCCAAAGATTCCATCTCCGACGAATCAAACCAACCAATAAGAGACCTACACCGTCTTCCATACAACGCCTCTAATGGGGTTATCTGGATACTAGAGTGATAACTGTTATTATAGGCAACCTCCGCTAAGGGTAAATGTCGATCCCATCTATCTCCAGAATTGATTACTCACGCTCGGAGCATATCTTCCAACACCTGAATTGCCCGCTTAGACTGACCATCAGTCTGAGGGTGAAATGTTGTGCTCATATCTAACTGAGTACCCAGACCATGTTGTAATGCCTTCCAGAAGTGAGAAGTAAATAGTGAACCTCGATCTAATATATAGCTCGACTAACTTTTCTGTCGTATATTTCACCCGAACCCGAATGAAGTGGGCAGACTTGGTCATCCTATCAACAACAACCCAAATAGAGTCATAACCACCCACTGTGGTAGGTAAACCCACAACAAAGTCCATAGTAATCCGCTCCCACTTCCAAGTACGAATAGGCATCCTCTGAGATACACCCCCGGGCCGCTGGTGCTCACACTTCACCTGCTGGCAAGTCAAACACCTCGAAACAAAGTCTGTAATATCTCTTCATCCCACACCACCAGTAATGCTGACTCATATCATGATACATCTTTGCCTCTCCCGGATGGATGGAATATCGAGAACAATGGACCTCCTCAAGGATCAATCTAATCAAATCGCCTGTCTTGGGCACACAAATCCTCCCTCCGATCCTCTAGACACCATTAGAATCAAGGACAACCTCCTTAGCTTCCCCTCTCAATACTTTGTCTCGAATGACACATAACTTTTCATCATTAAACTGGTGTGCACAAATCTTCTCGACTATAGAAGATCGAGCCTCAATAAAAGCAATCATCCCATCACTCTCCTCTGAGATCTGCAATCAGACAAGACTGTTAGCTAACAATTGAACATCTCTAGCTAATGGTCCCTCCTCAATACTTATAGATGCAAGACTCCCCATGCTATGAATCTTCCTACTCAAAGCATCGGCCACAACATTGACCTTCCTTGGATGATACAAAATGGTCACATCACAGTCCTTCAGCAACTCAAGCCATCTCCGCTGCCTCAAGTTCAAATCTCTTTGACTAAAGATATACTGAAGACTCCGATAATCAGTGAAGATCTCACAATGCACTCCATACAAATAATGACGCCATAACGTAAGTACAAATACCACAACCGCCAACTCTAGATCATGAGTAGGGTAATTCTTCTCATTGGACTTCAATTGCCTAGAAGCATAAGCTATCACCTTCCCCTTCTGCATCAATACACCACCCCATCCAACTCCTGAAGCACCACAATGTAAAGTCTACACCCTCCTCAGGTAGAGTCAACACAGGAGCTGAAGTCAACAAAATCTTTAGGTGAAGTAGGTCGCGTCCATCCTCTAACTGCCTCAATTTTTGACGGATCTACTCTAATACCCTCCTTGGACACCACGTGTCCCAAGATTGTCACAGAATTAAGCCAGAACTCACACTTTGAGAACTTGGCATACAACTTCTCTTCTCTCAACCTCTAAAGTACTATCCTCAAGTGTCGGACATGGTCCTCCTCAGTCTTGGAGTAAACCAAGATGTCATCGATGAAAACAATCATAAAAGAATCAAGGTATGGTCGAAACACCCCATTCATCAAATTCATGAATGCTGCAGGGGCATTAGTCAATCTAAAAGACATCACTAGGAACTCAAAATGTCCATATCGAGTCTGAAAGCTGTCTTAGGGATATATGATGCCCTAATCTTCAACTGATGATACCCAGACCTCAAATCAATCTTAGAGAACAATGATGCTCCCTGTAACTGATCAAATAAGTCATCAATAAGCGGAAGATGATACTTATTCTTCACTATTACCTTGTTCAATTGTCTTTAGTCAATACACATTCTCATAGTCCCATCCTTCTTCTTCACAAACAATAAAGGGGCACCCCAATGTGATATACTAGGGCGAATAAAACCCTTACTCAATATATCCTGCAATTGATCCTTCAATTCTTTCAACTCTGTTAGGTCCAGACGATATGGAGGTATAGTAATAGACTTAGTGCCCAGCTCAAAATCAATAGCAAAATCGATATCCCTATCGGGAGGAACACCTGGAAGATCAGAAGGAAATACATCGAGAAACTCCTGAACCACAGAAATAGAGTCCATGGGAGGTGATTCAACACTAGTATCCCGAATAAACGCTAAGTAAGACAAACACCCCATCTCCACCATTCTCTAAGAACGAATAAAAGAGATAACCTTGCTAGGATAAGAACCACTAACACTCTTCCATTCAACCCTCGGAACACCAGGCATTGCTAAAGTCAGAGGCTTAGCCTTACAATCAAGGACATCGTGATAAGGATAAAGACAATCCATACCCAAGATAACATCAAAGTCTACCATAACTAGAATGATTAAGTCTACCCAAGTGTCATACCCAGCCAAAGAAACAAGACAGGATCGATACACTCGCTCCACCACTAAGGGCTTACCCTCGGGTGTAGAAACATGAATAGGTACAGTCATGCTATCACATATTATATCAAATTTAGCAGCAAAATACGTAGACACATAAGAGAATGTACAACCTGTATCAAACAACGAAGACGCAGGTCGATGGCATACTGGGATGATACCTGTAATAACAGCATCAGAGGTCTCCGCCTCAGGTCTCCCGGGGAAAGCATAGCAGTGGGCTTCTCGTTCACCTCCAGCCTGGGTGGTACCTCTACGCCAACACCGTTGAGCTGCAACTCCACTACTAGAAACTCTATCACCTCTACCTGTCTGAACTCTGCCACGACCTCTACCCTTTGGTGCTGGTGGTCTAGTCTGGAATGAAGAATTAGGTCGAGGACCATCACAACCCCTTGTTGATAACCAATTTTTACTCTCTCTAATAATTTAATCCGTGAGCTTCTCAAATTCCAACAAGTTTGAAATAGTTGACTTTATAAAAATCCAAACGTTTTTCAAGTCCCTTTAAAGTAGTTTTAGTCAATTTTTAAGTGATATATACTTTTATGTTTTTTCATATATTTAGTTTATTTTTATAAAAAATATTTGGTTTTTAGTTTTACTTAACGCTCTTTTAATTTTATTTTGTCAAATTTAATATCCTATATTTCGAGCCCTTAGTTTATAGTTAGATTAATCATGTTATTTTGTTAGAATTAAGAGGCTCGTCAATTAATTAACGTAAATTCCATCTATTTAAATTTTAGTCAAAATTTCTAGTCAACTTAATTTGGTTAATTTTTTATATTCATTCGGCCAAAACTGCAATCGATTGGCCAAATCCTTAATTCAAAATATTATTTCTTTTTACCCACTGTGAAGCCATTTGGGACTTTTACCTTGAACTCTTTTGGACAACCCATTTCCTTTAATCGAAAGACCAAAATTTGGGCCCTTTTACTCGTTTCCAATGGCCCACTCCAGATTTCATCCAACCCAATCCCCTTCCTGACACGACCCAATTTCCCTCCTTCTCCTTTAGGCGAAAGCAGCAGGTAAAAGGTGGTGTTACGATTTTGTCGGCTTTCACAATGTCTCTTTCCGTTCGTACGAACCTGCAGTCGAGCAAGGCATGCGAGCATCGTCCTTCCGATGAGATGACTCCACGTCGCCTTTCAAGGATGAGTAATTCGATCTTGAGCATCGATGCCTCTTCCCTTTTTTGTAATGGAGTTGAAACTTCAAGAAAAGGTTGTCTGTCCGTTTTGGTGACAGTTTTGGGTGGTGTTTTTGAATTTCGAAAGATCCTTGATTCTGAGGTTGCCCTCCCCCCCCCCCAAAAAAAAATTCATGGCCCTCATTCTGGACCTCTATATAATCTTTTGATTCACTGCAAAAGGAGGAGGTTTTTTTTTTCTTTTGAAAATTTTCAGAGCAAAATAGAAAGAGTTGCAGAGAAAATTAGGGAAAAAAATTTTGTTAAGAAATTTAGACATTCATTATTTCAGCATAAAAAGCACAAAGAAAGCTTGAGGGAGAACATTGTTTTAATATAGAAAAATATTCCAAAAGATTTTTTTTTTGATAGCTCTTTTGTTTGGGATAAGCTGTTGTCAAAGTTTCCATTCTTATTTACGTTTGAAGTTCTCCTCGTCGGTGAAAGTCACCCATATCTGCTCGTGTGAGTTTCATTTCGCTGCACCCTTAATGGTACTAGAAACATGTTCAAACCTAATAGTAAATTTGTATGTCGTTTCGCCCTTTACTCGATGGTCGGTTAGCTTTTATTCCTTCATTTTCTTTATGTCAAGTACTTTATGGTGGGTTTCACCTGCCTAATACTTCTGTTAATATCGTTTTCATTTATTTTTTGCTACATATTTTTTCATTTCATTCTATTTTACCGGGAAGCATGATAAAAATGGGTTTAATGTATGTGTTTAAGTCATGGTCGAGAATAATACCGAGGTTATTTCATTTCCCTCTTTTTCGTTGTTTTGGAGTTTGTCGTTTGTTGCCTAAGGGATGATGCCCTTTCCGTTTTCTTGGTTAAACAATTGATATTTGTAGATTTATTGTCTGTTAGATCGAGTTAATGCACAAATTAATATTCTTATCATACATTTCATATTCGTGCCTCGCAAATGTTTAAGCCTTATTTTCTTTAAAATACTTGAAGCATGAATTTTATTTGGCATTGATTACTGGGTGTATATTTTTTTTAGCATAAGGTCAAAGGATGGTAATCAATCATGCATTGTCGGGATTTGGTTTGGTTTGTTTAGAGCAAGTAAAATGAATATATAAATCGATCTTTCGATAGTGTGTTGTTATAAATGATCTTAATTGCCTCGTTTTTTTTGTGAGTTCCTCCGTCTCGAACTATAAAAACTTATAAGATATCAATAAATATTTATTCCGCTGTTGCTACCTTCTCTTTGGCTGGAAATGTTCAACTCTTATCACTTCTAATTATTTGGTACTAGTATGTTTTGAGATTATATAGCACATGGCATGATTTGTCTATCTTTTTTTTTCTTTTATTTTTCCTATTTTTTTTAAAAACTGAGGTTGAGGACATTCTGGAAATGGACATATATGTGTGAATGCATCTATGAGTTTGTTAGTTAGATTTATTTTTAATTATGGATAGACATAGTCTTTTAACCATCCCGTATAATGGAATAATAATCGGGTGTATGGTATAACTACTCCCTTGTTTCCTTCTAAAGTAAAATAAAAATAAAAATTTGTGTCCTTGTAATTAATTCTCTATCAATTGATAGCCATGTTATTCGACTTTAATTTATTCGTACTTTTTTAGTTGAAATAATGTTTGTGCATGATCCCCTTGAATGCATTGTTTTTCGCAATTGATGAATCATGTCATCGTTAGAGTTCAGGTTTGAAAGATCTAATTACTATCAAATACTAATTTTAACTCTCTTCATTTGCATGTAAAATCGGTCTGAATGCTATGGAATCCACCCTCTCAATTTCCTTAGGACATGGAAGTCTAACTTATTCATTTTTTTGAGTCAAGGCAGTTCCAAACCGACATACAGATCCGAAGAATTAAAGATAGCCGGAGAAGATAGACTTGAAGACCCATTTTATTTTTTGCATTTCGTATTGTATTTATTTTGGGGCATAAGCCCTTGTCGTCTTTTACTTTACCGTATATTTTTTGTGCAATTATTTTTTTAGTTTAGGACAGGTACAAAATGGAGTCGAAACCCAAAAAAAGAAAATGGGTCAAAAACCCAAAGACAGGTGGGTCCAAATATCGGTCAAGGCGAATAGAAAACCCGAATTTGGATCCAAATCTCTCTCCCTCTCTTTAGTTGCCTTTTATTACTTATGTATTTTTCTCATTGTTAGTTCTAAAGGTTAGAGAATCCGATTCCCCACAAAACGCTACTTTAGTTTTAAAACTTAATCAAATCAAGTAAATGACTTAAAAGATTTTACAAATTAAACTTCACTTAGATGAATAATTTTTCACTTTCAATACAATCTTAACTGATTTTGCATTCATTTACAAATAACTCTAAAGAGTATTTTTATCGCAGTTGTAAGTCTTAGCCAAATATAAACTTAGTTGTCGGATAGCCGTAATTAAGCAGAACGTCCGAGGTGCTTTCAAAACCTTTCTAAGACGTTAATAAGAATTCTCGAACCCCTTAGAGTTTTCAAAAAGATTTTTCCTGTTTAAGTCTTTTTGAAAACAAGTTTTCTTAATTTTCTTAAAAATTAAGTGGCGACTCTCTAAAAAGTCGAAAACTCTAACAAAAAAAATATTTTTCTTTTTTTTTATAAAACAGAAATGACGACTTTGCTGGGGAGAAGGAGGATTCTAACGTTAAAACTAATGTTATTTGGCTATTTGTGATAAATTATTTATTTGTTTAGTTTACCTTAGTTTTAAATTTGTTGCATTTCCATGACATTCTTCTGCCAAACGGCAAATAGTATCCATTAGGAATAACGAAAGTTACGTGACTTTCCACGGCTTTCTTAAAAAATATACAGGAATTCATTTGAAAGTATCAAACAAATAGTTGGAATGCGGTCATCTGACGTTGTTTGGTAGCTTCACCTTGATGTTTGTCCGACTCGGGTAGCCGTCAACTTGAAAACTATTCTAGTAAACCTAAGATAGAGCAAAACAAAAACCCCACGATACATCATATTACTTGACATTTGAATGATGTGCGTGTGAAAACCAATTTGGGGGTAGGGAAAAATCTAACTAGTTTCTGTTTTGCAGATATGGACCGTTTACCAAAGTTCAACATGGTTGTCTCAGCACCACCTCAACTCACGATGTGGTATGATAATTTGGATGAGAATCCTCAAAAAATATATGGGTGCATTAAAAGAACTGATCAACATGAACGGTCGGCCAGAACTGGTTGAGGTACTTATGGGATATTGGGATAGCCACAGGATGGTGTTTCGATTCGAAACCACCAAAATTACCCCGACTTTGGAGGAAATAAGAGACTGTATAGACACAGTAGGCACTGGGATAGAAAGGAGAGCAAGAAAACAAGAAGACATCTTCATCCCAAAGAAGCCTTCCGTAGAGGATATTGCGGACTGGTTTGGGTTGGGAAAGGACTTTGCCTACTGGTGCCAAGAATCTCACGTAGCATTCAGGGACCTTTATATCCGATTTGGACATGCAAGCTTCTACGCCACTTACAACCGAGAGTTCAAGATCTCCGACATTATTGGGAGCAATGGTCATCCCTCATGGTCAAAGTTTGAGTATCAATACCATAGTTATAACACTCGTGCACACCTTGTTCAAAGGGTATGAGAACCAAGGGACAACAAAATACCACCCTATTGCTCCGGTCATCCTGTCCGACATGTATCGAGCCCTGGGAAAGTGTAAAGAGGGACATCGATAGTTCCAAGGATGCAACCTACTCCTTCAGTGGTGGATCCTCAGCCATTTAGCAAAGGGTGCTGGGACTCGGGAGCTGCATACTCTTGACAACAAGAATACCCTCAAGGATTTGAATGATCTGTTGTACTGGGCAAATATGAATAATCGGAGAACAAGGGGGAGATGGACTCAAATTTTCTCCGAATTAAGAGAAGAAGACCTCCAATGGATGCTTGACCGTTTTATGTCCAAAGAATTTGTTGTGGAGAGCCGCAGACAGTTTTGCTTCCTTTACCAGGTATTCAGGGAATTTGACATTATGCACCATTTTGAGTCTTGCGACAGTTTGGGAGGAGACAATCTGTATCCAAAGAAGCGTACTATGGCACTTACGTATATGATATTGGAGATGATAGAGTGCACGACGCGTATGAAATGTTTAGAGAATGGAAAAGCGCCAAGCGTATGGATAAAGACACCATCGCCCTTGACCAATTCAATGTTGGGTACGACAAGGGTTACAAAGAATGGCTAAAGAAGGACATACAAAATGTCTCCTTTCAAACCACGCGTAGCTTTTGCAGCATAACGGACAGAGAAGCCAAAGCAGTGGCCGAGCTACAAGGGTAAAGGAAGAGGCCAAAGAGGTGTACGTTAAGTTTGTCAAGAACCAAGATACTCTTGAGAGGGTGACTCATGAGGTTGAAAGACTGGGGCGTGGTTATGATGATTTTGATAACTGGATCAAGGAGAAAATCGAGGGGATGCGATACGAAAGCTTGGAAGACAAAGGACGCCTTGGTGAAGGTTTCTTCTTGATGCTAAGATATATGTTTCAGCAACACAAGGCTCAGAGGGAAGACGACGGAGCATGATCATATGGAGTGACATAGTGGACCTCACCCCTGCGTGGGGTTTTATATGTATTTACATTGTTTTAGCCCCCGCGTGGGCCTGCCTTTATTGCACTTTCAAAAGGCCCTTGTGTGGGTTTGTCTGAAATATTTATTTCCTCTTTGTGAACATTATTATTCACTAGTATATTTTATTTTGGGGGGAATTGTTTATTTGGTTCAAATTCACACGTACATCATTCAAATTCGCTAGGCCTACCCTTGGCGCAAAAGGGTCCCCCTGTATGTTTTAGGACGCGATATACATGTGTTTAACTGCTTAAGTGTTATGTTGCTATGGATGAGGATATCGTAAACCCACTCCTATCAAGAAATTTCTAAAGAATATATACAGAAGCCACTATTACAAAATGTCCGACAAAAATTCCCAAGTCTCAACTTTCTCACTCAAAAGACTACCTCCTATACCACAAATCCTAAAACATTACGCTAGCGTCATAGGAAAGGCAAAATCAATGCTATGGACAAAGGTAAGAACATCCAGATGGAGCTTACTGAAGTAGAACTACAAAGAAAGATTGAACGGATCACTCAGGAAATTCAAGAAGCCAAAGATGAGGGGCTCAGAGTCAACATGGCCACTGCAATCTACAAAGCTGCAACCGTGACGTTGGATGAGGATCTAGCATCACAGATGAAAAGAAAGAAAGATGTTGAGATGGAGACAGAGGATTTGCGAGAAAGGTTGGACATGCTTTGATTGAAAGTGCAAGAAAGAGAAGCGAGGATAGAATTGGAGACATCCACTCTGTTAGCTAAACTTTGGAAAATGGACGAAAAATACCCCGCCTATTAGCAAGGAGCCAATAATGGTCCCAACAATGCTCACCCTGAAGCGACTGAGGAAGACGACGACGAGGAAAGTGTCTATAAGCCTCCATTCCTAGGTCGTTTTAAAGGAGGAGACTAATGTTGTAACAAGAAGAGAAATGACTAACGTGTCGCCATCCATTCATCTTTTAAAAAAAGGAGACTCTACTGTTTCCTTTCAATTTTCTTGTAATCATAATGAATGGATGAATGAAAATGTTTTACCTTGTACTCAAACTACGTTGGACCTGAATTCTCCTTGTGAGATACGTAGGCAGCCTCCCTAGGCCCGACCCCTATCTTTAAAAAATTTCATCCCCCTCCTCCATGTTACGAGAAGATACAAAGACTGGATCAATAGACGTCAAAAAGCAGTTGCAAGAAGACCGTAGCTCAACGTGATTTAGCCTTCCCGAGACTGTGCTAAAGCTAAAACAAGCAAACTCCTGCTTGTCATAAAAAATGTGTGTGTTTCCGTCCTCACTCGTGGGTTAAAGATATCCTCAAACAAAGAAACTTGTGTGTGTATTTGCTCTCTGTGTGATATTATGCATTTTTGTACTCTCAATCTGCACTGAAAAATCTGCTTTTGAGATGTTTTCCTTCTCAGGTACTTTGAAACTGATCTGTGTTGATTGAAAGCTGGCAGATCATCTTTATTTCACAAGATCAAAAGGTCCCACAGATTCCTTCCCTTGACAAAGCTCAGATAGAGGAAAGGCATTCATGGGAGATAACAATGAAGAAGTGAGTCTTATTGACGTTGTGGTGGCTCAGCCCACCGTAGCAGAAATGAATGAGCTGATTATGCAGCTGATGCAACCGATTGTAGAGATGAGAGTGCAAATGCAACGAAGACAGGATCTGCCTCCACCCGGATTTACTTCTAAAGCTGTTGATGGGAGGCCTCAAAACTACTTCCCCTCTTCAAATATGGATCCAACTCAGAACCAGCCTTCTACACCTGTTCATAATCCATCAATTATAGATCTAACTACCCAAAATCCCCAATATGCTTCAACATTCTACCAAATTCCATCTCCTCTTCAAAACAACCATCCTCAAATGTCACCCCATCCCAAAAATACTCACCATAAGACCGCTCCACCCCCACAAAACAAAAACCAAAACCAAAATCAAAATCTAAATGCTTTCAATCCCCAAACACCCCACCACCACTTAATCAGAACACTACTCCTCAGGCCAACCCACAATATTACCAAACCGCCCAAAATGTTCCAAGTCCCACCATAACTCCACCCCTCCCAAAGAGAGCCACCTTCTAATTTCCCGTTCCTGCCAAGCACGAGGTGCACGGTTCTGAGTTGGACCAATATAAAGAACAGGAAAAGGAATGGAGGGAAAAGGAGGAGGCAAAGTTCTATATAAAAGAGTACATCAAAAAGGCCATGAAAGAGATACAGTGCATCCCAGACATCGCTGGACTCAGTTACCAGGATTTGTGCATCCACCCAGATTCGAACCTTCCCGAAGGGTTCAAGATTCTGAAGTTTGACACCTTCGGAGGAGTGGGAAACCCCATGGCTCATTTGAGAGCCTATTGTGACTAGCTCATGGAAGTTTGCAGGGATGAGGCCTTGTTGATGCGGCTTTTTAGCCGAAGCCTGTGTGGGGAGGCCCTCGAATGGTTTACTTCACATGAAACCATGTAGTGGCCCAGTTGGAATGCGTTGGCCAAAGACTTCATCGATCGAGTTGCCTATAATGTCGAAATAGTTCCCGCTCGGTATTCTCTAGAGAAGATAAAGCAAACGCAAACTTAAAGCTATAGGGAGTTCGCCTATAGGTGGAGGAAGGAAGCAGCAAGAGTAAGGCCTACCATAACTGAGAAAGAGATCGTCGAAGTATTTGTGCCGGTGCAAGAGCTTGAAAACTACGACGGAATCATGTTGCTCGTTGGAGCAAAATTTGCAAAAATAGTCAAAATTGGTGAGACTATCGAAGACGCTTTGAAATCGAGGAAGATAGTCGTGTATCCGCGTTACCTAGATCTTCAGAATAGCTCAAGAAGAAAAGTGAAGAAGTTGCCGCTGTCTCGTTTGGGGGAAGAAAAAACCCCAGAAGCTCGTCGTATTCCCAAGGTCGTTCTAGTCCTTCCCCAAAGTCCCACCAAGCTTACTACCCGCAACCCAGTCATCCCAACAATCATAGTACTACCCCCACTTATCCGAATGCCCATGTTCTGTTGTACCAGAGTCCACCCCTTAATCTTCAAAATCTTTCTCCCATGTACCCAAATTACCCTCAATCTTACCAAAGTCAATCTCTTTATCAGAATATTGCTTCCAACTGTGCCAATGTACAGTCGAGCTACCGAGCACCCCCGCCCATTTATCAAGTCCAGGATCCATTATACAAAAATCCATTTCCGAATTACCAAGCTCCATTGCCAAATTACCAAACAAACCCATACCCTATAAACCAAGCTCCCCGTCCGAATACCCAAAATATTCTGCAGGTGCCTCCCCCTCAACAAAGCGGTTATGACCCTTCCAGACCCAGATTTGAAAAGAGTCCTTCAAGGAACTTTACTGCAGTTGCTGAAAGCCAGACCAAACTGTATGAGAGACAGGCTACTGCTGGATACATCCACCCTGTGGGGCCCAAGCCCGTGGATGTTAGTTCAAAGTTCTACAAGCCCGATCAGAGGTGTGCTTATCATTCCAACAATGTTGGACATGATACAGAAGATTGTATCAACCTCAAGCACAAAATTCAAGATCTGATCGATTAGGAGGTAGTCTCTCTCCAACCGGAGGCGCTAAATGTCAAACAAACCCGTTGCCAAATAATGAAGGTGGCAATGTTAATATGATTGAAACAGATGAAGACTGGTGTGGAAGGAAGATGATTACCCCCATCATTCACGACGATTTGGAGAGGGCTGTCGCTTTTTTAAGCGTCAAAGAAAAGAGAGAGTTTGTTATTTTGACACCTACAAAGGTTGTTGCCTTGGTGCCGTCAGAAACTCTCACCAATCCTAAATTTGTCATTGAAACTGCGGCAACTCAACGCATGACCAGGTCTGGAAAGTGTTACGCTCGTGACGAGCTTGCTCTCGGAGGACAGAAGAAGGTCCAAGATAAGAGACTCATAAGTGAAGGAGAAGTGAAAGAGTTCTGGAGAAGGATGCAACCAAAGGATTATTCCATCGTCAAACATTTAGAGATGACTCTGTCTCAAATCTCTGTATGGGCCCTGCTGATGAGCTCTCAGTCCCACAGGCAGACTATAATGAAAGCTCTCGATGATACATACGTACCCTCAGGTACAAGTAGTGATAACGTGTCTACCATGATTCATCAGGTTATTCGAGGGAACCGGATCAACTTTTGTGACGATGTGCTGCCAATCGAAGGAAGATCACATAACAAAGTGCTGCACATTACCGTGATATGCGTGAAAAGGTTTTCAACCGCGTCTTATTAGATGACGGGACCGATTTGAATATCTGCCCATTGTAGACATTGAGGCAGCTATGGTTTGACCTTGGGAAACTTGAGCAAAATTAGGTCAACGTGAGAGCTTTTGATGGGGTTCAAAGTGACACATTGGTGGCAGTGAATTTGACCCTTCAAATGGGACCCGCAGAGTTCAGCGCACAATTTCAAGTATTGGATATAGATACCACTTACAACCTTCTTTTGGGAAGGTTGTTCATCCAGATGGCTGGAGCCGTCCCTTCTACTCTACATCAAATGATTAAGCTTGTGTGAAAGAATGAAGAGTTGATTATTCACGGCGAGGGGAGTCACCTTGGCAAGCAGGTGCCGATCATTGATGAGATACCGCGAGGTACAGACTTTTACACGGTGGAGCTGGTGAATGCCACCAGTGATTGCTTGGCCCCGCCGAATCCCATGCATGTCGTATACAAAATGATAGACACTTTAATGCTGCAGAATGGTTTCGAGCTAGGGTTCGGATTGGGAAGATATTCCCAAGGAATTATTGAGCCTGTTCCGGTCCTTGTTAAGGGATCCAGATATGGTTTGGGGTACATCCCCACAGATGATGACATGAAGGTGAAGAAGAAAAATGATCAAGCTTTGACTAAGCCGATTCCACATCTGTATCAATCATTTGCAATACGGGAGTATGCCAAGCATGAAGACGTTAGGGAAGGAATTTGTGACCTCTTCGAGGAGATCGATGCTATTGCCAAAAAGGAGGTCAAGCTAGCTGGTATTCGCGATGCTGAACAAGGGGAGGTGCTGCAGAATTGGACATCCACGCCGATCCTGATACACCGAACTCTTCGGTAGAAAGGCGCTATTTCATGCACATTAAAATCGGTGGTAGTTTGGAAAAGGCCTGAGACCCACCATTTTGCAATTTCTTAGTTGTTCAAATTTTTGAATTTTCATTGTGATGTTCAAAAAAGAAACATGGCCCCATGCCATGGCCAATGTTTGCTTTGTTTTTAAATGAAAGCCTCTTTGTTTTAACTTTATTTATTTAGTTGTTTGTTATGCCTTACTTTCCTAATTTTGTTTGTTTATGATTTCAGTAACATAAGTTACAGACCCGCCAATGTCATGTCATGTCACGAGCTAACTGAACAAAATGAGGCAGGTGACAACGGGGTTGACAATTCTGGAGAATAAAGTGAGGAACTAGACTATGTCATCGAGGAATTTCGGCAGTTCGAGAATCAGCATAAACCAAATCTAGAGGAAACAGAAACGGTGAATTTGGGAGATTCGGAATGTCTTAAAGAGACTAAGATCAACACCCACCTAATTGAGGTTCAGAAGGAGGGGCTAATTCATTTTCTTGCCGAATATAGTGATGTGTTTGTTTGGGAAGTCGGTGACATGCAAGGTTTGAGTACCGATGTCGTATTTTATAAGCTACCGATCAACCCAGAGTTCGATCTGGTGAAGCAAAAAACTCAAAAATTCAAGCCTGAATTGAGTTTGAAGATTAAAGGAGAGATCACCAAGCAATTAGAGTCCCGATTGGTGGAAGTAACACAATATCCAACCTTCCTAGGCAACGTTCCTTCTGTCACAAATAAAGACGGGAAAATTAGGATTTGTTTTGACTATACAGAGCTCAACAAAGCTAGTTCGAAGGATAATTTTCCGTGCCGAATATTCATATTTCGAAAGACAACTGTGCCAAACGTGAGATGCAGTCATTTGTGGACTGTTGCACAGGTTATCACCAAATTATGATGGATGAAGAAGATGCGAAAAAATGAGTTTCATTACACCTTGGGGTGTAAATCACTACAGGGTGATGTTGTTCGGCCTCGAGAACGCCGGTGCCACCTACATGAGAGCCATTACGATTATTTTTCACGACATGATTCATAAGGAGATTGAAGTGCACGTGGACGATGTCATAATCAAATCCCGTGAGTGTTCGGATCACTTGACACATCTAAGGAAATCTTTTGATCGTTTGCATCGGTACAACTTGAAGTTAAATCTTGCCAAATGCGCTTTTGGAGTTCCATCGGGGAAGTTGTTGGGATTTATAGTCAGCAGAAGGGGTATTGAACTCGACCCCTCTAAAACTAAAGAAATTCAAGAGTTACCTCCGCCGAAGATGAGAAAAGAGGTGACGAGTTTCTTAGGGAGGTTAAAGTACATCAGTCGATTTATAACTCAATCAACTGTGGTATGCGAGCCTATTTTCAAGCTGCTAAAGATTGACGCCATGACAAAGTGGACTGAAGAGTGTCAGACTACTTTTGATGCTATCAAGAACTATTTGTCCAATTCGCCAATATTGGTTCCTCCGCGAGAAGGGAGTCCTTTATTGCTGTATTTGTCTATCTCAGATAGTGCATTTGGATGCGTACTTGGTCAACACGACGAGACGGGAAAGAAGGAAAGGTCTATTATTATATAAGAAAGAAGTTTACACCATACGAGTCTTGTTACACTTTGTTGGAAAGAACGTGTTGTGCATTGACATCACTTGCCCAAAAGCTCAGACACTATTTGTCTTCAAATACTACATACCTCATTTCCAGAATGGATCCATTGAAATATATTTTCCAGAAAGCGATGCCGATCGGATAGTTAGCTAAATGGAAAATGCTGTTGAGTGAATTTGACATTGTGTATGTGACTCAGAAAGCGATAAAGGGACAGGCTTTGGCTGATCATCTTGCACACAATCCCATTGATAAAGAGTACAAACCACTTATGACATATTTTCACGATGAAGAAGTGTCGTTTGTGGGTGAAGATATTTCTGAGGCATATCCAGGTTGGAGATTATTCTTTGATGGAGCGGCGAATCATCAAGGTAAAGGTATTGGACAAGTCTTAGTGTTAGAATCTGGTCAGCACTATCCCATGGCGGCTAAGCTTCGATTTAATTGCACAAACAACATGACTGAATACGAAGCTTGGATTCTTTATTTGAAAATGGCCATCGACATGAATGTTTACGAGTTATTGGTTATTGGAGACTCAGATCTTTTGATTCATCAAGTTCAAGGAGAATTGGCTGTGAAGAACCCAAAGATTATACCTTACATACAGTATGTGCAGAAATTTTGCAAAAGATTCCGTAAAATCGAGTTCAGACATACTCCCAAAATACAGAATGAATTTGTCGATGCTCTTACCGCCATCGCTTCGATGATTAAACATCTGGATACAAATTATATTGATTCTCTGGATATAGAGTTGAAAGAACATCCAGTCCATTGTTACCATGTTGAAGCAGAACCAAACGGTTTGCCTTGGTATTTTAATATAAAGAAGTATTTTGAGTGTGGAACTTATCCCAAAGAAGCTACGTCCAATCAGAAGAAGTCGATACACCGTATGACTCTCAATTTCTTTCTAAGTGGAGAAGTCCTGTATATGAGGACTCCAGACTTGGGTATTCTTAGATGTGTGGATGTTGTTGAAGCTGTAAAGCTTATTGAACAGATACATGCCGGAGTTTGTGGCACGCATATGAATGGACTCACTTTGGAAAGAAAGATCCTATGATCCGGATATTTCTTGATGACTATGGAGAATGATTGTTGCAAGTTTGTGCAGAAAATGCCATAAATGTCAGGTGCACGGTGACTTGATCCGAGTGCCACCTCACGAGCTTAATGCTATGAGTTCACCTTGGCCATTTTTAGCTTGGGGCATGGATGTCATCATTCTGATAGAGCCAGCCACTTCTAATGGACAAAGATTCATTTTGGTCGCCGTTGATTATTTCACTAAGTGGGTGGAAGCAGCTTCTTACAAGTCAGTAACCAAGAAAGTGGTGGCTGATTTTGTTCGCAACAATCTGGTATGTAGATTTAGAGTGCCAGAATCCATCATTACTGATAATGGGGCAAATCTCAACAGTCACTTGATGAGAGAGATATGTGAGCAATTTAAGATTACTAATCAAAATTCAACTAGTTATCGTCCCCAATGAACGGAGCTGTAGAGGCCGCCAATAAGAATATCAAAAAGATTTTGAGGAAAATGATCGACTAGCATCGAGGTTGGAATGAGATTTTACCATATGATTTATTGGGATACCGCACGACTGTCAGGACATCAATTGGAGCCACTCCATATTTGTTAGTATATGGAACAGAAGCAATTATACCTGTTGAAGTCAAGATGCCGTCTTTGAGAATCATCTTAGAAGCTGAGTTGAGTAACACTGAATGGGTTAGCAAGCGGATTGACCTACTAACTTTGATTGATGAGAAGAGAATGGTTGTCGTCTGTCATGGTCAATTATATAGGCAAAGAATGGTTCGTGCCTTTCAAAAGAGAGTAAGAGCCAGAAATTTTGAAGTTGGTCAGTTGGTTCTTAAGCGTATTTTTCCTCATCAAGACGAGTACAAAGGAAAGTTTGCACCGAACTGGCAAGGACCTTACATGGTTCACAAAGTATTATCTGAAGGTGCTTTGGTCCTATCGGAGATGGATGGCACTGTATGGCCTAAACCTATCAACGCAGATGTTGTCAAGAGATACTACATGTGAAGCTTCGGTTTGCATTTTATTGTGTACTTGTAATCATTTTGTTTGCTTGTATTTGTCTTGCTTAAATTCTACCCCTCTTGTAATGAACTACGTCTTACCTGAATTATCAAGGATGAGACACGTAGGCGGCCTATGTCGGCTTCGGTCACCCCATTTTATCTCCTGTAATTATTTCTTTGTATTTTGAACTATGTTCGACCTGAATTCTCAAGAATGAGATACGTAGGCGGCCTATGTCAGTCTCGGTCGGTTTCTTTGTAATTTTTATTCTTGTTAACATTTTAAGGGAATTACATTTGACCTGATTCCTGCATCAACGGGATACTTAGGCGCCACAAGGGTTCGGTCATACCTCCCGTAAGATTTCTACCCTCTTAACAATAGAAACTGGGACAAAATTTTTGAGAGGGAATAAAAAATTCTCGAGAAGAAAATTCTTCCTCAGCAAGTCAAGACAGAAGATATTTTGAGATTTGCAACTGGGACAGAATTTTTGAGAAGATCTCTAAAATTCCGCGATCTGCTCAATTACAATGGAAAAATAAGTAAGATGTTAACTGGGATAGAAATTTTGAGGATGACCTCAAAATTTCAACACGGATTTATCTGCAAGTCGTGGGCAACTCTGAAAAAACCCCAAGCGAATGATTAGATAGGCCTTCGAGCATTAGACTCAAAGAAGTTTGTTAAGACTGATATGACATGACTTGGCAGAGACCCTCTTAAGATTCTATTTCTCAAAAATTTATTTCTCATAAATTTTCCCTTTTATTTTTCATTTGTTTTGACATAAAATATTTTTTCTTATCTATCAAGAGTGGGAAGGTCGGGAAATCAACCTGAGATAGCAAGACAAGGAGCAAACAATTGACGAAATTGACACAAATCAGCCCGTTTTTAAAACTAACAATTTTTCTATGGACGCAGGTTTATAGTTTGCTTTGAAATCAACAAATTTTTCCGATGGATGAATATGGAGAAGTCAAAAGAGGAGAAAACTATCAAAAAATCAATAGTTTTTCCTAGAAACAAGAAGCATTTTACATTACTTATGTCGAAGACTTGGTAATATTAATTGTTTATTTCAATCCATTTCCAACGACATGAGATTTATAAAGAAACGTCTGGCTAATTCAAAGGTGAATCAAGCACAAATCTCAAGGGAGAGTTTATGGTTTTTGTGAAGGACGCTATCTGCATCACATTATCAAACATGACAGTGTCATTACCCGGAGGGGTCATTTATTTTATTATCAATCAAGACGATGCATTACCCAGAGGGGATAGTTATTTTATTGTCGATCAAGAGAATGTATTATCTGGAGGACGTTTTATCATTATCATCATCGGAGATGATATAAATAAGCATGCATCGCGAGTCAATATTCATGCATTGCGAGTCAATACTCATGAATTGCAGAAAACCATGCATCGCGAGTCAATATTATGCGTTGTGGGAAGATTTCATACCCCGCAAAAAATTATGCATCGTGAGAAGATTTCATACCTAACGAAAATTATGCGTCACGGGAAGACTTCATACCTCGCAGAAATTATGCATCGTGAGAAGATTTCATTCCTCACAGAAATTATGCATCACAAGAAGATTTCATACCTCGCAGAAATCATGCATCGTGAGAAGATTTCATACCTCGAAGAAATCATGCATCGTGAGAAGATTTCATACCTCACCGAAATTATGCATCGCGAGAAGATTTCATACCTCGCAAAATTTACGCATAAACAGAAGATATTCATGTCATGTAAGAAAATATGCATCACGATAAGATTTCATACCTCGAAGAAATTTACGCACCACATGAAGATATTCATGTCCTGTAAGAAACCATGCACTGCCGGAGAAGTAACCGTACATCCAAAGGGAAATATTTATCCGTTGGCATCAACCAACATTCTGATGAAAGTAAACAACAAGAAAAGTACGTTGACATCAAAACAAATATAAGCATCGCATCAGCATTTATTTATTTCGATATTAAGTGAAGAGTGCATTGAAGATTACATTGCAAACACCAGGCATAAGTTTTATTTGCATTACGTCAGACAAATCGAATTGACGTCGAATTTTGAGGAGAACAACGAAGTGTCAACATGGTAAAAGACATTGTCTCCCATCCTAATTGCATTTTTTAGCTGATGAGTTTTTATCTCAGTCTTTGTCGAGAGCATCCAAGAGGATGAATTCTCCAAAAAACATAGGTGCGGGCGACGTTAAAAGGGACGCAGCACAACGTGGAACTTTTTCTTGTCAGCGAACTGGGACATAGTCTAAAGAGGATTGTCAAACTCTTAGGACACGAGCAGAGGTGCGACTTCCACCACAGTCAAACCACATCCCCATTAGAAGGAATGTGGGTTCTTCTTTGGTTTTTTTAGTTTCGGTCTCGCATCCAAAAATTTTGATATTTCCGGAAGCAAGTTTCCAATCTGAGTGACAGTGCAGCAAGAGTTTTTGAAATTACGACTGTGTGAGTTCTTAATTATAGGTGTGAAGTTCAACACATTCATGACTAAGAGGTTACAAGTCTCTTTTTCATATTTGACTTAATTTGTTACTCATCCCAAACCAAAGGTCATCTAGCATAATAGATTTCCTTTTTAATTGATTGAGTCGAACCACAAGCAGTCTGATTTCTAAGTCAAGTATATGTAGGCGAGCCCAATGTTGAAACTCGGCTGTATTCCAGGATTCGCTCATGAATCTTATTCTCGAGCATTTTGGTACCTTCATGATTTGGTATTGAGATGACTTTGAATTCTTTAAAAATCATGCGTTAAATCAAGTTTATCGAACTACAAGTGGCCTAAATTCTCATATAGCCTGAGATATCTAGATAATCCATTTTCGGGATTCGACCGTAATTCCTAAATTCCGTACCAAATCTTGTTGAAAAGATGAATTTGTGCTCAGACAAAATTAGATTGGTCATATTTCATTTTCCTCGAATTGCTTGCATCAATCCTAGTAAAATGAGGGACAGTTGTTGACAACCAATTTTGACTCTCTCCGATAAATTAATGCGCGAGCTTTTCAAATTCCAACAAGTTTGAAATAGTTGACTATATAAAATTTCAAACGTTTTTCAAGTAGTTTTAGTAAATTTTTATAATTTTTAAGTGATATATACTTTTATGTATTTTTATATATTTAGTTTATTTATATAAAAAATATTTGTTTTTTAGTTTTACTTAACGCTCTTTTAATTTTATTTTTTCCGATTTAATGTCCTATATTTTGATCCCTTAGTTTATAGTTAGAATAATTATGTTATTTTGGTAGAACTAAGAGGACTCGTAAATTAATAAACATCAATTCCATCTATTTAATGTTTAGTCGAAATTGCTTGTCAACTCAATTTGGTTAATTTTTAAAATTCATTTGGCCAAAACTGCAATCTATTGGCCAAATCCTTAATTCAAAACATTATTTTCTTTCTACCCACTGTGAAGCCATTTGGGTCATTTACCTTGAATTCTTTTGGACAGCCCATTTCCTTCAATTGAAAGACCATAATTTGGGCCCTTTTACTCGTTTCCAATGGCCCACTCCATATTTCAGCCAACCCTATTCCCTTCCTGACCCAACCCAATTTCCCTCCTTATCCTTTAGGTTAAAGCAGTAAGTGAGAAGGAGTGTTACGATTTTGTCGGCTTTCGAAACGTCTCTTTCTGTTCGTACGAACCTGCAGTCGAGCAAGGCACGCGAGAATCGTCCTTCCGACGAGAGGACTCCATGTCGCTTTACAAGGAGGGGCAATTCGATCTTCAACGTCGATGCCTCTTTCCTTTTTCGTAATGGAGTTGAAACTTCAGAAAAAGGCTGTCTATCCGTTTTGGTGAAAGTTTTGGGTGGTGTTTTTGAATTTCGGAAGATCCTTGATTCCGAGTTTGCCCTCCCCCCCTCCCCCTAATTCATAGCCCTCATTCTTGCTCCTATATAATCTTTTGATTCACTGCAAAAGGAGGAGGTTTTTTTTCTTTTGAAAATTTTCAGAGCAAAACAGAAAGAGTTACAGAGAAAATTAGGGAGAACATTGTTTTAAGAAATCTAGTCATTCATTATTTCAGCATGGAAAGCACAAAGAAAGCTTGAGGGAGAACATTGTTTTAATATAGAAAAATATTCCAAAAGATTTTTTTTGAAAGCTCTTTTGTTTGGCATTAGCTGTTGTCAAAGTTTCCATTCTTATTTACGTTCGAAGTTCTCGTCGTTGGTGAAAGTCGCCCATATCTGCTCGTCTGAGTTACATTTTGCTGCACCCTTAAAGGAGGAGAAATGTGTTAAAACTTAATAGTAAATTTGTATGCCGTTTCGCACATCACTCGATGGTCGGTTAGCTTTTATTCCTTCACTTTCTTTATGTCCAGTACTTTATGGTGGGTTTCACCTGCCTAATACTTCTGTTAATATCATTTTCATTGATTTTTTGTTACATTTCATTTTCATTTAATTCTATTTTACCGGGAAGCATGCTTAATATGGGTTTAATGTATGTGTTTAACTCATGGTCGAGAATAATATCAAGGTTATTTCATTTCCCCCTTTTCCGTTGTTTTGGAGTTTGTGTTTTGTTTCCAGAGGGATGATCCCCTTTCCGTTTTCTTAGTTTAACAATTGATATTTGTAGATTTATTGCCTGCTAGATCGAGTTAATGCACAAATTAATATTCTTATCATACATTTCGTATTCGTGCCTCGCTAATATTTAAGCCTTATTTTCTTTAAAATACTTGAAGCATAAATTTTATTTGGCATTGATTACTGGGTATATATTTTTTTAGCATAAGGTCAAAGGATGGTAATTAATCATGCCTTGGCGGGATTTGGTTTGGTTTGTTTGGAGCAAGTAAAATGGATAGATAAACCGATCTTTCAATAGTGTGTTGTTATAAATGGTCTTAATTGCCTCTTTTTTTATAAGTTCCTCCATCTCGAACTATAAAAACTTATAAGATATCGCTAAATTTTTATTCCACTGTTGCTACCTTCTCTTTGGCTGGAAATGTTCAACTCTTATCACTTCTAAATATTTGGTACTAGTATGTTTTGAGATTATATAGCACATGGCAAAATTTGTCTATCTTTTTTTTTCTTTTTTTTCCTTTTTTTTTTTTAAAAAAACTGAGGTTGAGGACATTCTGGAAATGGACATATATGTGTGCATGTATCTATCAGTTTGTTAGTTAGATTTATTTTTTATAATGGATAGACATAGTCTTTTAACCATCCCGTATAATGGAATAATAATAGGGTGTATGGTATAACTGCTCCCTTGTTTCCTTCTTAAGTTAAAAAATATAATATTGTGTCTTCATAATTAATTCTCTATCAATCGATAGCCATGTTATTCGACTTTAATTTATTCGTACTGTTTTAGTTGAAATAATGTTTGTGCATAAGCCCCTTGAATGCATTATTTTTTGTAATGGATGAATCATGTTATCGTTAGAGTTCATGTTTGAAAGATCTAATTACTATCAAATACTAATTTTAACTATCTTCATTTGTATGTAAAATTGGTTTGAATCCTGTGGAATCCACCCTCTCAATTTCCTTAGGACATGGAGGCCTAACTTATTCATTTCATCGAGTCTAAGCAGTTCCAAACCGACGTACACATTAGAAGAATTAAAGATGGTCTGAGAAGATAGACTAGAAGACCCATTTTATTTTTTGCATTTCGTATTGTATTTATTTTTGGTCATAAGCCTTTGTCGTCTTTTACTTTACCGCATTTATTTTGTGTAATTATTTGTTTAGTTTAGGACAGGTACAAAATGGAGTGGAAACCCAAAAAAAGAAAATGGGTCAAAAACCCAACGACAAGTGGGTCCAAATATCGGTCAAGGCGAACAGAAAACCCGAATGTTGACCCAAATCTCTCTCCCTTTTTCTCTTTAGTTGCCTTTTATTACTAAACTGTTTTACTCGCCGTTAGTTCTAAAGGTTAGAGAATCTGATTCCCCGCAAAACGCCACTTTAGTTTTAACGACTAGATCAAATGAATTAAATGACTTAAAAGATTTTACAAATTAAAATTCACTTAGATAAATAATTTTTCACTTTCAAAACAATCTTAACCGATTTTGCATTCATTTACAAATAACTCTAAAGAGTATTTTTGTCGCAATTGTAAGTCTTAGCCAAATATAAAGTTAGTTGTCGGATAGCCGTAATTAAGCGAAACGTCTTAGGTGCTTTCAAAACCTTTCTAAGACGTTAATAGGAATTCCCGAACCCCTTAGAGTTTTCAAAAAGATTTTTCCTGTTTAAATCTTTTTGAAAACAAGTTTTCTTAATTTTCTTAAAAATTAATTGGCAACTCTCTAAAAAGTCGAAAACTCTTACAGAAAAAAGTTTTTCCTTTTTTTTTTTTATAAAACAGTCATTTGAAAAGTACACTGTCGCATTAAGTGATCGGGATCTCCACAAGTAAAAAAAGATCTCTGACCTGGAAACTTCTGTGTGGACCCTAAAAACCCACTATAATTGCCTCGCCCTATAGGTCGCTGCTGTGAACCGTAAGAGCCCTGACCCGGGCTATAAGAACCCCTAGATATCTGGACACCCTCAAATGTCGGCATAGATGCATGAATAGGTCCCCGCTGCTGAAAAGAACCACTCACTCTCTGTGATCCCCTACCTCCAGATGAGGTACCATGAAACTCACCTGATATACGGGCCCTTTTAGGGTCCCCAAACTCCTCTCTCTCCATCAATTCCGCCTCTTTGGCGGCGCTCACAATGGACTTGAAAGAAGCCCCCTCCATAGATGTCCGAAACACAACTGACCTGATAGAGAAAGTCAATCCCCTCAAAAATCTGCAGATCCTCTCTGTCTCATTTTGAATAATGGAAAACGCATGCCTAGACCATTGGCAAAAACGCGCCTCTATAACCGATAAAGCATCCCGTCTCAGACTGTCAAACCTCAAGTGACTCTCCTCTCTCACGCTCTATGGGATAAAACAATCTTGGAATGTACTAGCAAACTGCTCCCAAGTCACTGGAGGAGATCGAACTGGCAAAACTCCCAAATAAGTCCTCCACCTGTCCCTCGCTGGTCCACGAAGCTTGAGTGTAGCATATCGAACCCCATGTGACTCAGCTAATCAAACCACCTCTAGTAACTCTCGACAGGTTGTTAGAATCTCATGAGCATCCTCACTCGTCCCACCATGAAACTGAGGTGGGTCCTCTTTCAAAATCTCTTATACCTACGCTGCTCATCCTCTGTCAGAATAACCACCAGTGCAACTTGACCCCCAACTGCTGGTGCAACATAATTCTGAACAGCGGGATCAACTGGTAGTTGCCCCACCGCATCCTGAACAACTGGAGCTTGTTGCTGCTCTTTGGTCTGAGCCCCCTCTCTAGTACGAAAGTCATGTGGTGTGGTAGTCGCACCACCACCCTGAGAAAGCCCTCTAGCACACTTAACACCCTCTATAGTGTATCCTGAAGCAAAGGTCTGACTACAGGATCTGGAGGAACTTGGTCCTCTCTGCCATCAATCTGAGGTTCTATAGAGACCTCTCTAGCATGACCTCTCACTGGTGCTGCTCCATGTCCGCGACCTCTAGCTACTGTCGTATTACTAGCACAACCTCTAGCTCGAGATATACCCCTACCCCTAGTTGGAACCTCAATAACTGCCTCGGAAAGTGCCTCCCCTCTACCACCAGTAACATTAGTTCTAGTCCTCGTCATCTATCAAAAGAGTATACAACAACTCAGTACTAAAGAAGGTGACTACGCACTATGAGAAAGAATGAATAAGAGGAAGTTTCATAGTAATACTTATAGCCTCTTGGAGATAAGTACAGATGTCTCTGTATTGATACTTGAGACTCTACGTAGACTCGTCTTGTATACACGTGAGACCTATGAACCTAGGGCTCTGATACCATTTTGTCATGACCCAAAAAAGGGGTGTGATGGCACTCGTCTTATACCACCAAGAAAAGTCAGCCTAAACCCCAATATCAAACAAAGTGCGGAAGTAAATGACAATCCAACAACAATTTCTATTATGAAACAAAGTCAAATTAATTCAATCCCCAAAACCTGGTTGTCACGTGCACAAGCCTCTAATGTAAATATTAGAATTGAAATAAAAGAGAAGTCTAAAATGAAGTTGTCTTCCATGTAAAAACAAAGTTATAAACTGGAGTAGCGAAGTTCGCTGAGATGACAAGCAGCTACCTCTCAATCCTCCACAAGATGCCTCGGAAACGAAGAGAATGGAAGGTATCACAAAAATCCGGGCTCGTAACCTACAAAAATTTGTAGAATCAAGGGGTGAATACCAAACCACGCGGTATCTAACAAGCAAACCTCTAAACACAAGTTAACTGAACAAAATCCGGGTACTGTTTACACCCTATCTAAACCTCCACGCTACAGCCTAACAGTTTACAGTTTACCAAACACACAACTCAATAACCACACTCTATCAGTTTAAACATTCTCAATAACCACTCAATATTCAACAGTCACAAGCTTCACAGAGAAACACTGACAAGATCAGCAAAACACGTGTTCAAGTTCATCAATTATAAAATGTGCAATGCCATGAGATGCAATGTCAAATACAGTGATGCATGTCTTTCTTAACGATACACACCCGATGTCTCTCAGTCCGGGACCCATGGGGGACATATCTATCCATACATCTGTCGCGGTGCATAACACGACCCTCGATAATAGTAACCTTTGCGGTGCGCGATACGTCCCTCGAAATATAATATCCATCGCGGCGTGCGATTCGACCTTCTAAATGGTACATCCTCTTACCACAACCATGTCTCAGATACAATGCAAATGACATGCTCAAATGAAAATGAGGAGATAAACAAAGCGCAATTTACAACAAGGAATACAACACCAACAAATAAGCAACAAGTCTCCAAATCATTCTCAACATCGCACAAGGAAATACACGAATTTCATACGCTTAACAAGAGTTTAGAAATCCACTTGCCTTAGCCAATCGGATAATTACTTTTGGAATTGAGCCTTCCCTTTCCATTGAGCTTCCAAACCAATGGAATCTATTCAAGTATATATTCACAATAAGGTTTCAAAACTAACAACACTCACACTTTTACGTGTTTAACCTTGACCTAAGAATTCACCCCAAATTTATAATCAAGTTTGTAATTCTTGATGTCAAATTAACATTTCAACTATCATATTTTTCAAGTTTCAAGGCTAAGGTTAAATCTCATATTTCCTAAATTTCAAGTGTGGGGTTAAGTCATAATTTCTCCAAACACTACAATACTATGGTTAACATATACTATAAGAAAATTGTGAAACCAAAAATTAATGTCATAAACACTAACCTTTAATACCTCATACGACATAAAATTCACAACCCAAAACCATCAATTGATTATCTTAATTAATTAGCAATCACGTGGCCATCATTACATAATGATTTGTCACTGATGTATTCCTTTTCCAATTCCAAATATATGTACATAAAGTGGCAGAAGTTAATTTACAATCAACACGTTTCACATTTAATTATAATAATAATATAATAATAATTATAATAATAATAGTAATGAGTCAGTACGCACAAACTTGCCTATATTATTGCTATATACATATATATGTGTGCAGAAACCTAAAGGCAAAACAAACTTACTCGTAGCAGTTCGTAAGCCGCAGGTGTCAAAAACCTTCGCCCTTTCATCTTGTTCCCTGTTTTTCTGAATTAATTAAGTAAAAAAAGTAATAGGTTTTACCCACATATTTTATTGAATATAGGCTAAAAGGTATAGGGTCTTAAATAAATTATCACTTTAGCCCATAAACTATCGATTAATTAACTTAAGTTAAACAAATATTCGAAATTCTAAAAAGGAGCTTTTGGGTCATTACATGTGATTATATACTAGATGGACAATAGTCCAATAGCTTATATCAAAATTACCTATTTTGTCCCAATATGATAGATTTAAGTTAATCTTTCTGACTTATTTTAAAAAATAATATACTATTTATTAAATACCATCAAGAACTTAATTACGAGTTCTATTGAAAATGTAAAACAAAGTGCAGCCAAAAGGAAATAGAAAAGTTATTGCTTTAAGGATGTCTAAAACATCTACTTTAAGTATTCAAATTATTATTTTACTTATATATATAATATAATTTGTTGATGAAGGTAGACAATTGTACACCATCAACTTAGTGTAGCTAGACCCCTGATTATTATTATTATTATTATTATTATTATTATTATTATTGTTATTATTATTATTATTATAATATATATATATATATATATATATATATATATATATATATATATATATATATATATATATATATACAAACACACACACAGTTTCATCAAATTTTATTTTTAACCTATTTAATATAGAAAAAATGAAATGTCCAAAACAGGAATATTCATCTTATTGATTTCATGTATATGTGTAATGACCCTTCAAGTCATTTTCTTTGTTTTTCAATTTTTTAATAGTTGAGTTTTCTGTAGCTACCCCACGTCAATTATGACTTCCTCTGATTGACTATTCAGTCATCGGGTCATTCATTTGAATTTGGTGCAAATTTTTGTATTTTGGAACCTTTGAAACTTGAAAAGTTGACTTCAGTCAAACGTTCATGATGATGGCCCTAGAATGCAATTTTAATTGTTTAAATAACTCCGGAAGGGCCATTTCATGCTAGGGACATGGTTGGTCGAGGCTCCAAGACTGGTGTGAGTTTATATCATTAGATATTTTAACTTGAAAACTTAAGTTATGGTTTGACTTTAGTCTATATTTTCGGTTAACATGCTTGATGAATTTTTTTTTAGCGGGGTTAGCTCACTCCAAAATGTCAAATTTGATTTAGAACGACCTTTCATGCGGTTTCCTAGTCTTTCGGACTAATATTAAGCCTTATTGTAGAATTTGGCAAAAAATTGAACTTACGTTTGGGACTGACTAATCATTGAAATGACCTCATATAAATGTTTTTGTAATTTTATGGATAAATTACTTAAATACTCACTTTTATTTTTTATAATTTTCATTATTCCCTACTATTTTAAAATATCTCCAAAATCCCTTCTTTTCCTTTCAAATCCCATTGTTCTAGATACATTAAGTTTCACATTCAAGCACACGTTTCTATTCCTAATTTCACTCCCTTAATCCCTCCCTATTTCACTTCCTTTAACCTCTTCCTATTTTCACTCCCTCAATCTTTACTTCCTTCATTTTTTAATTTTCAGATTTATTCTCTCTCCATAAGATTTTTCAAGAATCAAGTAAGTTTTCGCTTCACAATTTTTTTCGAAGAACAACTAGATCTCCTCCATTTCAACATTTTTACAAAATATATAAGTAAAAAGTGAAAGAGATGATGTATCCTCATTGTTCCTTGCAACATCATCGTTTCCAGTGATCGTCTTTTGCTAATGAAATCATTTTCCATTGTTGACAGTGAGACAAATATACAGAAGTTGGTATAGAGCAAAGTAAAAGTGTAGGGGGATTTCTTGGTCATTTGTTTCTTTTTGCTTTCAACAAATTAATTGTTGAATTATTTTTTTTTGTACTTCATCCTTTATAATACATATGAATTCATATTTAATATGTCTAGATGATTTTGTTTCTTAAAATAATGTATAATGCCTTCGTTGATTTTCAATGTAACTCGTTGTTTAATCGATGTACTGATACATGTATTAGATATGTACCACATTGTCACGACCCAAAACGTGTCGTGAGTGGGACCCACATTTATCCTTCTATGTGAGCGATCCAACCAATCTAAACCCCAACATTTCAAACATAATAAATAGAAAACAATGCGGAAGACTTAAAACTCATTAACAAAATCAATAATCAACTTCTAAAACTCAAACTTATCATTATCCCCAAAATCTGGAAGTCATCATCACAAGAACATCTATCCTCAAATTACTAATTCTAAGAGTATCTAGAAAGCTAGAATAACTAAAAAACTAGTCCATGCCGGATCTTCAAGGCATCAAGACATGAAGAAAAAGATCCAGTCCAAGCTAGAAGCGTTAGCTCACCCTAAAATCCGGTGTAATGAAGACTGGCTAGAGTTGCGGTTGAATTGAAGACGACGGTACGTTTGCTGCACTCCACAAATAACAATGAAAGAAACATACAAGTAGGGGTCAGTACAAACACAAGTACTGAGTAGATATCATCGGCCAACTCAAAATAGAAAACAGTATATATAAGATAATATCATAAAATCAACTACAATACTCAACATGCGGCATTTACAATTACCATAACCCTTGGTCACAACACTAAGCACATCAATGAGGACTCACGCCTCCCCATCATACTCATTTGGGAAATAGGTTCATTAAATTGAGTATATAACATCTTTCAAGATTCATTATCTTTATTCCTCTTGTGTCGGTACGTGACACTCCGATCCCCTAATTCAACGTGTCGGTTTGTGACACCCGATCCCCTAATTCTACGTGTCGGATCATGACACCCGATCCCCTAATTCTACGTGTCGGTTCATGATACCCGATCCCCTAATTCTACGTGTCGGTTCGTGACACCCGATCCCCTAATTCTACGTGTCGGTTCGTGACACCCGCTCCACTAATCTCATTCTATTAATTCATCAAGCCTTCTTTTATACCAAGGCATCATCAAGCTCATTACTTTAGTTCATCAAGCCTTCTCTTATACCAAGGCATCATCAATCTCATTACTTTTGTTCATCAAGCCTTCTCTTATACCAAGGCATCATCATTAACAAGGTAAATTTAGGATTAGAGATTCAATAGACTCATCATGCTTATTCTTCACAATTATATAATCACATTCATGCAAGCATACAATTAAGCATATAAAAGGGTTTACAACACTACCCAATACATATCATTCACTATTAAGAGTTTACTACGAATAGCATAAAAACCATAGCCTACCTCCACCGAAGAATTGTGATGAAACAAGCTAATCCTCAAGATCTTTGCTTTCCTCTTCGTTCCTCTCTCTCGATCGTTTCTCCCTCTCTTTCTGTTCTTTTCTTTTTCTTATTCAAACCCTCTTTCTTTTACCCTAATTAGCATATAATTAAGTATAAAAGATGGTGAATTAACTCATTAATTAATTCAAGGTTATCTCTTTTAACCCTCAAGTAGTTAAATTATTAACATTAACCCACTAAATTTATAATTATACCAGAAATAGTCCAAAACGTCCCTTAAAACATTTACAGAAATCCGACCCAGCCTGGGATTACGCAGTCTGTGACGGCCCGTCATGCCTGCAACGGTCCGTCCTGTTGCTTCCGTCACAAGGTTCAGAGACTCGATTTATTAAAGAGTCTGTGACAGCCCGTCATGCCTCTAACGGTCCATCCTGCACTTCGTCACGAAGTTCAGAGAGTCGATTTCAGTACCCAAATTTTAGAATTCTAAGTGTTTTGGAACGAGACCCCCTCGACGGTCCGTCGTGCCCATGACGGTCCGTCGTGGGTTCCGTCGTCTCATCCCATTTTTCCAGACTTAAAATATGTTGCTCAAAACGACTAAACAGGTCGTTACAATAGATACCAATGTACCCATCGTTCGTCCTCGAACGATCATAAGAAGTAAAACAAGGGCGAAAAGGAGTACCTGAATCTGTAAACAGGTGTGGGTATCTTTCTTGCATATCTGCCTCCTTCTCCCAAATGGCTTCTTCAACTGGTCGATTCTTCCATTGAACTTTGATGGATGCAATCTCTCTTGACCTTAACTTGCGGACTTCTTAATCTAGAATAGCAACAGGTTCCTCCTCATAAGACAAATTCTCATCAAGCAAAACTGAATCCTAACGGATAATGTAGTTTCCATCCCCATGGTATCTTTTCAACATAGACACATGAAACACCGGATGCACTCCTGACTGTCCTGGAGGCAAGGCTAATTCATAAGCCACCTCCCCTACTCGCTTAAGTACTTCAAATGGTCCAATATACCTTGGGATTAGCTAGCCTCTTTTACCAAACCGCATCACCCCTTTCATGGGCGAAACCTTCAGCAAGACTTGCTCACCCTCCATAAACTCCAAGTCTCAAGCCTTTCGATCTGCATATTCCTTTTGCCTACTTTGCGCCGCTAAAAACTTTTCTTGAATAGATTTCACTTTCGCCAATGAATCCCTCAAAAGGTAAGTAACCTAAGGTCTAACCTCAAATGCATCAAACCAACCAATGGGAGACCTACATCTCCTCCCATACAATGCTTCGAATGGAGCCATATCAATACTTGAGTGATAGCTATTATTGTATGAAAACTCCGCTAAGGGTAAGAAGTTATCCCAATGATTACCAAATTCTATCACACATGCACGAAGCATATCCTCCAACACTTGAATCGTTCGCTCAGACTGACCATCGCTCTTAGGGTGAAATGCAGTACTAAGGTCCAACCTAGTACCTAATTCAGCATGCAATGTTCTCCAAAACTTAGAAGTAAACTGCGTACCTCTATCTGATATGATGGAGAGTGGAACTCCATGCAATCAAACAATTTCTGAGATATAGTTTTTTGCTAACTTCTCTGCATTGTAGGTCACCTTGACCGGAATGAAGTGAGCAGACTTAGTTAACCTATCAACGATTACCCAAATGGAGTCATACTTACTCATTGTCTTTGGAAGACCAACCACGTAGTCCATTGCAATTCTCTCCCACTTCCATTCAGGAATGGGCATTCTCTAAAGTGTTCCTCTGGGCCTCTGGTGTTCATACTTTACTTGCTGACAATTTGTACATTTGGCAACAAAATCAACAATGTCGCGCTTCATTCTACTCCACCAAAAGTGTTGCTTTAGGTCACGGTACATCGTGGTTGCACCAGGATGTATAGAATATCCGGAACTATGAGCCTCTGTAAGAATAGTGTGGATCAAATCATCAACACGGGGCACACATACCCTTCCCTTGATTCTCAAAACACCTTCCTCATCCATTATTGCTTCTTTAGCCTCTCCTCGCAACACCATATCCCGAATTCGGCTTAGTTTCTCATCATCAAACTGTTTTCCCTTGATCTTGTCAAGAAAAGAAGATGTTGCCTCCACAATGGCCAAAAATCCTCCCTTCTCATTTAATTCTAGCCTCATAAAGTTATTAGCCAGAGGCTGAACTTCTCTAGCCAATGGGCGTCTAGAAACTTGCAAGTGAGCTAGACTTCCCATGCTCCCTGCCTTTGTACTTAAGGCCCGCCACAACATTAGCCTTTCCCGGATGATACAAGATATTGATATCGTAGTCCTTCAGTAGTTCCATCCATCTCCTCTGCCTCAAATTCAAATCTTTTTGAGTAAAGACATACTGTAGGCTACGATGATCCGTGTATACTTCACACTTAACCCCATATAGATAGTGTCTCCATTGCTTTAAGGCAAACACTACCGCAGCCAATTCCAAATCATGGGTCGGATAATTACGTTCATGCACCTTTAATTGCCTTGAAGCATAAGCAATTACGTTCTTCTCTTGCATTAGCACTGCACCCAAACCCGAATAGGATGCATCACAATAGACATTGAAATTCTTACCTTCCACTGGCAGAGTAAGGATTGGTGCACTAGTCAACAAGGTCTTGAGTTTCTGAAAGCTTTCCTCACATTCGTCCGACCATACAAATGGAACATTCTGCTTAGTCAAGTTCGTCAATTGGGAAGCAATGGAAGAGAATCCCTTGACAAATCGGCGGTAATAGCTATCTAAACCAAAAAAGCTCCTTATTTCTGACACATTAGTAGGTCTTACCCAATTCTTCACTGTCTCAATCTTAGAAGGATCCACCATCACCCCATCCTTAGAAACCACATGCCCCAAGAAGGACACTGCATCTAGACAAAACTCACACTTGGAGAATTTGGCATAAAGCTTTTTCTCCCTCAACATTTCCAATACAATTCTCAAGTGCTCCTCATGTTCCTTCTTTCTCATTGAGTATAACAATATATCATCAATAAATATGATCACAAAGAGATCCAGATATGTCTTAAAAATCCCGTTCATCAAGCTCATGAAAGCAGCAGGGGCATTCGTAAGACAAAAAAACATCACTACAAATTCGTAATGCCCATACCTGGTCCGAAAAGCAGTCTTTGGCACATCCGTTGCCCGTATTTTCAACTGATGATAACCGGATCTCAAGTCAATCTTAGAGAAGACACAAGCACCTTGTAACTGATCGAAAAAGTCATCAATGCGAGGAATGGGATACTTGTTCTTAATAGTTACCTTGTTCAACTGCCGGTAGTCTATGCACATCCGAAAACTCCCATCCTTCTTTTTCAGAAATAACACCGGAGCACCCCAAGGAGATGCACTTGGTCTAATGAAGCCTTTGCTCAACAACTCTTGAAGTTGGGCCTTTAACTCTCTTAACTCAGCGGGAGCCATTCTATAAGGGGGTATAAAAATGGGGCGAGTACCGGTTCAAGATCGATCACAGTCAATATCTCTATCTGGTGGCATACCAGGAAGGTCTGCAGGAAACACATCTAAAAACTCGCGGACTATCGCAACCGACTCGATTGAAGGTACTTGGGTAGTATCATCCCTGAGGTGTGCCAAGAAAGCTAAACAACCCTTACTAACTATTCTCTTAGCACGAAGAAAGGAGACGATACGAACCGGATTGGAAGTGTAGTCACCCTCCAATAATAACGGATCTGTCTCAGGCTTGGCTAACGTCACAGTTTTAGCATTACAATCCAAGATTGCAAAATTCGGAGAAAGCCAAGTCATACCCAGAATTACATCAAAATAAACCATTTCTAAGATAACCAAGTCTACATAAGTATTGCTCCCCATAAAAGTCACCAAACAAGACCTATATACTTTTTCAACTATCACAGACTCACCCACCGGAGTAGACACACGAATAGGTATGTCAAGCAATTCACAATGTAAATTAAGACCAGTAGCAAATGAGGAAGATACATATGAAAATGTGGAGCCAGGATCAAATAATACAGAAGCCATACAATCACAAACCAAAAGATTACCTGTGATAACATCATCTGATGTCTCCGCTTCGGACCGCCCAGGAAAAGCGTAACAATGGGCCCTATCACCTATTTGCCCGTTGCCCCTACCATATTGCGCTGCAGTAGTTCCCATTTATCCGTAACCCCGGCCGTTTTGGTGACCACCATTACCTCGGCCACCACGTCTTCCAGAATAACGGCCTCTACCATGACCACCTCTATTGGGGGTCTATAACTCTGTTTTGGACAATTCCTCCTAATATGTATAGTCTCCCCACATCCATAACACTCTCTGGAGTCAAGCATAGGTCTCTCAGAGAAGTGTTGACCGGTCTGAGGTGGACCCCCAACTACAGTCTGTAGTGAAGACTGAATTGGTCGGATTGAGTAACCTCCTGAACCCTGTCCTCTAAAGGAAGAACCATAAAACTCACCTCCCTTTCGAAACCTTTTAGATGTCGATGCCATGGTGAAGTCATCTGGCTTCACTCCTTCCACCTCTATCACGAAGTCTACCACTTCTTGAAAGGATTTTGCCGTAGCCGCTACCTGTAAGGCTGAAATCCGCAATTCTGACCTCAACCCCTTCACAAAACGATGAATCCGCTCTTGTGGACTAAAACAAAGTTGGGTGGTATACCTGGATAATTCACGAAACTTAGCCTCATATGCAGTAACCGACATCCTACCTTGCTCTAGGCTCAAGAACTCATCTCTTTTCCTATCCCTCAAAGTCCGGGGGATATACTTCTCCATAAACAAGCTAGAGAATGATGCCCAAGTCATAGGTGGTGCCTCTGTTGGTTGACACTCAACATGTGACTGCCACCATATTTTGGCGTTTCCTTGAAACTGATAAGTCACAAACTCAACACCAAACCGTTCTACTATACCCATCTTGTGTAGTAGCTCATGACACCAACCGTAAAATCGTAGGCATCCTCAGATTCAGCACCCTTGAAGACTGGAGGTTTCAATTTCAAGAACTTACTGAAAAGTCCATGCTGATCATTTGTCATTATAGGCCCTGTAGTCAGACGAGGAAACGTGCCTATTTCCAATTAGGCATCCATGCGGGGAGCTACAGTAGCTGCATGTTGTACCTCCGGAACCGGAGGGGTTGGTGTAGAAAACACTGGAGGTGTCTGGCCCAGATCAGATAACCCGCTAAGATAAGCAAGAACCTGATTGATCATCTCTGGGGTAGGTTGGGGTGTCAATTCCTCATTCTGCACTTGTTCATTCTCCCCATCCTCACCCTCTCTTACCACTTCCTCAGTTGGTGGAGGAGTCACCGCCCTAGTACCAGATGGCTAGGTGCTCGTCCTCTTCCTCTAAAGGGCGTCCTCCCACGACCTCTTCCACGACCTCTTGTCACTACTCCTCTTCGAGCTACAGCCCCAGTGGCAGGCTCAGACGCTTCTTGTCTTGCCGGTGTTGGTGTTGGCGCGGTGTGTGCTCTAGTTCTAACCATCTGCGAAATAGAGTGAAGATGGTCAGATACCAATTTGTATCAACTAGATACCAATTGGATTCAAGTAATAGCACGAAAGAAAGAAAGAATGGAATTTTCCTAAAGTCTTATACCCTCTAAAAGAGAAGTAAAGGCGTCCCCCTACTGTTCCATAAGACTCTACTAGACTCGTTCTTGTGTGATGAGACCAATGAACCTAATGCTCTGATACCAAGTTTGTCACGACCCAAAACGTGTCGTGATTGGCACCCACATTTATCCTCCTATGTGAGCGAACCAACCAATCTAAACCCCAACATTTAAAACATAATAAATAGAAAATAATGCGGAAGACTTAAAACTCATTAAAAAAATCAATAATCAACTTCTAAAACTCAAACTTATCATTATCCCCAAAATCTGGAAGTCATCATCACAAGAACATCTATCCTCAAATTACTAATTCAAAGAGTATCTAGAAAGCTAGAATATCTAAAAAGCTAGTCCATGCCAGAATTTCAAGGCATCAAGACATGAATAAGAAGATCCAGTCCAAGCTAGAAGTGTTAGCTCACCCTGAAATCTGGTGTAATGAAGATTGGCTAGAGTTGCGGTTGAATTGAAGACGACGGTACGTTTGCTGCACTCCACAAATAACAAAAAAGAAAGAAACATACAAGTAGGAGTCAGTACAAACACAAGTACTGAGTAGATATCATCGGCCAACTCAAAATAGAAAATAGTATATATCAGATAATATCATAAAAACAACTACAATACTCAACATGCGGCATTTACAATTACCATAACCCTTGGTCACAACACCAAGCACATCAATGAGGACTCACGCCTCCCCATCATACTCATTTGGGAATTAGGTTCATTAAATTGAGTATATAACATCTTTCAAGATTCATTATCTTTTTTCCTCTTGTGTCGGTACGTGACACTCCAATCCCCTAATTCTACGTGTCGGTTCGTGACACCCGATCCCCTAATTCTACGTGTCGGTTCGTGACACCTGATCCCCTAATTCTACGAGTCGGTTCGTGACACCCGATCCCCTAATTCTACATGTCGGTTCGTGACACCCGCTCCACTAATCTCATTCTATTAATTCATCAAGCCTTTTTTTATACCAAGGCATCATCAAGCTCATTACATTAGTTCATCAAGCCTTCTCTTATACCAAGGCATCATCAATCTCATTACTTTAGTTCATCAAGCCTTCTCTTATACCGAGGCATCATCATTAACAAGGTAAATTTAGGATTAGAGATTCAATAGATTCATCATGCTTATTCATCACAATTATATAATCACATTCCTGCAAGCATACAATTAAGCATATAAAAGGGTTTACAACACTACCCAATACATATAATTCGCTATTAAGATTTTACTACAAATAGCATAAAAGCCATAACCTACCTCCACCGAAGAATTGTGATCAAGCAAGCTAATCCTCAAGATCTTTGCTTTCCTCTTCGTTCCTCTCTCTCGATCGTTTCTCCCTCTCTTTCTGTTCTTTTCTTTTTCTTATTCAAACCCTCTTTTTTTTTTACCCTAATTAGCATATAATTAACTATAAAAGATGGTGAATTAACCCATTAATTAATTCAAGGTTATCTCTTTTAACCCTCAAGTAGTTAAATTATTAACATTAACCCACTAAATTTATAATTATAGCAGGAATACTCCAAAAGTCCCTTAAAACATTTAAAGAAATCCGACCCAGCCTGGGAATACGCGTGATTCGTGACGGCCGTCGTACTGCGACGGTCCGTCTGCCGCTCCGCAAGGTTCAGAGACTCGATTTATTAAAGAGTCTGTGACGGCCCATCATGCCTGTGACGGTCCGTCCTGCCACTTCGTCACGAAGTTCAGAGAGTCGATTTCAGTACCCAAATTTCAAAATTCTAAGTGTTGTGGAACGAGACCCCCTCGACGGTCCGTCGTGCCCATGACGGTCCGTCGTGGGTTCCGTCGTCTTAGCCAGTTTTTCTAGAAATAAAATCTGCTGCTCAAAACGACTAAACAGGTCGTTACACACATGTTATAATGTTTAGTCAATGCTCTGATACATGTAGTATATATGTATCACATGTTTTTCATGTAGTATGAATTCTCTGAAAACTTATATCATGTATCAGTAAGGTATTAGTTGTTTAATTTATGTACTGATACATGTTTTGAAAATTGTAATAATGTATCATTCACTAAGTTCAAAAACTGCGTCATCAACTGTGCTTGATGATACATATAGAATCAGTGTGTATAGTGTTTTATCGATGTACTGATACATGTATTAGATATGTACCACATGTTATAATGTTTAGTCAATGCACTGATACATGTAGTAGATATGTATCAACAATGATAGAAAACGAAATTGAATCTCCAACAACGATTCCGTCGATTTTGTAACTTTGATACTGCAATTCGTTCACCCAAATTCTGAAATGTCTTATCAAAATTGAAGTATTCATCTTGAAAAATCCACAGAAACCACAGCATGAACAAGATGGAGAGTGAGTGACGTTTACTATTACATGGCTCTCTACATGACTCTATTCACTACTACACCAACCTCTGCAAATGTCAAAAACACCATTGCAGGAGGCCATACCTTACACCATACATGATATATTTTTTATAAAAACAAAAAAAAACAAAGTAATACTACAACAAAGTATCAAAGAGCTGCCCAATCAATCTCCACGGAAGGGTACTTGGGTAAGAAGAAGTTTTCTGATTCATCGAAATCCAAGAAAGTAATATCAGACTCAAGCGAAGATGATGATTCCTCTGATGGTGTAAGGGATGATGATGATGATGAAGCCTCAATCTTGATAGTACCATTTTCTGGATAGCTGAATTCTTCTTTCAATGAATCATCAAAATCGAAGTATTCATCTTGAAAAATCCACTGTAACAACAATAAAATTAATGTAGTTCAAAATTTAACAGATTGTTCATTAAAAAAGTTTTCAAAATAGATGATATAATTTTGATTTTCAAAATTTGAAATCAATATCCAATTACGTGCTGATTTTATGGTGATTAATGATCTGTTACCTTAAATTAAGCTGTTTTAGTAACAACATTAATTGTACAGTTTTTTCTCCTTTTTTTTCTCAACAGTTTAAACATACCATGTATCATTTACCATGTATCACTAGAGTCTAAAGTATCACAGAACAACAAATTTAAGGGATTTTTTGTAAATACTAAATTTGTCGGGACAGAATTTAATTATTGAATTACACTATGGGATTCCTTAAATTTTTACTAATTTTATTGAGTCCAAAATGCTAAATTTGACGGATAGCACACTTTATTTAAGAGATTTTTTTAGAAAAAAGTCTAAGCAAAAAGTTATTTTCACAAAGACTAAATTATCATTTCATACATACATATTTAGTACTATTTCTTATTAATTAATAATTTTCATATTTCATAAATTTGGTTAAATTCCATTATTATATTATTATGATTATATAATAAATTTAATAAAAATATTTTACGTTTGTATATTATTATTTAATGCATTATATATTATATATTCTTTCATATATTACTTTAAAGAATAAGAAAGAAGTAATGACACATTTTTATAACATTAGAAAAAAGAAAAAAATTAATTAACAACCTCCAAAAAAAGATATCATATGATTAAATTTAATCATGTAAATTTATTTTTTTAAAAGTAATTAATTAATTATTTTATAATTGATATTTTAAAGAAATTTCTCTCTATAAAATAATTATGATATTAGAATTATATTAATGATTTTCCTTTTTTGTAAGTGATTCTTAACAACACTTTTAAAAAAAAAATGTCGAAAGCAATTTACTTATGAAAAACATTTTCTAACGAATTAACCAAAAACAGTTTTTTTTTTCTAAACGACTTTTCTATAAAGCCATTTTTAAAAAGTATTTCTGATAAGTTTGTTTTTAACATTAATGTCAAATAGATCCTAAAGCTATATGATAACTGTTTAATAGATTTAAAATAATAATAATTGTATTTAGTTCTTTAATATTGATTAATTAAGTATTAGAGTACACATCATAGAAGTATATATATTATTTGTTATTATTTTTCATTCTTTAATATAAAATTTGAGAAAATCGCATAGTAGTTTGATTCTAATCTTAGTAAGAAAAGTTAGAGTAAATATCGAGGGTATTAATTTTAAGTGTAGAAACTCAATAAGTTGTGCTAAGCATATTATCTTTCAAACATTATTACAATTTTTAACATTAGTTACCATTCGTTGAAACATAATATCATATATATAAGTTCAAATATTTATTTTATGATTATGTATTAGAACTCTTCGAGTTATTCGTATGTTTACTTTGAATTTCCTTTGTAAAATTTTGGCTCCACAAAAAATATTTATAAAAACAAATTTTTATATAAATTCACACACAACAAGACAAATTAACATGAAAATGTAGTTTCTTCGTTGATTGTGGCAAAATTTTGTTGGACTAATAACTATTTAATTAAGCAAATGATAAAATGAGAATAAACATATATTTTTAGGACAATCTACACATATTTTTATACCTTTTTCTATCTTTCGTAATAAATTAATTAATTAAAAAATTTGTTAGATATTAAGTCTTTCAAAGTAATATTTGAAAATATTCTTTATTCTCTGTGTTGTGTGTCATTCTAGTCTGAAGACTTCCCTTAATAGAATTAGGAACAAGTAAATACATTGAGGAAACCAAAAGTAAAGATAATAGGACTATTATAAATCCAATTCATTACTCATTCATTTGATTTGATAAACTATTCAAGTAGAAAATAGGAAATTTTGAAATTTGTGCTCTAAGTTATTTCATATTATAGTAAGATAACATTAATATTTCTGGAACGAATAGAAAAATGAAAAGTTTGTGTGAAATGAAATTTATGTAGTACTACTTTTTACTTCTTAAACACTTACTTTGTTTCAATTTATATGATGTTATTTAATTAGAAATTAAATTTTGAAACTAGCTGAAGAATATTATGATCTTAATTAAGTCATAAAATATTTAAATTTTTTATGCTATAGTAGCTAACAAAACAAGATGCATTTTCAGTAAAATAGCCACGTAAGTGGGTTGTAAATTTAAAAGGCTACAAAGTATAAAAAGATAATGAGACCAGTGAATTTGATCGCGCTTCTCTTGAATATAAAAATATTGAGAGTTATTTTTTTATAAAGAGTGTTAAATTTGATTTAGTTTTAGTATTTAACTTTTACGATTTATTTTTAGATGTTTTAGTAGATAGAGCTTAAATGAGTTAAATATTTTTATCATTTGAAGTTTATTAAAATCAAAAGATTTTAATTTATATTTAAAAATTCATATTATTAATATTATGATGTTAATACAATAGATTTTTTATTTCAATATAGTTCAAATATATGTTTTTAGGAAATAAATTATTGATTTCACCAAACGCTAACATTTTAATTGAAATAATCTTTTCTATTAAATATTTTAAATATATTTTATCCTTTATTTGTCCTTGTTATATATATATATATATATATATATATATATATATATAAATATATATATATATATATATATATATATATATATATATATATATATATATATATATATATTTATATATATTATTTTTATTTTTTTCTTTTTCTTTATTCTACTTGTTCATAATTTCTTATAGTAAAAAATATGCATCTTGCTCAAAATCTTAATGGTAAGAATTAGAAGAAACAAAAAAGATACAAATTAATGTATAATTTATATTTATTATTGTAAATTTTTATTAAGTAGAATAAATGAGCAAACTTGAAGAAAACATAAATGATACTACTTATTATCACAAGAAACACCATAAAAAGAGGTATATTTCAACATTTAATATATATTATTAATAGTAGACAAAAATATTGTTTGAACATAGGCGAGTAATTATCATATTCTAGACAAAATTATAATAACTAATTTCTATCTAACAAAGGTACATATTTGTGACGATAAAAAATCGATAACACTTCAAACATAATAAAATTGATAAAAAAAAAACATAGCACACATATTTTTATAACCTTAATCATAAGAACATAGTGAATAGAGCAATATAAATTAATGCAGAAATTTAAAACTCTTAGCAGCACTATCTTTGACCAACTAATCAACATCCAAGAGTCTTCTTCAACGAGTCAAGCTAAAGAATTTAATAATAATAATAATAATAATAATAAGCACTACTTCAAATATGAAGTGGAAAGGATATATAGTCGTGAGTAGAATTATAAAAACTCAATCCAAAGAAGTTACATAAATAGCACACACATCTTTTCTAGAACCTTAATCACAAGAAAATAAATGAAAAAAGAAATATAGATCAATGCATAGATTTTTTGAACTTTTGTCCAACAGCTTTTTTAACAAACTAATCTACATTCAAAAGTCTTCTTCATCGAGTTATGCTAAAAGATGAATGTGATCTTATAATTATAATAATAATATTTAATTAAAAAGATTAAAAATGAAATAAAAAGAATAATCTTGAGTTACATGGAGAGAACAAACAACACACATCTTCCTTAGAACCTTAATAATAAGAAAATACATAAAAATAATAATACATAACCAATGCACAATTTTTGTTACTCTAATCCGACATCCCTTTTGACAAACTAACATCCAAGAGCCTTCTTGTCACGACCCAAAATGAGTCGTGAGTGGCACCCACACTTACACCCCTAGGTGGGGAAACAACACATCTAAACCCCAACATATATCAATAGTTCATCTATAAATAATATCAATAATGCGGAAGCTCCAAAAGATACTAAGCAACCAATTTAAATAAGTTTCTAAAGTTTAATACTTATCATCCCAAAATATGATAGTCATCACATCAAGGACATCTAATCTCCAATACTAAGTCTAAGAATATCGAATACACTAAAATAAAAGAATAAAATGGTATGTGTCTGAAAGTATCGGACATCATGTCATGACCGAGAGAATACAACACGAGCTTGAATGGATAACTCACCCTGGAACTTGATATGCGGAAGGCTGGCTAGAACTGAGGGAAATAAGAAGTCATAGGTATTCTCGCTGCATTTCATAAAAGGAAAACAAAGAAGAAAACAAGTAAGGCTCAGTACTAGGCAACATGTACTGAGTAAGTATCATCGGTCAACCCAAAATAGTAACTAATATACAATAACTAATAGTATGAACTCAACTATAGCACTTAACAGGTGATAAACAACAAACAGCATGAACAAGTATCGACAACATTAAAGTAAGCTCGTAATAAGTCAATGATATCAAGATCACAAATGAGGACTCATGCCTCCAAACCAAACCATTTTGAGAGTTGCGTTCTTTGAGATTGAGTACCTTCCATTAATTCAACATGTTTTTTCCTTTAATATTATCGTGTCGGAACGTGACACTCCGATCCAAGAATACTGTGTCGGAACGTGACACTCCGATCCAAGAATACCGTGTCAGAACATGATACTCCGATCCAAGAATACCGTATCGGAACGTGACACTCCGATCCAAGAATACCATTAGTTTATCATTTATTATCACCGCTTTCAATTCATTATTATATTATTTTCATCAAGCCTTCTTTATTCAAGGCATCACTTCGATAGATAGGATTAGAGAATATAAATTCTACGGTATCAGGATTTCAGACCAATCACAAACCACACAACCAAATCACACAATCACACAGTCAAGTACATAGAGAACTTCACAATATCATTCAAGGCATATCAATCACTATTAAGAGTTTACTATCAAATAGCATAAACCATAACCTACCTACCTCCACCGAAGAATCGAAGTCAAGCAACTACTTCTCCAATGCCTTTCCTTTCCTTATTGCCTCTGAACCCTTCCAATCTATCAAATATATATATATATATATATATATATATATATATAAGGTGTAAGTTCACAAGGCCATAAACACTCCGATTATCTGTGTCTAGCCTATACCCATCAATTCACCTAACTCTATAATCAATCTCTTAAAGTTTAAGCCTAATGGTAAGTCTTAATTCCTCCCATTAGCATAACTTTAGTGGAATTTAAATAACTCGATACACCTAATATTTAATTACCTAACTCAATATTTTAAAACTTGGCTCATAACAAGATAACTATGGAAAGAATTGGAATTTAAGGTTACGTCTATGTCCAGTAACCTCTACCAGGGAAAATCAAAACAACATATTACATAATTTATAACACCCATATGCAAAAATTCCCAATTTTATCATAATAATATCAAAGTTTATTACCCCACCTTACTCTCTTATTGGTTATATATTTGGCCTCAATTTTATAATCAATAAATACATAAGAATTTAAAACCTTCCTACTGTTAATTGTTTGTTATTCTTCAATAGACCATTAGGCCATCATTACATGCAATTCAAAACAAAGGCATTTGCCATTCAATATAACAACTTGAATGGCAAAGAACGTGATAATACATAACATACGAAATTTATTTTAAAATAGTAAACATATGACGGTAACAATTTAATCCTCTATGAACTAATTAAATTTTCTATATATAATTTTCACTTTCCACTTATCCACCAACTTTAAGCCAATTCTACACAACATTACAGTAAGACATATATTAAAATGTACGCCCGATCCCTCTTCACAACAACGTAGTACTAATTTATATATATATATATATATATATATATATATATATATATATATATATATATATATATATATATATATACACCTTTTCCTTTCAATCAAGAACATAACAATAGTAATAATAATACTCACAAGCAGTTTCTATACAATCCAATACGACTCCACTAATTTTTCTGACGTTTATTGAATATCCCTATTTTCCAATTCAAATATTATACTAAAAATAATTAACACAATCATGCTAATACATTCAAAATCCAACTCTAAATTTGATTACCTGATGGAACAACCGCTTCATGACTGCTTCAGATAAGGTTTCTCTTGGCTAAACTGTAACGACCTGTTTAGTCGTTTTGAGCAGCAGATTTTATTTTTGGAAAAACAGGCTGAGGAGACGGATCCCACGACGGACCGTCATGGGCACGACGGACCGTCGCAGGGTCTCGTTTCAAAACACTTAGAAAATCTGAAATTGGGTACTGAAAATCGACTCTCTGAACTTCGTAACGAAATGGCAGGACGGACCATCGCGGTAGCGATGGGCCGTCCACAGCGACGAATTAAATCGCCGCAGCGACGGTCGTCGCGGTAGCGACGGGTCATCGCAGCGCCGACGGTCGTCGCGGTCGCGCAATCCCGATCGGTCGGATTTCTTTATACGTTTTAAGGGACGTTTATTTACTATTCCTGCTTTAATTATAAAGTTATAGGGTTAATGTTAATAAGTCTAATTACTTGGGGGTTAAAAGAGGTAACCTTAAGTTAATTAGTGGGTATTATTGTCATCTTTTATTCTTAATTATATACTAATTAGGGTAAAAGAAAGAGGGTTTGAATAAAGAAAATAGAAAGAACAAGAGAAAGAGAGAGAAAGTCGAACGAGAAAGAGGAGAAAGGAAGAGAAACAAAGCTTGGGAAATTGCTTGCTTGATCACTAATCTTCGGTGGAGGTAGGTTATGGTTTTCATGCTTTCATAGTAAACTCTTAATAGAGAATGATATGTATTGATAGTATTGTAAACCCTGCTATGTGCTTAATTGTATGCATGCATGAACGTGATTATATAATTGTGATTATATTAAGCATGATGAAGTCATGGAATCCCAAATCTTGATAAAAACCTAATCTCTTGTTAATGATAATGCCTTGGTATAAAAGAAGGCTTGATGAACTAAAGTAATGAGATTGATGATGCCTTGGTGAGAAAGAAGGCTTGATGAATTGATAGAAAGAGATTAGGGGATCGGAGTGTCACGTTCCGACACATAGAATTAAGGGATCGGGTGTCACGAACCGACACGTAGAATTAGGGGATCGGGTGTCACGAACCGACACGTAGATGTAGGGGATCGGGTGTCACGAACCGACATGTAGATTTAGGGGATCGGGTGTCACGAATTGACACGTAGATTTAGGGGATCGGAGTGTCACGTTCTGACGCATAGTAGTAGGGGATCGAAGTGTCACGTACCGACACAAGAGGATTAATGAATATGAGGGAGCGGAGTGTCACGTACCGACACAAGAGGAATATGAATAAGGAATCTTGAAAGATGTTAATATACTCAATCTAATGAATCTAATTCCCAAATGAGTATGATATTGAGGCTTGAGTCCTCATGTGTGAACTTGACGGTAATTGTTAATGATATAGTACTTGTTGTTGCTACATGTTGAGTATTATAGTTGAGTTTATGATATTACTTGGTATATACTATTTTCTATTTTGAGTTGGCCGATGATATCTACTCGATGCGTGTTTTGTATCGACCCTACTTTTATGTTTTCTTCTTGTTATCGTGAGTGCAAAGAAGCGTTCGTCATCTTCAACTTAACAGTGATTCTAGCCAGTCTTCGTCATACCGGATATTCAGGGTGAGATAATGCTTCTAGCTTGGACTGGGTCTTCTTCTTCAAGTCTTGATGGCTTGAACTTCCGGCATGGACTAGCTTTTACTTGTTTTTGCTTTCTTAGATACTCTTAGTTTAGTAATTTGAAGGTAGATGTTCTTGTGGTGATGACTTCCAGATTTTGGGGATGATAATAATAGTTTTGAATTGTTTTTATTAATGAGTTTAAGTCTTTCGCATTACTTTCTGTTGATATACGTTGAAATGTTAAGGGTTAGATTGGTTGGTTCGCTCACATAGGAGGGTAAGTGTGGGTGCCAGTCGCGGCCCCGATTTGGGGTCGTGACAAACTTGGTATCAGAGCATTAGGTTCATTGGTCTCATCACACAAGAACAGGTCTAGTAGAGTCTTATGGAACGGTAGGGGGACGCCTTTACTTTTCCTTGGGAGGCTATAAGACTTTAGGAAAATTCCACTCTTTCTTTCTTCCTTTCGTGCTACTACTTGAATCCAATTGGTATCTAGGTGATACAAATTGGTATCTGACCATCTTCACTCTATTTCGCAGATGGTTAGAACCATAGCAACGACCGCGCCAACACTAACACCGGCAAGACAAGAAACATCTGAGCCAGCCACTGGGGCTGTGGCTCGAGGAAGAACAACGGCAAGAGGCCGTGGTAGAGGTCGTGGGAGGACGTCCTCTAGAGGAAGAGGACGAGCACCTAGTCCATCTGATGCTAGGGCGGTGACTCCTCCACCGACTGAGGAAGAGGTAAGAGAGGGGGAGGATGGGGTGAATGAGCAAGTACAGAATGAGGAAATGCCACCAACCTACCCCAGAGATGATCAATCGAGGTTACGGCTTATCTCGGCGGGTTATCCGATCGGGGCGGACACCCCCACTGTTTTCTGCACCAGCACCTCAGGTTCCGGAGGTACAACATGCGGCTACTATGGCTCCCCGCATGGATGCCTCATTGGAAATAGGCACGTTTCCACGTCTGACTATGGGGCCCATAATGACAAATGATCAGCAAGAACTTTTCAGTAAGTTCTTGAAATTGAAACCTCCAGTCTTCAAGGGTGCTGAATCTGAGGATGCTTACGATTTTCTGGTTGATTGTCATGAGCTACTACACAAGATGGGTATAGTAGAACGGTTTGGTGTTGAGTTCGTGAGTTATCAGTTTCAAGGGAACGCCAAAATGTGGTGGCGATCACATGTTGAGTGTCAACCGACAGAGGCAACACCTATGACTTGGGCCTCATTCTCTAGCTTGTTTATGGAGAAGTATATCCCCCGGACTTTGAGGGATAGAAAAAGAGACGAGTTCTTGAGCCTAGAGCAAGGTAGGATGTCGGTCAATGCATATGAGGCTAAGTTTCGTGCACTATCCAGATATGCCACTCAACTTTGTTTCAGTCCACAAGAGCGGATTCGCCGGTTTGTGAAGGGGTTGAGATCAGAGTTGCGGATTTCGGCCTTACAGGTAGCGGCTACGGCAAAATCCTTCCAAGAAGTGGTAGACTTCGTGATAGAGGTGGAAGGAGTGAAGCTCGATGACTTCGCGTCGACATCGACATCAAACAGGTTTCGAAAAGGAGGTGAGTTTAATTGTTCTTACTCTAGAGGACAGGGCTCCGGAGGTTACTCAGTTCGACCTATTCAGTCTTCACTACAGACTGTGGTTGGGGGTCCACCTCAGACCAGTCAACACTTCTCTGAGAGACCTATGCTTGACTCTAGAGAGTGTTATGGATGTGGGGAGACTGGACATATTAGGAGGAATTGTCCCAAACAAAGTTATAGACCCCCAATAGCTAGAGGTAGAGGTGGTTATGGTAGAGGCCGTTATTCTGGAGGACGTGGTGGTCGAGGTAATGGTGGTCACCAAAACGGCAGAGGTGATGGGCAAACTGGAGCCACTACATCACAACATGGTAGGGGCAATGGACAGACGAACGATAGGGCCCATTGTTACGCTTTCCCTGGGCGGTCTGAAGCGGAGGCATTTGATGCTGTCATCACAGGTAATCTTTTTGTTTGTGATTGCATGGCTTCTGTATTGTTTGATCCTGGATCCACATTTTCTTATGTATCTTCCTCATTTGCTAATGGTCTAAATTTACATTGTGAATTACTTGATATGCCTATTCGTGTTTCTACTCCGGTGGGTGAGTCTGTGATAGTTGAAAAAATGTATAGGTCTTGTTTGGTGACTTTTGTGGGGAGCAACACTTATGTAGATTTAGTTATTCTAGAAATGGTTGACTTTGATGTAATTCTGGGTATGACTTGGCTTTCTTCCAATTTTGTGATCTTGGATTGTAATGCTAAAACTGTGACGTTAGCCAAGCCTGGGACAGATCTGTTAGTGTGGGAGGGTGACTACACTTCTAATCCGGTGCGTATCATCTCCTTTCTTCGTGCTAAGAAAATGGTTAGTAAAGGGTGTTTAGCTTTCTTGGCACATCTCAAGGATGACACTACCCAAGTACCTTCGATTGAGTCGGTTTCGGTAGTCCGTGAGTTTTTGGATGTGTTTCCCGCAGATCTTCCTGGTATGCCACCGGATAGGGACATTGACTTCTGCATCGATCTTGAACCGGGCACTCGCCCCATTTCTATACCCCCTTATAGAATGGCTCCCGCTGAGTTAAGAGAGTTAAAGGCCCAACTTCAAGAGTTGTTGAGCAAAGGCTTCATTAGACCAAGTGCATCTCCTTGGGGTGCTCCGGTTTTGTTTGTGAAAAAGAAGGATGGGAGTTTTCGGATGTGAATCGACTACCGACAACTGAATAAGGTAACTATTAAGAACAAGCATCCTCTTCCTCGCATTGATGACTTGTTCGATCAACTACAAGGTGCTTGTGTCTTCTCTAAGATTGACTTGAGATCCGGTTATCATCAATTGAAGATACGAGCAACAGATGTGCCAAAGACTGCTTTTCGAACAAGGTATGGGCATTACGATTTGTGGTGATGTCTTTTGGTCTTACGAATGCCCCTGCTGCGTTCATGAGCTTGATGAACGGGATTTTTAAGCCATATTTGGACCTCTTCGTGATCGTATTTATTGATGATATATTGGTATACTCAAAGAGCAAGAAGGAACATGAAGAGCATTTGAGAATTGTATTGGAAATGTTGAGGGAGAAAAAGCTTTATGCCAAGTTCTCTAAGTGTGAGTTTTGGCTAGATGCAGTGTCCTTCTTGGGGCACGTGGTTTCTAAGGAAGGAGTGATGGTGGATCCTTCTAAGATTGAGACAGTGAAGAATTGGGTAAGACCCACTAATGTGTCAGAAATAAGGAGCTTTGTTGGGTTAGCTAGCTACTACCGCCGATTTGTCAAGGGATTCTCTTCTATTGCTTCCCAATTGACGAACTTGACTAAGCAGAATGTTCCATTTGTATTGTCGGACGAATGTGAGGAAAACTTTCAGAAGCTCAAGACTTTGTTGACTAACGCACCTATCCTTACCTTGCCAGTAGAGGGTAAGAACTTCATTGTTTATTGTGATGCATTCTATTCTGGTTTGGGTGCAATACTAATGCAAGAGAAGAGTGTGATTGCTTATGCTTCAAGGCAATTAAAGGTGCATGAACGTAACTATCCGACCCACGATTTGGAATTGGCTGCGGTAGTGTTTGCATTGAAGCAATGGAGACACTATTTGTATGGGGTTAAGTGTGAGGTCTACACGGATCATCGTAGCCTTCCTTATGTCTTTACTCAGAAAGATTTGAACTTAAGACAGAGGAGATGGATGGAGTTACTAATGGACTACGATATCACTATCTTGTATCATCCGGGAAAAGCGAATGTTGTGGCAGATGCTTTAAGTAGAAAAGCGGGAAGCATGGGAAGTCTAGCCCACTTACAAGTCTCTAGACGTCCATTGGCTAGAGAGGTTCAGACTCTGGCTAACGACTTCATGAGGTTAGAAGTAAATGAGAAGGGAGGATTGTTGGCTAGTGTGGAGTCAAGATCTTCTTTTCTTGAAAAAATTAAGGGAAAACAGTTTGATGATGAGAAACTAAGGCGAATCCAAGATAAAGTATTGCGAGGGGAGGCTAAGGAAGCACAAATCGATGAGGAAGGTGTTTTGAGAATCAAGGGAAGGGTATGTGTACCCCGCGTCGATGATTTGATCAACACTATTCTGACAGAGGCTCATAGTTCAAGGTATTCTATACATCCGGGTGCAACCAAGATGTATCGTGACCTAAAGCAACACTTTTGGTGGAGTAGAATGAAGCGTGATATTGTTGACTTTATTGCCAAGTGTCCGAACTATCAACAAGTAAAGTATGAACACCAAAGGCCCGGAGGAACACTTCAGAGAATGCCCATTCCGGAATGGAAGTGGGAAAGAATTGCAATGGACTTTGTGGTTGGTCTTCCAAAGACAATGGGTAAGTATGACTCCATTTGGGTGATTGTTGATAGGTTAACTAAGTCTGCTCACTTCATTCCGGTCAAGGTGACTTACAATGCAGAGAAGTTAGCCAAACTTTACATCTCGGAAGTGGTGCGATTGCATGGGGTTCAACTATCCATCATATCAGATAGAGTGCAGCTTTACTTCTATGTTTTGGAAAACATCGCATGCGGAATTGGGTACTAGGTTGGACCTTAGTATCTGCGTTCCATCCTCAGACCGATGGTCAGTCTGAGAGGACGATTCAAGTGTTGGAGGATATGCTTCGTGCATGTGTGATAGAGTTTGGTGGCCATTGGGATAGCTTCTTACCCTTAGCGGAGTTTTCATACAATAATAGCTATCACTCAAGCATTTATATGGCTCCATTTGAAGCATTGTATGGTAGGAGATGTAGGTCTCCCATTGGGTGGTTTGATGCATTTGAGGTTAGACCTTGGGGCACTGATCTTTTGAGGGATTCGATAGAGAAAGTGAAGTCCATTCAAGAAAAGCTTCTAGCGGCGCAAAGTAGACAAAAAGAATATGCAGATCGAAAGGTTAGAGACTTAGAGTTCATGGAGGGTGAACAAGTCTTGTTGAAAGTTTCACCACTGAAAGGGTGATGCAGTTTGGTAAAAGAGGTAAACTAAGCCCAAGGTATATTGGTCCCTTCGAAGTACTTAAGCGAGTAGGGGAGGTGGCTTATGAGTTAGCCTTGCCTCCAGGGCTGTCCGGAGTGCATCCGGTATTCCATGTGTCTATGTTGAAAAGATACCATGGGGATGGAAACTACATTATCCGTTGGGTTCGGTTTTACTTGATGAGAATCTGTCTTATGAGGAGGAACCTGTTGCCATTCTAGATAGGGAAATTCGCAAGTTGAGATCAAGGGAGATTGCATCCATCAAGGTGCAATGGAAGAATCGTCCGGTTGAGGAAGCAACTTGGGAGAAGGAGGTCGATATGCGAGAAAGATACCCACACCTGTTTACAGATTCAGGTACTCCTTTTCGCTCTTGTTTTCCTTCTTGTGATCGTTCGGGGACGAACGATGGGTAAATTGGTATCTATTGTAACGACCTGTTTAGTCGTTTTGAAGCGTGATTTTATTTACGGAAAAAGCGGTGGCGACGGACCCCGACGGACCGTCATGGGCACGACGGACCGTCGCAGGTCTCGTTCAAAACACTTAGAAAATCTGAAATTGGGTCTTGAAAATCGACTCTCACGAACCGTAGCGAAATGGCGGAGACGGACCGTCGCGGTAGCGACGGGCCGTCCGGCATTGACAATCGTCGCGAGCTGCGCAATCCCAGTCCGGGTCGAATTTCTTTATACGTTTTAAGGGACGTTTATTTACTATTCCTGCTTTAATTATAAAGTTAGAGGGTTAATGTTAATAAGTCTAATTACTTGGGGGTTAAAAGAGGTAACCTTAAGTTAATTAGTGGGTATTATTGTCATCTTTTATTCTTAATTATATACTAATTAGGGTAAAAGAAAGAGGGTTTAAATGAAGAAAATAGAAAGAACAAGAGAAAGAGAGAGAAAGACGAACGAGAAAGAGGAGAAAGGAAGAGAAACAAAGCTTGGGAAATTGCTTGCTTGATCACTAATCTTCCGTGGAGGTAGGTTATGGTTTTCATGCTTTCATAGTAAACTCTTAATAGAGAATTATATGTATTGATAGTATTGTAAACCCTGCTATGTGCTTAATTGTATGCATGCATGAACGTGATTATATAATTGTGATTATATTAAGCATGATGAAGTTATGGAATCCCAAATCTTGATAAAAACCTAATCTCTTGTTAATGATAATGCCTTGGTATAAAAGAAGGCTTGATGAACTAAAGTAATGAGATTGATGATGCCTTGGTGAGAAAGAAGGCTTGATGAATTGATAGAAAGAGATTAGGGGATCGGAGTGTCACGTTCTGACACATAGAATTAAGGGATCGGGTGTCATGAACCGACACGTAGAATTAGGGGATCGGGTGTCACGAACCGACACGTAGATGTAGGGGATCGGGTGTCACGAATTGACATGTAGATTTAGGGGATCGGGTGTCACGAACCGACACGTAGATTTAGGGGATCAAAGTGTCACGTTCCGACACATAGTAGTAGGGGATCAGAGTGTCACGTACCGACACAAGAGGATTAATGAATATGAGGGAGCGGAGTGTCACGTACCGACACAAGAGGAATATGAATAATGAATCTTGAAAGATGTTAATATACTCAATCTAATGAATCTAATTCCCAAATGAGTATGATATTGAGGCTTGAGCCCTCATGTGTGAACTTGACGGTAATTGTTAATGATATAGTACTTGTTGTTGCTACATGTTGAGTATTATAGTTGAGTTTATGATATTACTTGGTATATACTGTTTTCTATTTTGAGTTGGCCGATGATATCTACTCGCATGCGTGTTTTGTATCTTGACCCCTCAGTTATGTTTTCTTCTTGTTATCTGTGGAGTGCAGCAAACGTTCCTTCATCTTCAACTCAACAGTGATTCTAGCCAGTCTTCGTCATACCGGATATTCAGGGTGAGCTAATGCTTCTAGCTTGGACTGGGTCTTCTTCTTCAAGTCTTGATGCCTTGAACTTCCGGCATGGACTAGCTTTTACTTGTTTTTGCTTTCTTAGATACTCTTAGTTTAGTAATTTGAAGGTAGATGATCTTGTGGTGATGACTTCCAGATTTTGGGGATGATAATAATAGTTTTGAATTGTTTTTATTAATGAGTTTAAGTCTTCCGCATTACTTTCTGTTGATATACGTTGAAATGTTAAGGGTTAGATTGGTTGGTTCGCTCACATAGGAGGGTAAGTGTGGGTGCCAGTCGCGGCCCCGATTTGGGGTCGTGACATAAACCCTTATTTCCCTTCTACAGAATATTTCCTCCTAAATATTATAAAACAAATTATAAGAGTGGTGAAAGTGACCCATTATTTATTTTACTATTATTTTCTTAACCACTAACTAAGTAAATTAGTAAAACTACCCCACTAATTTCATAATTATAATTATGAATAGTCCAAAACACCCACTTAAATGTATCAGAAAGTATTTTCTAACATAAAATTTCTAGTGCCCAAACCGACTATACGGGTTGTTACACTTTTTTCTTGAGTTATGCCATAAGATAAATTCGATCCTATAATAATATAAAGATTAAGAATAAAATAAAAAGAATAATCTTGATTTACATGGAGAAAGCAAACAACACACATCTTTCATAGGACCTAAATCATAAGAAAATACATGAAAATAATATGCATAATGAATGCTCATTTTTTGTTACGCATATCCAAGATCCCTTTTTACAAACTAATTAACATTCAAAAACCTTCTTCATCGAGTTATTCCACAAGATAAATTCGATCCTATAATAATATAAAAATTGACAATGTGTCACGACCCAAAACGACCCGCGAGTGGCACCCACCCTTACTCTCCTAGGTGATCGAACCAACAAATCTAAACCCCAACATTTACCAGTATATCAATTATGAATAGCAAAAGTAATGCGGAAGATCCAAAACTCATTAACGAACTCAATTAAATCAACTTCTAAAATTAAATACTTATTATTCCCAAAATCTGGAAGTCATCACACCAAGAACATCTATCCTCGAATTTCTAAATCTAAGAGTATTTAAGAAGCTAAAAATAGCCAACTCAGAATAGAAAGCAATATATACTGAATAATAATATAAAATCAACCATAATACTCAACAGGTGAAAATCAACAAGTATAAGGACCATTGACAACAACACCAAGCACACCTATGAGGACTTAAGCCTCCACACCATACTCATTTGGTAATTAGGTTCTTTGAATTTTAGTACATTAACATAATTCAAGATTCATTCTCTTTATCATTATCGTGTCGGAACATGACACCCGATCCCCTAATACTACCGTGTCGGTACGTGACACCCGATCCCGTAATACTACCGTGTCGGTACGTGACACCCGATCCCCTAATACTACCGTGTCGGAACGTGACACTCCGATCCATTTATCTCATTATTTTAGTTCATCAAGCCTTCTTTATGTCAAGGCGTCATCATAATAGAGAGGATTTAAGATTGAAGATTCAACAGTCTGATCATTATGACCACTACAATTACATAATCACAACATACAAAACACACAATCAAGCATATAGAAGACTTTACAATACCACCCAATACATATCGATCGCTATTTAGAGTTTATCTATCACATAGAAATAAACCATAACCTACCTCCACCGAAGAATCGTGATCAAGCAAGCTACTTCCCAATACCTTTGCTTTCCTCTTCGCTCTTCTCTTGCTCGCTCGTTCTCCCTCTCTATTCTTTTTATTTTTCTTCTCTAGATTCTTTTTCTTTCATCCTAATTATCATATAATCAATTATAAGAGATGATAAAAGTAACCCACTGTTTATCCTCTTATTAACTTCTTTAAACCCAAGTAAATAAATTATTAAACTTACCCCACTAATTCCATAATTATAATCATGAATAGTCCAAAACACCCCTTTAAAACTTTTAGCAGAATTCCGACCCAGTCGGGGTTACGCCGCTTGTGACGATCCGTCGTATCAACGACGGGCCGTCCTGCAGGTCCGTCACAAAGTTCAGAGAGTTAAATTCAGTAAAGAAATTTCTGACGGTCCGTCGTATCTACGACGGTCCGTGCTACAGTTCCGTCGCGGAGTTCAGAGAGTCGCTCCTAGTACCCAGACTTTCAGAGTTGAAGTGTTTTGGAACGAAGGCCCTTGACGGACCGTCGTGCCTATGACGGCTCGTCCTTCCCGTCGTCGAGGGTAATGAGGAGAGCAGCAGAAGAAATTACACAAGTATGGGACGACGGAGTCCATCACGGTCCGTCGTGACCATGACGGTCCGTCGCGTGATCTGTCGACCCAGTTAGTTCTTATCAAAAATAGTTCTACTACTCGAACCGACTAAACATGTCATTACAATAAATACCAATTTACCCATCGTTCGTTCCCAAATGATCACAAGAAGAAAAGCAAGTGCGAGAAAGATTACCTGAATATTTAAAAAGATGTGGATATCTTTCTTGCATATCACCCTCATTCTCCCAAGTGGACTCTTCAATTGGCCGATTCTTCCACCGAACCTTGATAGATGCAATCTCCTTTGATCTCAACTTGCGGACCTCTCTACCTAAAATAGCAACAGGCTCCTCCTCATAAGACGAATTCTCATCCAGGAGACATGAATCCCAACGAATAATGTAGTTTCCATCCCCATGGTATTTTTTCAGCATAGACACATGAAATACCGGGTGCACTCCTGAGAGTCCTGGAGGCAATGCCAATTCATAAGCCACCTCCCCCACGCGCTTCAGAACTTCAAATGGACCAATATACCTCGGGCTAAGCTTACCTTGCTTCCAAAACCGCATCACCCCTTTCATGGGTGAAACCTTCAGCAAGACTTGTTCACACTCCATAAAATCCAAGTCTCTAACCTTTCGATCTGCATATTCTTTCTGCCTGTTCTGAGCTTCTAGAAGCTTCCCCTGAATGAATTTCACTTTATCTAACGATTCCCTCAGAAGATCAGTACCCCATGGTCTCATCTCAAATGCATCAAACCAACCAATGGAAGATCTACATCTCCTCCCATATAGTGCCTCAAATTGGGCCATATCAATACTTGAGTGATAGCTATTATTGTATGAAAACTCTGCTAAGGAAAAGAAGTTATCCCAATGACCACCAAATTCTATCACACATGCACGAAGCATATCCTCCAACACCTGAATCGTTCGCTCAGACTAACCATCAGTCTGAGGGTGAAATGCAGTACTAAGATCCAACTTAGTACCTAGTCATCCTGCAATGTTCTCCAAAACATAGAAGTAAATTGCGTACCTCTGTTATTAGTAGAGTGTGAGTGCTAAATAGAAATCTAGTTATCCCTTAACTATGCGCCGCGTAGGTGTAGCTATTCGAGAACCCATGTAAAGGCTTAACAATATGACCCTACCTTAGGCAAGTAGGGATTCCTCGTCCAGTAAAGGTAGTAGTGGGATTCCATGTCAAGCTTTGATGGTCTATGTGGGTTAAAGCTAGCCCACCCAAATGTATTCAAACGAACTATGTCTTTTTAAGGGTGTACTACTTAAGGCAGGTGGTGGAATGGGACACTACTTATCCATTACACAAGTAGATATTTGAAGTGAGTGTTGGTGTGTCCTTATATGAAATGTATGAATGGATCATTATATTATGTAAATGAAAGCAATGCGTCTAAATCTCAATGTTAAAGAAGCATGTTGAAGTTATGCCTTATATGATAAAGCTATGAATGATAATTGTGGTGCGCTTGATCCATGGGAATCCTCAAGGAGCACTAGGTGGGAGTAGTAGTATGAGATGCTACTCTCACATTGCACTTAGTGTAACTTGCAAGTCCTATTGGAGGAGGGTGGTTATGTGAAGTCTTTAATGCATAAATGTTCCTCTAGTGTTTTTAGTATTGAATGTTTACTTGCTAAATGAAATGAAGTATTCTTGTCCTTGGTAGTCTTAAGGATCACTTGGGTGTCTAATGAGGAGATTGTATGGGCGAGCTATTCATGTCTTACCGAAGCGAGTCTAAGGATTACTTGGGATAGGAAGAGTTATTTGTTAAGTTTACTATAAGTATGTCTTTACGTGAAAAATATGGAAGTTCTACCTTATTTGTTAAATAATGGTCTATATGATGTATGAAAGAGTGGTTTATGAAGGTTTTATCAAAATAGCCTTACTTGTATGTTTCAACTAAATTTTCCTTTTTGCATGATTTTGCATAATGCCATACTTTGTACTATGTTTTTACTAACCTCATAATTTTCTATACTTTATAAGTAAAGGTTGGAGACGAGTTGAAGGGTAGAAGGTAAAGCTTGAAAATTGACTCTCTCAAAGACTAATTATGTTCTCATATATTTGAGGGATCAGTCTATGTTTCCTCAAGTTCTTCTCTAAGACTTGTATAAGACTTATTATGTGCTTCTTTCAATGTAAAGGGTCGTGTCTCTAAGTTATTTATGTCGTGTCTTTAAGTTGTGTTGTGACGATGAGACTATCCTTAATATTTATAAAGATGTTTTCCTTATTATTTTTTATTATGTAAATTTTAAATTTCCGTACTACTTTTCATGTCCTATGCAATGAATGATAGCTAAGAAACATGTGCAATACCTTTGAAATGTCAAGAACACATTGTTTCGACCTAAAGGTTGCCCTAAATTCAAGGGTGTACTTGTGGTCATAACAAAATCTTCAAAAAACCATGAAACCCCATTTTTTCTGAATATGATGTTGTGATATGGGTTCGTGGATGAAAGAAGGATCTTAAGTGATTATGCTTATAGTAATTGAACGATTTAGATTATGCTTTTCCATGTCTAATGTAGTGAAGTCTAGATGTGTTGATGCAATACGAGCTTTGGTCCTTGGAAGGAAAATTTATGATGATGCTATGCATAAATTATGAGGTTTAGTATATGCTTTTAGAACACTTTGTGAGTAAAGTGAATATGATCATGACTTAGTTGTGTTGTTTGAAGGTTATTCCCATCTACACACTTATACATGAAAATGATATGATTTGAACGGTTTTCTCACATAGTAATGTAGATTTAATTGGTAGGCCAAATACCTCTTGAGACGAGTACTCCTCGTTAGTAGAGAATGAGTTACTTAGTAGCAATCTCTTTATTCCTTAACTATGAGCCCGCATAGGTATAGCTATTGGGCAAGCCATGTAAAATATAAAAATAAAAGTAAGACCTCACCCTAGGTAAGTGAGGAGACCCTTCTCCAATAAGGCAAGTGTTGAGATTCCATGTTTAGCTCTCATGGTCTATGTCGGTTAAGCAAACTTCCACAAAATTAATGAAAGTGCTAAGTCTTCTAAGAGAGTGTACTACTTAGGGTAGGTAGTGGAATGGGACTCTATTTATCCATTGCACTAGGTAGGCATTCCAAAAGGGGAGTCTTGGTGAGCCTTATATGAATTGAATGAACTAAGTCTCCTTAAAAACGTACTACTTAGGGTAGGTAGTGAAATGAGACACCATCTATCCATTTCACTAAGTAGACCTTAAGAAAAGTATGTCTTGGTGCTAAAGCCTTCTAAAAGAGTGTACTAGTTAGGGTAGTTAGTGGTATGTGACGCTATCTACACATTGCACTAAGTAGGCATTCCCAAAGGGAAGTCTTGTTGTGTTGCTTGTGTGTTTTTCTAAGGTCTTGTCATTGAGTATGTTCTTGTTCTCCTGAGGTTAGTAATCCGAAAAGGGGTAGTCTTGAGGATCATTTTGTTGTGTAGGATAACCTTAGTTAGGGAAACTCCTACGGGAATGAGTTCACATCCTCTTTGCTTGGCCTTGGTAGTTCACTGTTTAAGAATAGGGATAATTCATTGTAAAGTTAAAATAAATTCATTGTATGATTTGGAGGGTTTACCGTAAGTTGGTCCTCTATTAAGAAAATTATGGAAATTCTTCTTTAAGTGGCAAATGAATCTCCTTATGTTATTTTACCTCTATATTCTCGAATGTTTTACTTAATTGGCATGAAAATTTGGTTTACTAAAATGTGCCTTTTTGCATGGTTTTTCACATGCATGCTTAATACATTATTTGTTCTAACCTCATACTTTTCTATACTCTATAAGTATAGGTTTTAAAGCAAGACTGAAGTTTAAAAGGCAAGCTTGGGATTTGATTCTCTAAAGACAAAGCATGTCCTTACATATTCGAGTGCGTAGTCCTTTTGTTCTTTTGTTTCATGAAAAACTTATTATGTATTTCTTTCAATGTAAAGAGCCGTGTCTCTAAGATATTATGTCGTGCCTTTAAGTTTGCTTGTGACGATAAGACTTCCTTAATGTTTATAAAATATTCCTTTATATCATGAAAAGAGTTTTTATTCCTCGCTACCCTTGATGTCTTATGTAATGAATGATAGTTAAAGGTCTAGTGCAAGACCCCAAAAGGTCATGTACGCCCTGTGACAACCCAAGGGTTCTCCTAACTTTTGGGGGGTGCTTTATGGTCGTGACAGACTTGGTATTCGAGAATAAGGCTATGGGAAATAGATTAGGGTCAAAAAGTCTCACAAGTCACGTCTAGTACTATCTTTGTCATTGATGTGAGTCGCGACACACCCATGGACAAGAGGCTATAGGACGATAGAGTTTCACTTTCTTCGTTACTCTTAAATCGTTCCATAAAACATAACTCCATAATATCTTTCTCTTATATTCCCTTGTTCGGTGGTCTTCTAGGTTTGATTGCTTTGAAGGGGAGATGTTTCTGAGTTGTAGGGATAGACAAGGTGAATTTTGATGCTTATGATGATTTTGTTGCTAGAAGAGTAAATGTGAAGGTTTGTTTTGAGAATTGTGATGTAAAGCCATTTATGGATAAGTGTGACTTATGAGTATAACATTCCGGAAAATCATATGTCTAATTAAGAGCCCAATATGCCCTTAGAATAGTCTATTAGGGGTACATAGGCACCCCGACGCCCGATACTGAGAAATATTGGGCATAGTATAGAAAAATTTCCTAAGGACATTAGCCAATTTTCTATATACGAATAAGAAATATATTTTTTGGGGTTGTCATACCCAATCTAAGATTGATGTTCAATAAATGTACCTTTAAGGAAGACCCTAAGCAAAAAATAATAGTATTTACATAATAGATATTAAAGTACTAGGCATCCATGTGTCAAGCCTATTGCCATTCCACATGAGCATTTAAAAGGATCGTGTAGATTAAACAATGCCCAAGGACATAGTGAAGATCCTTGGGAAAATAATTAAACATACCCAAGTGAACCATAAATAATAGTTAGTTAGGAAAGTGTGACCAACCCATGTGCAAGCACATATGCAAGACATGTGAAGAATGTGCCAAAGGAGGGGACCACCCTTACTGAATTCGGTTAGGGTAGTTAGGGCAAAAAAGGTGCAGAAGGGACAACTCCATGTGGGGAATAACCTCCCTAATAATTCTAGACTCTAAACGACTGAACTGAATTACTAAATAACCTATGACTAACAGAATTGGACCCATTAGTGCACCCGACAACTTAGGAACGAAACCGGGTTGACACTAACCTAGTAGTAGTTAAAGAGACAACCTAGTACCTAACCTAGGATAATCCAAAAGGTTAGTTATGGTCCTAACAACTTATGGGTACTTTATTAAATCCCCTTGGTTACATAATTAATTGAATAATAAAATAAAATAATTAATTTAAACGGGCTAAAACCTAAAATAAAAAAGAAATTTTCAGATTTCGGTTAAGACAAGAAAGGGACAACCTAGTACCTAACCTAGGATGGTCCAAAGAGTTAGTTAAGATTCTAAATACTTAAATATACTTTAGTAATTATAATAGGCTATTCAATTAATTAATTTATCAACTTAATTAATTAATTTTAAGGGGAAAAACGGAAATCACAAAACAATTTCCTGATTTCGATTAATATAATAAAAAGACAACCTAGTACCTAACCTAGGATGGTTCAAAGGATTAGTTATGGTTATAACGACTTAAGGTTACATTATTAATTACCCTAGGTCATTTAATTAATTAAATTTAAGTGTTCAAACCGAAATTCTTACACTAAGTTTGTACAACTCAAGAAACATCCTAGTAATAAACTTATTGAACCCTAAGTTGAGTAAGTCATGGTCAATTCCTAATCCTAAAAACCACGTTAAAAATCAAGCAAATACATGACTAAAATCAGAAAACAAGCGTGAGAAAAAAAGTGAACAACATGCAAGAAAAAAAGCTAAGAAATTCTTAGATGATTTTCAAGGTTTCTTCGAGGTTTCTTCAAGATTCGTTCAAGGTAGTCTTCGTAGATTGAATTCTACTTACAATATGGGTTTTCTATCGAATGATTCAAAGACCTTGTTGAATGATTCAAGGTAGTCTTCGTAGATTAAATTTCTTTCGAATGATTCAAAGATCATGAAAACTAAAGTTGTTTCCCGTCATTCTTGTCGAACTCCTTTCCATAGTATCGTTGTTACGATTTCAATGTTGAATAGGTTAGAAATCATGTTGTTGGTATGTGGTGCTGGATGATATTAATATGTATTTGATAGAAAAAATACTGAATGAATCTATTAATTGGACTTGTTTGATACTAAGTGTTATTATGTGAATTAGAAGAATGATACTATGCTAAAGATATGTCTGATTATGTTACGTATGAAGATGTTATGGTCTGTTGTGCATACTTGCTGTTAATATGACATTATAAATATTATATAACATCAAATTCTAATATGATGTTGTCCAAGATGTTTAAAAAAAATGTTATGCCTAAAGTTATATTATACAGTTAGCTAAAAAGGATCTCCGTGAAATCATAATTTGAGTGAATGTTTGCCTTATGTCAATAAAATGGCTAACAAAAACATTGTTCAAAATTTAAATGGGAACTGGCTATAATGTTATCTCTAAATAATTTAAAATATTGTCTAATGTATAATGTATAAAAACTTAAGCATGTTGCACATGAAAATTGGCTTAAGCCAAAAAAAAATGGTTATGAAATCCTTGCCCAATTGTTAATGCCAATACTAATCGTATGCAAATAAAATGGCTAACAATACATTATGTAAAAATTATTTATGTAAATGGATATAATATTATGTTAAATAATTAAAAGATTGGCTAATGTTTCATACATATTAAATTTATATTTGAATATACGTAGAATTGGCACATGCCAACAAAAATTGTTTTGTAGTTTAATATTCAAAGGTTGAGGCCAATACTTATTATATGCCAATCTTGTGTATTTAGAGTATCAAATGATAATGTAAGCTTTTTTAAACTAATTCAATGAACCCATGATCAAGGGAATGCCACTCATTGGGACAACTCCCAACATGCTCTAAAAGAATGGCATATGAACTCATGAAACTCATTATATGAAGTGCTCATCGTTCATAAAAGATGATATGAATTAACTACCATAAAGTAAGTAAGTAATGTGGATTATAACATTATTAAAGGGGTCTAAAAAAAGTAAGTTACCAGAATGGGGTGTTAAAGGAAGTGAGACAAGTCTCACTTACACCTAAGCTACTATGTAAAAAGAATACTCAGGTATGAAGGTGTGATCCCTTCTCAATTACGACAAAGGATGATATGTAAGGAAAATTCACATTTCATAAATGTAAATTAAGGATGTCCATCATCAATAGAGTAAGTAAATATCAACCTAGAAGGAAGCCTCCATAATGCTTGATTCAATACTAGAAGACAAAGAAGAAATGAACATTCACGTAAAAGGGATGAGTAATTATGAAAATCAAATGTGCTAATGCTAATGAATGTGGTGACAATATGATATGAGTTTAATGTGAAATTGAGAGCAATCCCAAATGAGCCTAAGTAAATGTTACCAACACGTACATACCTATGAGAGTGTAAAGCTAATGAAGAGACCAATCTCTATGTACACTTTAATGAATGTATTGAGACTGATGTATACTTAATACTAATGATGCGATGAGAAATCATATATTGAGATATGATGTCCTCATACTGGAAGCCAGCTTCCATGACGTATGATTTTAATGAAATGGAACTTTATACTGAGAACCAATAAGCTAGCTATGAGCGGTGATGCCTTCTTTCGGGAAAGGCGGAGGGTCACGTAACTCTCATGAAATGAGTCTGTCCGACATGAGGGATATGTATATCCTTATATCTCCTAATCTTCGAACCTATACTGCTAATATATAGGGATTTGGCGGGGTTCAATTCCTATGTACACTAGCATGTTTTGGGTCACTTTGGCTGGTTATTCCATCTCTTTTCAATGTGGGGTAGACACTGGATTTCAAGATGCTCACATGGTCTATGTCGGTTAAGGTTGGAGTTCCTCAATGTATGAAATATAATGAAATCAATGATACCGAAGGTGTTAGTGCAAGACAATAAGGAGATGAAATCAAATTCGAGTAATGACATTAGGTCATTTTGGTCATTGCACTTTATGATCCCGATGAGAGTCTAAAACTTTATCCTAAGTATAGCTCGGTTTACATCAGACTACGAATGAATGAAATGAATAATGTGAATTACGAATGAACGAATGAAGCAGACTATGTGTTTGCTAAAGAAGACCCTCGGGTTAAGTTCTCATATGTTGGGCCCTCACTTGAGATGTCTTATGCTACATCAATGATTTCAAAGTCTCGTGTATATAAAATGTATTATATATATAACATGAAAGTAATGAAATCAATGGCATGATCAATAGATAATTTCTTACGAAAGGTAATGAAAATATAGTGTAAACAATGACTAACTATAAGGTAGGGAAATCATTCGTTAGTCCTTGGATTACCTACATCGATTCATTGTAGGTATGCAACTAGAATGAATCACTGCACTTTTAAGTAAAACATAGTACCAAAAGAAATATTGAACTACACAACAACAAGAAGAAAAAGACTTATAAATTATGTAAGGGTACAAAGAGGAGCTCTCGTCCTAAGAGGATCAAAATCTCAAATCTTTGCCCGAGTTGTTCTAAAATTATGTGGATGATAGTAATGATTTTTAATCATACATAAAATGAGTTGTGTTCTTTTAATGCATTAAAATAAATCATATTCATAACCCAATTCACATGTAACTATTAAGGAAAGTCTAGTCACTAGGCTTTCCAGAAATAGCATGTTGTTTAGGAAGAGATTCATTGATCATGCATAGCCTTATGTGTTTGTGTGCATACACTCATACTTATGAATAGTGGTGTACTAACCCCCTACTATTTATATTTTTTATAGGTGCAGGTCAGAGGGCAGGTTGACGACACTTGCAGCGGTTTTGACTTAAACATTTCTCCAAACCATTTGGTAGGTCCTCATGATTTTGAGGATGCTACAGATTTATTCTAGTCTTAGTTTTAGACATAGCTAGTGTATGTTGTTCCCTAGCGTTTCTTTCGTACCCTTATATAGAAGACTTGTAATAAGGCCATGTTTGGCAAACTATTTCTGATATATTCATCTTCAGTTTCGAATTGATTCTTTATGTTAGATGGTTGTTCTCTTATGTTGAGATTAGTATATGATGTATCTAGTTAATAATTATATTAAGTCTATGTATACTTCATACATATAAAAAGATTTAAATTTTCCTCAAATTTAACTAGATGAATGTGATGAATGCAAAATGAGGCTTGTCTGTGAACTCTAAGAGGTCAACGACGCTGGTTGTGATCCAAATTCAAGAATCCGGGTCGTGACTATAAGGTTGGAAGTATTGTTATGAGAAACTTTATAGTGATGTAGTTCTAAGCATGGTAAGAGTTAGAATGATTGAATGAAGAGCCTTTGAGAACAAATGAGTTATCATGTGATTATTTTCAATGATGGTAATAATGCTTTAGGGTGTAAATTTGAGGAATGTTGGGAGAATGTAATGATTTTGTAGGAGTAGAAGGCAACCCTATTGGGTGGTTAATTTTTTAGTAGTTATTCTTGTGATTTTTGTTGCGGTTTATGTGTAGATTTACACTAAGGAATAAATGTGGTATGAATACCTAGTATGCGAGTTTTGTTCCATTAGATTGAGTTAAGTGGTGCCTGAGAGTTGATTGAGGTTTTGTTTAGGAGAGTTTGTCTAAGCTTGAATCCTAAGAGAAAAATGTTATGCTTGATTAGTAGAGTTGATGATTTGTCTTGATGTGAATGTGTTAAGAGTAGTATGAGCTCCTATATTGTGAAAAGCGTAGAGTTACTTGGAAGTATGAGACCTTGAAGAGGGATTTAACCTATGTGATGGAGAATGAGTCGAGCAAAAAAGGTGGTTTCGAGTATGAGGTGCATGAACGAGTCATGTTGTATTGTATAATGCACCTTTCAAGCAACTCTAACAAGATGACATGACAATATGAGAGACAAGACCATACTAACTTACTCCAAAGAGACTTGGTAAGTTTCACTAAGTTCAATGTGAGAGCAGTATCTCATACTACCACTCCCACTTAGTGACCCTTGAAGATTCTCTTTGATTAAGTGATGTGGTGAAGTTTTGAGTTCACATTAAAGAAGTCCTTATTTTGAGAAAATTGCATTTTTCATGGACAATGGTTTCAATGTTTCAAGAAATGATGTTTATGAGAATATTTGATGTTGGAGAAGGCAGTTCCCCCATAAGTAAAGATATGAAAGTGAAATTGAATTTTTTAAGTTTGCAAAATTTCCTATTTCACAAGGATGCTCACATTGAAGATTTAAATTTTTTCTTGAATTGTAGCTTCTATGTGTAAAAAACTGTTGTATATGAGCATGTTTAATATTGGAAAAGGTAGTTCCTCCATAAGTGAAGAATAAGAGTGGATATTGAAATGTGAAAGTTGTTCGAAAGTTCTTGTGTTGCAAAGTGTTTGAAAGTGGAAAATTGTGTTTCTTATTAGTTGATGTTTTGATTATGAATATTTTAATCATGATTGTAATGTGTTATTTGTTTCTAATTTAGTCTTGATGGTCTTAATGTTTTAGTGTCATTTGAGGACGAATGTTTTTCCAATTGGGGGAGAATGTAACACCGTAAAACGAACTAAGGTTAACTGGAGATTTGTGAATGTTTCCTGAGTTAATCATAAGTTCAAATTAGTTATATTTATTTTCTTAGGAAGTTTGTGAAGTTTGGTTACGTATGGAGGTCAAACGTTTGAGAATGTCCATGACGTTCACAAAGTGTGCCTTAGGTAGGTGCTTGTGTGTCTTGATGTGTTTGAGTGAGTTTTACATGTTCATTTGGTTTGAAATTGATGTGGGATGTTCCTAATACTTAGAGGACTATGTTTAAGGGGTTGGCCGGTTATTATAGGAGGTTTGTTGAGGAATTTTTGTCTATCGCATATCCACTAATAGCCTTAACCCAAATGAAGTCCAAATTCAAATAGCAGAATCGTGTGAAAAGAGTTTCCAATTATTAATGGATAGACTCACTTCCACTCCGGTATTGACCCAACCTTAGAGTACCGAAGGTATTTTGTGATTTATTATGTTGCCTCTCTATTGGGTTTAGGGTTTGTTCTTCTGCAATGTAGAAAAGTAAGACAATAAAATTGAAAATTATCCAAAAGTCTAACCCCAAAAATGAGGTTTTTCAGACTATTTATAAGAAACAAAACCTAATAAAAGAGGGAAATCTATTTAAGAAAAAATCTGCCCAAAACGCGTATGACTTCACGACCCTCGTGAAGGACCATCATGGACACGATGGACTGTCATGGTCTTTCGTCGCTCCATATTTAGCTCTTTTTCCTTTGCTTTTCATCATCAACTCTATGTTAACCCGACCGACAGGTGTGACATAACATTGCAAGCACAACGGTGCGTCGAGGGGCCTCTTTCCAGGACACTTAGAATATCATGAAGATGGGACTAGGACTACTCTTTGTTAGAATCGACAAATGTGCAAGACGAACCGTCGTGGCTATAACGGTCCGTCTTGAGCTTCCATAGTCCCACACTTGGTCAAAATTCCCAAACTTCCTTCAGCAGCCATTATCTTCTCAAGACGGTTGACCCCTATTGACTTTCACAATCACGACGGACCGTCATGGGGTCCATAGGTGGTCACTTCTACAATTTCAGCTCAAAATCTCCGCGTTATTCTTTGGGCAGATTTCCTGGAAATCAATAGAAAACTATAACAAAAATCAATACAAAAAGGCTTTAGACACACACTAAACATAATTAAAAGGAATTGAAAGTACTGTGAAACCATGATACATCAATAGCGTATGCCTCTAGGTAACTCAAGCCTCATTAGAAGAATTATCCAACTCATGACCTTGAATTTGCGGCTGTGGTTTTTGCATTTAAAATTTTGGGACACTATATCTACGGGGTACATGTTGATGTGTTCACTGATAAAAAGAGTCTTAAATACGTATTTACTCAAAAAGACATGAATCTATGACAAATAAGGCGGTTAGAACTTTTAAAGGATTATGACGTGAGTGTCATTTACTGTCTCGAGAAAGCCAATGTGGTAGCGGATGCACTAAGCGGAGAGGTGCTATGTATTTGAAAATCCCATACCTTTGCCTACACTATGACTCCCATCATGTAATCCTAGTTAGGATACATAGCATATTTCATGGACATATACTTTACATGTATAGTAGTATACATGAGTGCATATGAGAATTATCCTTTCATTAGACATTATGAACCTATACGACCTATAAGCATGGATAAGGGGTGAGTGTGTGTACATTGGTCAACATGATTACACAATGGATATCAATGTCACATTTAGGCATCCACCCTCCTAAGACCATAATGTACATTCAAGCATAGACCAAAACCACATACTAGCATAGGAGACATGACACTTTCTTATTACAATAAGGACACCTTATATTGGCTAATATCACACATTCATATACTTGTACATATGTTTGGGTAATTAACCTTATAACTTCATAAATGTAAGCGCCTAAACCTAATCCTAACAATTTCATTCAAATATAGAAGAGACCATTATCACCTACCACATGATTCTAGATTTAAAGACAAGGCATATACTTTAAATTGTGTCATAATCATAACAACCATTCATAATCAATAAATTGCCTTATAGTCCATGATCAACACATAGAATGATTGAAAAGAAAGTAAACACTGCCACCATGAGTGGACCATACCACACAATGCCATACAAGGACAATTAAACTATCAATTCTAATAAAAAGTAGAGGAAGTAGGGCAAACTCCCCAATTCACCAAACTTTCATCATCATTGATCAATACTCATATTTCATCAATAATTCATATATAAGGAAGTAAACAAAAGTACAATAACATGAATGAAATCATGATTCAACCATCATAGGATCAAGATCACATTATGTACACTATATCATCAATTCTATAGAATGTGGAAGAATATAGGCCGAACATACTAAATATTCAAATCTTGATCCTCATTGATCAATTACACATAATTCACCATCAATTTACATATAATACATTAGCTATAATCGATTTATCATAATAGAATCACAGTATAATCATCCTAACATCAAGATCACAATAACCACAATATATGCTAAATTAGGAAAGTGGGAGGAACATGGGTTTATCATGAATTTTATATAAATTATAATTATAAAACGTATATAATCCATAATTCATCTTAATCATGCCTTTGAAATCGTTTTGAGAAAGAACCCACAACTAGATTGAAAGATAAGGAGTTTTGATCATGAATTCTCTTTGAAAATCTTTGAAGGAACTTTCTTGATGAAGGGACATCTAAAGATGAAGGATTACCATACCTCATTATAGGATAAAGACGAAAATATGATGTATAAATCATCATAATCAATCAACCAAGTTGTTCTTGAGCTTCATCTCCAATAGAGGTTTCCAAAGAGGTTTTAGAGAGGGAAAGGTGAAATTGAAGCATGAATTTGGAATTGGGTTTTGTTATTTTAACTAACTTAATATACCCTAAAATAGATTAAAAAAAATGAATAGGGTCTATTTAGGACGTGGGATGAATTTCCTATTCAACCTTTAGCATGCTACAATGTTTCAGGTCCCATCTACGTTGGGACAGTGCTTTCCACCGAGAGGACTTGTAGAAGGTGTGGATACACTTCATAAGTAGAGATGGTGTATCCAATGTACCTCTTGATATGATTTCTCCTCGTTGTAGAGAATGATTTATAAGAAATTTCTTTATCCCTTAAGTATGCGCCCGCATAGGTGTACTTATTCCTAAATCCATTTAAAATGGAAGAGTATGATCATATCTTAGCCTGCCCACCCATGTTGGGGTCCTCCTCAAGGACTCTTCTTGTTGTCCTTGGGGCATCATTATTTGACTTTTAGACCCTATATTCCACACTATACATATATAAAGTCTTTTTACAACTTTTAAAATTCATTTTACCGTCCAAATCCTTCACAAAAAATAGTAACATCAACTTGTTAAAATTAGCTAGTTTTCGGACTTCTTAGACGTTCCTTGACGTCTTGTCTCTAAAACTTCTTGGATGGATTATAAACATTTTTTTATATCATAAAACAATATATAAACCCTTAGAAACTTGTGTTAGGCTCTATATTAGGTGTTGACTTTTAGGAATGTTACATTATCCCCCCTAAAGAACATTCGTCCCCGAATGACATCAAACCTTTTTAAAAGGGAGAGGATAGAATAAAAATAGCAGCCAAACCAACAATATACCAAATCATCGTTAACATGAGTTACAACTCAATCAGTATAACACAACTCCATTCAACACACAATCATGACATTTACACAAATGACTCAAAACATCAATTTTCTCACATAAGGCTTAAAGTCACAACATAAGGAATTTTGTTCTCACCACAACAAGATGAGATCAACATATCATTTAAGAGTGAAGTATGCAATAGTTAATTTTTCAACACATCATCATGCTCAATATAACTTCATGAAGGAAACAATATAAAAAATATACACAATAGTGAAATTCTAGCAAAAAAACATTTTTCCATGATACTTCATTTTAGCATAAACCTTTTACCGCAAACATGCATAATTTTGAAAAAACAAGTCAAATTAAAATAAATTCGTTATGTTCATTATTAATTGAAATAACTAATATTAACTAGCAAAGAGATGAGGATAACGAGACTTCATGTTGGCTTCAACCTCCAATGTTGCTCCCTCAAATAGGTGGTTTGTCAATAACACATTTACGGAGGACACCTCCTTGTTCCTCGACCTCTTCACTTGTCGATCAAGGATTTGAACTGGAACCTCCTCATAGGAGAGATTCTCTTTCACTCCAAGATCTTCAATAGGAAGAATTGACTCGAGGTCACCAATGCAATTCTTTAGCATAGATACATGGAAAACCGGATGAACCAAAGATATCTCACTAGGCAATCTAATATCATATGTAACATTTCTAACCCTTTGCAAAATTTTATAGGGACCCACATAACGAGGACTTAACTTCCTTTTCTTGCCAAATCTTATCACCCATTTCATTGGTAAAATTCTTAAATACACCTTATTTCCTTCTTAGAACTCTAATTCTATTCTCCTATTGTCGGCATAAGTTTTTTGCCGACTATAGGATGTTTGCAAGTGATATCTTATGAGTTGAACTTTCTCCAATATCTTATAGATCTAGTCGGGACCAAGAAGCGAAGATTCTCCAACCTCAAACCATTGAATAGGATACCTACACCTCCTACTAGTTGATTTCTTATTAGTTGAGAAATGATAACTATTGTTATAAGAGAGATCTATAATCCATGCAAGTGAAATTGGTTAATGGTCTATGTCCTTCTACATTCTATCATGTTAATAATGTGTTGTACTAGTTTGTAGAATGACCTTGTAGAAGCTTATGCATGACTTCATATATGATTGTTGTGTTTTAGATACTTCCCTATATTTGAGTTTTTGATGAAATAATAGTAATAGTCAATGATGACTAAAGGCTAAAGGATTGGTAAGGTTTACCCCATTCCTCTACATTTCTACTTCTCTATAGTATTGGTGATGAATCCTTGTATGACATTGTGTGGTATGGTCCACTTATGGTGGCTGTGTTTAATTTATTGCCAATATATATGTGATGTGATCATGTCCTTGAAGTCAACTACACTATGAGTGGGTTTTTGTGATGAATCACCCTGTATGAAGCCTATGCCTAATTTCCAATTCTAACTATAATCTAGGTTGTGTTGCTAATGTCATGAGCATGTAAATGGTTATGTTAAGATCATGTGTGAATTATGCCATTAATGAAGTATTAAGGATTTATGACCCCTACCCATTACCCCTATGTAAATATGTGAATGGCTAAGGTCAGGAATCTTGAAAAATGTGAAGATCTTCTTGCCTCCTAGCTAAATGGTGTTGTGTGGTCTAGGCATGGTTGTGTATTGTTGTCTTAAGAGGGTGACTGTCTCGAGGTGTTATTGATATCCATTATGTGATCATGTTGACCAATGCACACACACACTCACACATTATGCATGCTTACACCAATAAATTCATCCTAGTTATATGGAATACATAACATATACTATACATGGTGTCTTATGAAACGTTGATCTCATATTTACTAGATGTCTACTACTATGCATGAAGGTAGATGTATGTGAATTATGTTATGTATTGCATATAACTAGGATGATTTTATAGGTGTACTAGTATGAGCAAGGGTATGGGACCTTGTTTATCCATTGCACATCCGTACCTTGATAGGATAGTTCCTAGGTTTGTTTTCTATGTACATGAAAGCGAGAGTATGAATTTGTTGAACGTGTATTACATGCTATAATATGAAGTATGTGTTATGATGAAGTATTATTATACCTAGTGTCTGAATGTGTTTATATGAATGCATGGCTCGTACAGTTACACTTGTACACTTATAAATTAATGAAGTAAAGTATGAACATGTGTGGTATAAAGGTGTTATGTGAAAGGTTTGCTCAAAATTATGTACACACATGTATGATGATATAGTTAATAGAGGAGATTTCTGAAGGTGTGCTTAAGAGTATACTAAACTAGATAGATGCTTACATATCCTATGTCCACGTTAAAGGTTTTCTCACAGGATATAGGTTGATGAAAGATTTCTCATCTTTAACCTATGAGCTAAAAATATGGGGAGTGAATCTCTTACAAGACTATGTTTTATGAATTAATGTAATTAAAGGCTTTTATTAAAGGGAGCTTATCTTACCACTGAGTGAACTTAAAGATAAGGGGTGTCCCTTCCCATAGTAGGAAGGTATGTCACCATCGACCTCACGGTGTGGATAGCATTATGACTCAAAAGGGTATAAGAGTTGATGTTTCCATGATGCCTCAAAGTTCCATAACTATGTTGTCCCATAAGATCTATAAAGTTATATCACCTAATATGTGAGCATGATATTCATGTCTTACCTTGGCAAGTAAGGCACCCTCTTTTGGTGTGAGGGGACGACATCAAATTCCATGTTTGGCTTGTATGGTCTTATTGTCGGCAAAGGTTATAGTTTCGATAAAGTAAAAACGAAAATGGAAGTAAATGACTAAGACCCTAACTAGGATGACCTAAGAGAGGTTACTTAGGATAGGTGAAAGTAGTGAACCCACCTAATCATTCTAGATGTGGCACCTTAGGGAGTTCTAGGATGGTTTTCAAAGGCGTATAATTTTGGTTATGACTTTATGCATGGAACTTTATTATTGGCCGACTTGTTATGAAGATATACATGGAATGAGTCTATATGATGTGTAATTATCCCTATATGCATAGTATTGGTTTTAATAAATAGATGATGAAGGTCTTGCCTATCTTGGGTAAAGTTGCTTTTACTTGTGATGTTGATGTATGAAGTGTTAAGGTTTGTGATCTCATGGAGAGTGTATTAAGTATGTGTGAGGTTAGGGGGCTTCATATGTATATTGCACTAGTCGACTAAAATTGGTGCCATGAATAAGCTATTATAAGGATTTATGTGAAGTAAAGTTAATAGATTTACAAATAGATGTAACTTATTGTAAAGCTAATGAAGTCTTGATTTACCTGTGTCTATGATATATTATGCTTATATAATGGTATATGTTGGTTTATTTAGGTTGTAAGTATGCTTTCTTTTTGGCCCTAAGGTGATGCATTGCACCAAGTATCACTAGAGGGTTACTTGGGAGGTTAATGAGTAAAAGAAAGATTGCTCACTTTAATGTGACTTTAAAAAGCCTTAAATTCTATATGTGATCTTATATGATGTTTGGAATTTGAATATGTCTATATCGAGTATGTGAGTGATATAAATGATATTGTATGATGGTTTTATGAATATTTACTTAAAAAAAGGCATGAAGTAAGTTTTCAATAAAATGTCCCTTTTAAATGCATATTTTTGCATGGTTGCTATACCTAGTTCATTCTTGTACTAACTCCATTCTTCTCTACTTTTTACACAAAGTTTTGGTGATGGATTCTTAAGGGATTTCTCAATGATTGAGGATTTTGATATGTGAATTCTCAAGCTCAAGGAAAGGGATCCTTAAATTCAAGGATTCCTAGGTCATGTCATTACTGTAAAGTGTATAAGTTTACTTATGTATTATGTTTTAAGGGTCGTGTCCCTAATGTAATTTAATGATGTTGTGTCTAGGATGACAGAGACTTAAGGTATAAATATGTACTTATGATATTTTATATATATAAACGAGGTAATGTTTCTAGCATATGAAGTGCTATGAAAAGTTTTAAATTTTCCGCTACATTTACTATGTCAATGCGATAAATGATAAGTATGGTCTTGTATAAGACCTCTTGGAGGTCAGGTATGCTGTGTTACTTCAAGGGGGTGCTCCCCGGATATGACAAATGTGGTATCAGAGCATGAGGTTTATGAAAGTGGTTTTAGGTTTTAAAGGCCTCATATTTCCATGTCTAGTACAATTTTGAATCATTAGTTGTGTGTCCTGACACATCAAACGGTACGAGAGCCTACAAAATGATAGAATTGCCCTTCTTCATCATTCTCATGCCGTGACATAGAACATAACTCTATAAGATCTCTCTCTTATGTTTTTTTGTCCAGTGGCCTTATAGATGTTATTACTTGGATGAGATAGTATCTCTATACTTAAGGTAGAGAAGGTGAGTTTTGGTGCTTATCTTAGTTTTATGGTTTCATGAGTATGTGTGAAGGTGAATTTTACAATCATATGTTTATATGATGTCCCTTGTGGCTATATATGACATCTATGTGAAATGACTTGTTATGTTGATGTATGTATGTAATGCTATGATTAAAGCATGTTATACGTTATTATGATTAAAATTAGTCTCTTTTGGAATGGTATACTACTATATGGTTTTACATGAGGGTAGCCTAATATTATGATTTGAACTTGAAATGCTTAGTGACTACCTATGGAAGCATGCTACCCTAAGAATATGTGCTTAAAACCGTTTGATATTTCCCTTTTATTATATGTGGTCCATGACAAGTTTCTTAGTATGGATTGGATTCCCTTGTATAGACTTGATCCTTGGTGTGATAATAATATGCTTTTATTGTAAATGTTTGGTATTTCATATTGTCTCCCATAAATTGTCTTAATGTTGTAGTTTTTGAATTTTGAAGTTTGTTCAGTGTAATGATTGGCAGGTTACTGTGAGATTTTTGGGAAATCGACTAAATTGTTTATTGTTCGGAAGTTGTTGAAATGTGTATAGAATTGATGCATATGAGCATGATAAAGAATGTAAAAAGGAGATTTGCTATTTGGAATGAAGAATGAGAGTGTGATGGCATGCTTAGTCGTAGATTTATTTCTAACTTCTTATTGTTTTGTGAGTCCCTTGATGTTTTGGAATTAATATTTCCCCTAGAATTGAGGGTAGTATACCTTATAGAGTGATGATGTGGGTTTTATTGAACTAGAAGTTACCTTACTTTAATGTTGAAAGAAAAGAAAGAGTCCTTATGGATAAGTCTTCCTGTTGTCTTCCCCTGATGATGTATGACCTTGGTGTCTATTGTATTGTGTTAGTACTTATGTGGTAAATTAGTACAACCTCACTTGATAATTGAGGGATAATTTACCAACAATTACAAGGTTTAGAATACCTTGGTGTTCCTTTATTAACTTAATGTACATCCTTCTAAAGTTGTAATCATTTTTAAGTGATGAAAATGAGGAGTTTTACGTTAAGATCCTCTTGAGGGTGGGTTAAATTGCTATTAAATTGGGTTTACCCTAACTCAATGTACACACACTCACACAATATGTATTCTTACAAGTAGTATAGGTTCATGGTATCCAATGAAAGGTTAATTCTCATATGCACTCATGTCTACTATTGTGCGTGTAAAGCTTATGTCTATGAAATATGTTATATATCCCCTAACTAGGATTGCTTGATAGGTGTAATAGTATGGATAAGGGTATGTGACGTTGTATATGCATTGAACATGTGTGCCTTTATCGGATAGTCCTAGGCTTGTCAAGTAAGTACATAAACAAGAATGAATGAAAATGTTATGAATATGTCTTATTGCTAAGATGATAAGTATATGATATGATGAACTATGAATGTGCATAGTGTCATAATGTGTTTATATGAAAGGTTTTCTCATATAGTTACACCTATACTCTTATGCATGAATGAAGTACAAGTATGAATATGTGTGGTCTAGGTCAAGCAAAGCATAAAAATTAATAGAAAAATCTTGTAACATACTCGTCACAACGTCGGGAGAGCTTTCTTGTTCGCCCCTAGCCTTGAGTGCATAGAAAGGTTCCTTTTAGGAGCTTCAGAACTAGGAACGATTGGTGGATTTTTGATATTCCCTTTACTTTTACTTCTCATATTAGGACAATTTTCCACCATATGGTAACCCTTGCGACAACCATAGCAACTATTCGTTCCAACAAGGCATTTACCCATATACTTACCGAAAATCGGTCTTTCTTTTTGTGTATCAACATTTCTCCCTTTTTGAGGTTTAGGATTAGAACCTCTACCATTGCGATTCTTGGATAAATTTGAAGGAACTTGGTTTGAAAACCTCTTCGTGAACTTAGGCTTGTCTTGAACATCAAGCCCACATTTAGAAGAACTATTTCCAAAAGACATTATTTTCTTAACTTCCCTATTTCTCTTCCTTAGACGGCTCATTTTATCCCTAGATTAGAAACCAAATAAGAAGGATATTTGAAAAGTTTAATGAATTTTAAGGAGTATTCCTTGACACTCATACCTCCTCAACGAAGGTTGATGAACTCCTCTACCTTAGATTCTCTTTGTTTCCTTTGAAAGAATCTGTCTCGAAGGGCCTTTTTGAAGATTTCTGAAGTCACGAGACAACCTTCTAAAGCCATACTATCGTTCCACTAATTTTACCATGTCTAACACACGTCCTTGAGTTGATAGGCATCAAGCTCAGCCTTATCACTAGTACTCACCCCCATAGCAAACAAAACCTTGTAGACATCATCAAGGAAATCTTGGGGGTATTCATGACTATTGATCCAAAGAACATGGGAGGATTTATCATTAGAAAATCTCTCAAACGACTAGCCATAGTTCTAGCATCGTCTTTCTCTCGCGATGCAACCTCCCAGTTAGATTGTTACGTAATGACCTGAGCTTCGGTGGTGACGGCTTGGGCCATTTAGAACAAGGATGGTCTCACGTCACATCCGTCATAGCCAGAGGATTCACCGAAACTTGATCATATGCATCAACTTGTACTTGAGGAGGAACTTGATTGCCTTGGGGAGTAGCTCCCACATTCGAAATGTCTACTCCTACTCTTCTTGGCTCGCCTATAACCACAAGAAAGGGATTAGATCCTAAAACACACATAGTGTCAAAACTTTAAAGGCACAACATAGGATTACCAAGAAAAGAGAAGCTTCCAAATAATCACATAGACTATCATCCAGATTGTGGAGTGCGTCACAACCATGAACAATACACTAGGTAATGTGGTTTAGTGAGACATTTATCCTAAGAATATTTAACTTCATGTTATGATTCCAAGTTTTTCACATTCGGGAGCATACCCTAGGTCCGATCGGCGTCGTCACCCTCTCAGAGGACTCAGACAAGCCTCTTAGCCTTTGTCATAACATAACATCAGTTAAAATTTATGGAAAATTTAAAAAAAGTTTTATACAAATGTGAAGTATACATAGACTTAATATTTAACATTATAATAGCATACAATATTCTAAATATTGTCTCACATATATAAAACAATCTAGAGTATACGATTCTCCACCTAACCAATAAATAGTCAATACGCCATATAGGCCTTAATAAAAAGGAATCCAAAGAACATAAATGGAAATATAGTATTCTTAAAATCTACTAATATCTTCGTAAGCTAGAATAATGAAAATATAGCATCCCTGAACATGAGGACCTAACAACACTTGGAGAAAGAGTTCCAAACTTGTTCAATCGACCTTTGAAATCGTCAATTGGCCAGAGCCTACATTTGTAGTAATATAAAGTAATTATGTTAGTTTGCCACATGTACTAAGTATGGGTATATTCACATAACATACAAGGACATGCATGAAAAGGGATCATTTATCATTTCTTTAGGAAGCTTTCTAAGTCATGTGAATGTCTTCAATGCACATAGCATTGAACATATACAAGTTAAGTACTTCATAAACATAAAGAATGATCATAATCCAAGACATATTTTCATATAAGTGCATGTTAATGTTCATATACAATAGATCATATACACGTAAAAACACTTACCAATGATCCAACCTACAAGCTTCAAGTTCAATGGTCATGTGAAGACCCATAACTCCACACAACCAAGTAGATAGGCTAGGAGACCATGAGTAAAGCTTTACCTTATATAACTTGTAACATAAGTAGTCATCACTTCATTAAAAATATAACCCAATAACATACTCATCATAATGCCCAACAATATATAAGAGTAATACCATGTATCATAAACATATATTTTTCATATTATCATATTATATAAGAACATTCTCCTAGGACTTCCGTTAGAGTCAACTTATGCAATGTGTAGGTAGAGTCCCATACTCCTACCTATACTAAGTAGACTTCTCAAGTCAATCTGGTTAACATTTATTTATTTGTCTTTCATTTTACATGAGGGAACATTCTCCTTAACTGACATAGACCATGTGATCTGAACATGGAATCCGGTGTCATAAAACCCCAAACCAAAAGAGGATCTACCGGCCAAACTAGAACCAAACATGAAATGGCTTTTTATGTGGATCCCCTATCTAGTATCCAATAGTGGGAAGATATTTCAAGAACTAGGATATCTATTAGATACCTATAGTTCCACATTACATAGCAGCCTCTATCTCATTAGAGATATTGTGACCTACCTTCCAACTAGGGAAGGGACACCTCTCAATCTAGTTCATCGATACTTAGCTTAAGTCCCTTTCATGAATAACCTTTAAGTTGTCTTTTATCATAAACTTATAATATGTCATAGGAGATTAAATTCTTGTATAAACATGATCACGATCTCCTTAGGATCAAATGAGAATTTCCTTTCATCATAACCATTGGTATGTGAGATTAACATAACATAATCACCTTGTGTAAAGCATACAAGAGGATATCATAAACTTGCATTTTCTTATTCTTATCATGATCTCTTAATTAACATGGTTGTACCCAAATATATATATAGACATTGAAACATCATACATATTTCCATAGCAGAGCATCCTCATTTATAGGATAACATAACTGTCATAGAGTAATCACTACTTTAGAAGACTTACCTCTTGCTTTTAAGAACCTTATTCAAGAACTTACGTTTAGCTTAAAAAAATCATAACAACGACATAGTGAATTAGTTAATTTCATAATCAATACTAACTTCTCAAGTCATAAACAAGATCAATTGGAAAAGAAGGATAAGGGAAAGGGTCATTAAAGAGTTCATTAATGTCTTAGTTCCAATCCCAACGTTTACATGTTATCAAGTAGTAAGTACAACCTAATCAAGACCATTATTTAGTGAGAGATCATGCATCACAGGATATTCAAACATTATTAATCCAATACTCAACAATTCAAGTGAAATCAACTATAGAATATCATTTTTTTGTTATCGATAGACATAATTCTAGAGTTAGGAAGGAAACCAATTTTGTAGACTAAAAACCCTAGAATTGAATTTCTTAAACTATCTTTGAAACAACCTCTTGGGGAAAGGAATCCCAAAAGTGAAAAACTCATACCATATATAATAATAATGAACGAAATTTGACTTGATACCTCAAAGCCTTTGTCTTCTTCATTAAGCTCTTCTTTTTCTTCAATGTAATTTGGAAAAGGGATTGAGAGAGATGGGTAATTGATTTTAAATATGATTTAGATGTGTAAAAAGTGTTCTAAAATTCACCTAGTTTTCATATGTAGTCGTCCTATAAATACCCAAAAGACCCGCCACTTAAATGAGTCTGTTTAAGATGTTAGAATACAAAAAAAAATATGATTTTAATTATTATGGGTAGTCATTGTGCGTCACGGGAACAATTCCCGTTATTTTTTTTAAATTTTGGGTTGAGGCAGTGAGGTGCGTGTTAGCCTCGCGTCGTGAGGATGACTCTTGATTCTTGAGGAAACTGCCTGTGTATAGAATGTGCACTGCGCACCTCATTCCCAAATCTTGTTCGCGTAGGCTGCTTTGGCAGCCTGCCTACCCATGATGGGGTCCTCCCCAAGGACCCTTCGGGTGGTCCTAGGAGTGTCTTTACTGGACGTTTGGACCCTTTGTACTACATACTACTTATCCAAAGTCTTTTTAAAAGTATTGGACCTCATTTTACACCCCTAAACCTTCACAAAATATAGGGATGTAAAATATTTTGAATTAGGTAATTTTTGAATGTCAAGATCTTTCTTTGTCATTTTGGCTCATACCTTTTCTAAATGAAGTTATTACATTAATATAGGTTTGGAAAAATCATTTGAACATTATTTAGTAGATTAAGACCTAGTATAAGTCATTAAATTTCCAGAGTGTTATAGTCACGACACCCTAAAGATCACCGGAAGTGTCCTTGGGGAGGACCCAAAGTTAGGCGAGCCAGCTTGTGCGCATGAAGATACCGGTGGCTGCTGCGCGTCGCGCAGCCATCATATGGGAATATGAAGTTGGACTCGAGATGTGGGGATGACACGGACGCTACTTGCTCAGCTCAATAATTCGAAAATAAATTGGGGAATAAGCCTCACGACGTGCAACTACTTCCCATGTATTGTAAAAGTTGTATTTAGGGTGTTTTAACTTCACAAAGAAACCCATTTAAGGGAGTTATCTTTTGGATAGTTTATCGTATGACTATATAATGTCTTACGATCAGTTTTAGGTCAATTTTATCACTCAAACCAAGTCCCACAAGTTGAACTCAAAAATCTCTCTCTGTCTCTCTCCTAAATTCTCTCTCTTTATTCCAAACTCCTATAAAGACAAATAGAGATCCAAGAAGAAGATCAAGCCTTCATGTTTTTCAACTCAATTTCATGGATTAGTACTCATTAAGGTATGGTTTCTTTTACTCTTGGGATTCCATTCCCCAAGAGGTCCCTCAAAAATATGATTTCTAAAATCGCCCAAATCTAGGTTTTTCTTCTACGCGTGGGTCTTCTTTGAAAAATGAAATTATGCATCAATTGTTGTTAATTGTGATGAATTAAGGTTTTTTTAAGTATATATTGAGATTTTACTAGACCCATGTTCTTCCACTAATTTCATGAAAACCATGAATTTATATGGTGAATTGTGAAGATTATAAATATGTAGATTGCCTACATTGTTTTTACTTATGTAATTTCTTCTTGAATTTACCTCGTTTATGTAATTATTTAGGTATTCTTGGTAATGTAAATATGATGGTTCTTGGAAGGGACAAAGAGGTATGCTGATTGGTTCTTCTTGGATTCAAATATGAATTATGAGTTACTTAGACAATAATGCTTCTAGGTCTAAGGTGTGGTTGTGATGTTGATGCTAAGTATTCCTCATCCTTTACTCTAGACTATTGAATTTGTTATGAGTAATGCAAGTATGTTATGATATGATTATTATATTATTGAACGTAGTTTCTCATTATTATAATAAAGTGTTAAGTGAAAAGCTTACTCACTTATGAGGTAGTGTCTAAAGTGAGGATTGTTATCACTTGAGATGCCCGATGAGATAGATATGATAAGATTTTTACGTAGGGGTCTAGAGGAGACTAATGTAAACGTATATGATAAAATAATATGATTACCAAAGAGAATAATCGCTTAGCACCGAAAAATCATGTAACTGATATGAGGTATCACGTCAGTAAGTCCGGCTTGCCACATGGGTTTCGTCACGTTAGTAAGTCCATATTCTTAATTTATGTGTTGTCTCATGAGATTGAAACCTCCACGTTAGTAAGTAATGGTTTCTAGAAACAATCTCCTTGACCCTTGACTATGTTCTTATAGAGGACTCTAGCTTGGTTGATCCACCAAGATAGCTATGTACGAGTGATTGCACCTTAGGCTAGTGTTAACCCTCTATTTCTGGTGTGGGAGTAGAACACCCGGATTCAATGTATCTCACATGGTCTCATGTTGGTTATTGAACTTATTTCCCTACTGTAAAAGTAATGAATAAGTATGCATGTGAACTAGGGGTTGTCTTGAAGTTTACTACATAGGGTGAGGGACGGTATAGGACTTCTCTTACTCATTGCACATGTGGGATCCTAAGGGATGATTCTAGTGGTGTTCTTATATGATCATGATTATGATTATTGGGTATGTTAATAAGCTATAAGTAAGTATGCATGTATAAGAATGTTATGAAAATATATTATAAGTATGAATTGGGTTGCTTGAGGTGATACTTAGCTTTGGATGAGATTATGGGGCTCTATCTTTGAAAATGCACAAGTATTACTTGGGTGATCTACATGTTGTGTTGCTATTATGCTTCTTATATATGCATGTTGAGTTAAATATGTAGAAAGCATGGTTTTTACTAGATTGTCCTTTTCTCATGCATTGATGACTTTTGTGAATAAGAGCCATACTTAGTATATGGGTTTTGTACTAACCCATCTTTATCCAGTCATACTTAGTATATGTTTTTTGTACTAACCCATATTTATCCCTTTCCCCCCAAAAGTTTTAGGTTCAGGCAATTGAGGAGATTCGTGCTTATTGAACAAGAAGACTTGACTCTTCCCTAAGTCAATTGGTGAGTTCTCATGAGAACCAAAGATAGAACCACATGTCAAGCCTTATTCGTTTTGTCTATGTTTTGAGAAATTATTACATTCTAATGTTGAGAATTCATTGTATCCTATATGGGCATATTGTACTAGACTAAGGGTTATGCCCAAACTATTTATTGCCTTCTTGGCCTCCCTAATATTCCTACTTAACCTTGTTTTTTCCACATATTGAGCATGAACAATGAGAATAGATAGATTCATATTATCGTGAAGCATAGTCGAAGGACATTTGTCAACAAAATCTTTGGCACTCCCGTACAAAAATGATTCATCTCATCCTTTAGGGTTGCACCAAGGATTGACCATACATGGACAATTTAAGGAATGGTCAAGTACACTCATACCTCCTTGAAGAAGGATGATGAATACTTCAACCTTATCTTCCCTCAACTCTCTAGGAAAGAAATTGTCACTACCGGAATCTAGACCCAGACGAGACCGGCGTCGTTAACCTCTTAGAGGCCGCATACAAGCCTAAATACGTCATTCTTACTTCATCTACGTTAATTTGAGCGGAAAATTTGAAAATTTTGGTTTTCCTACTTCATGATAAACATTTTGAACATAACATCATAGGCGTTTACAAATCAACCATCTAATAAATAGACAATCAAATGAAATAAATTGTTCGTAGCTACATTAAATGTGTAGTTTGCAAAATGGTACCAATACAAAGTTTGAAATGAAATGGGAAATTAAACACTAGTGAAACATGCTCCGCTAGGTAAAGCCTACATCTAACCTAGATAATAACAGTACACAGCCTCGAAAGCATGAGGGCCTACCAAGTCCGGATAAAAGCTCCACGTCCGAATAGCTGCAATGTCGTACTGTTAGATCTAACTTCCACCTGTGACTGCAGCTAAAAGTAGATATTTGTATGGAATTAGTACACACTTGTAAGAAGTATGGGTATATGAAAGCACACACCAAAGACATGCATGAGAAAGAATAGCTCTTTCCTAACAACGTGATTTATGGAAAGTCAAGTAAGTAGACTTGCCAAATTTGGATCATGAAAGTCAATGGACCTGCCAAATTTTGATTTGGAAAGTCATGCCATGAGTGTAAAATTCGTCATAAAACTTATCATTTTGCAAGTAGCACATAACATATTTCACATAGAACATATCATAATTCAATGTAACACAAAACATTTTTCATATCATTCATTTGTATGCCATGGGACCTTGGAATCATTGACTTGACATATGGGACCTCAACGAGGGAGTCTTCTTTAGCAAACACAAAGTCTGCTTCATTCATTCATACATATTTAATTTCATTTCATTCATGGGCCATTGTAAAAACCAGTTATACCTAGGATGTAGTTTAAGACTTTCATCGGGTTCATTGTACAATGACCAAGATGAACTAATGTCATTACATGAATCTAACTCACCTCCTTATTATCCTATCCTAACATCTTTGGTATATTTCATTACATTATGTTCATCATTTAAGGCTGTCCTAATTCATTCATTGGGAACTTTAAATTTAACTCACATAGATCATGTGAGCATCATGTAATCTAGTGTCATGAATCCCCACACCGAAAAGAGATGGAATCACCGGCCAAAGTTACACAAAACATGCTAGCGTACATGAGACTTGAACACCGCCAGACCCTATATTGGCAGTATAGGTTAGAAAACTAGGAGATATAAGGAGACCCATACCCGACATGCCGGCCAGTTTCATCTCATGAGAGTTACGTGAACCTCCGCCCTTCCCTAAAGAAGGCATCACCACTAATAGCTAGTCTATCAGTGCTCAATATAAAGTTCCATTACATTCAAGCATACGTCATGGAAACTGACTTTTAGTATGAAGACATCATAGATCAATAAATGATTTCTTATCTCATCATTAGTATTAAGTGTGTTAATTTCAATATTTTTATTAGAGTGTTCATCGAGAATGGTCTCTTCATTGACTTTACACTCTCATAGGGGAGTACATTTTTGTAACATTTTCTTAGGATCATTTGAGATGGATATCATCTTTTGCATTAGCCTCATATCAGGTTGTCACCACAGACATTAACATTAGCACATTTGCTCTTCATAATTAGTCACCCCTTTTACGTGAATGTTCATTTTATCATATGCCAATGGATTTGGCCATTTAGTGTGTATCACACTCTTATTTAACCCTTCTAGGATTTCATCACTTCATTGTTTATTTCATCATTTCATTGGTCATTTTGTCATATGCCAATGCACTGGTCCATTTAGTGTATCTTACACTCATACTTAATCGTTCTAGGGTATCATCATTTCATTACATACATCTTAGGTTCACTTATTTTTAATCGTATGCTTGATTTATGGGTCTGTACATACAAGCTATGAGGCTTTATTCATAGTTTTTTAAGTGACTCATATCTTTCTAAGATTATGTAGTACAAGACTTATGTATCTTGTATGTATGCCAAATCTCAATTTCGATCTAAGTAGGTGACATTATTCTTGAACATTTAGTTCACGTATGATTTATGTATCAATACAGAAATTTGGGCATGGAAACCCAAGTTGGAACCCCTTGGACAATACTTACTTTTTTTTTCTTGACTTAATTTTTTGTCTTCATGACATTTGGACTCGATATCGAGCCCTAACATCAAAATTCTAGCTTTATTTTTCTCTTAGGATTCTCCACTTAATTGGCCGAAGGGTTGTGGGATCAAACCCCCACCGCCTATCTTTAATTATTCTTTAATTCGCTACGGACTATGAGGTTGTCGGTTCGAACCCCCACAACATCCTTATTTTATTTTTATTTAATGGTTGACTTAGCTATGCATTGGTAGTGAGGTTGTGGGATCGAGTCTCCACAGCCTCACTTTATTTTCTTTTTATTTCTCCCTTTCTCCTTTACATCCTTGTGGTCGTGGGATCAATTTCCATGCCCCACACTTCTTTTCTTTTATTTTTGTTTCGTTTCATTCGCGGACTAGAGGTAATGGGTTCGATTACCATGCCTCCTATTTTATATTATTAATTTTTGTGCTCTAAACTTTCAGCCAGCATCACCCATTTTGATTCCCCCTGACCCCATATCTTTTCTTGCGAATTTAAGGCATCACACGGATGAGGTCACATGTTCGAATCCTGGTGGCCTCATCCCTTTTAAAACTAATTAAATTTCATGATTACTCCTCTATACTTAAGCCTAAACGAAATTTGTTTTTTTTTTCTTCTAGAAAATTAGTCATTTTCTTACCGTATTTTCACCAATATTTCCATTTGAAATCTTAGGAAAAGTCATGGATCATTTAACACTTTTTTGGAGTAGATTTTATGGATTCGTTTAACACATTCTTAGGTGTAGATTCATTGTTGTTTTAGCTACAATTTTCCACTTAAAATCAGTCACATACACCTCATATCAACATCACCAATTACAAATTTTATGCACGTTATTTTCAGCGATCAAACTAACCATTTTAAAAATTCAAAACGGATAACAACAACACCAAGCATTTAAATATTGCACCACATTATTTTCGGTTGATATCATTGAACATGCTTATTATTTCCAAACACAAAAACGCAAAGAATATCACATTTCACACAGCATCCAGAAACCATACGAACAACATGATTTCTCACATAATTTTGATTGAAATCGGAAGGAGACTAGGGACAAGGAGTTAAACACTCAAGGGGACAACCCTAGTTTCATACGTGTGAATTTTTGTAGAAAGAAATTTCTGTTGAAGAAAGGATTCCAAGAGAGAAAACCCGTACCTTGTTGTAGCTTTCACACCTTCCAAGTGCTGCCCAAAACCTCCCCTAAACCTTCAACACAAATCCGTCGAGAAGATGATGCAAAGTTCTGGTTTCTTAAGTTAGCTTGCTTGCTTTTATATCTTTTTGTATGTTCTTTGAGTCTAGAGAACTATTTATTTTCCTTTTTTGCAGTTTATTTTGGCAGAGAATTTCGTGTTAAATAACAGGGGAGATTGAGCGTGAGGGTTGAGAAATAGACGTGAGAGAGGACGAGTTATATTAGGCTTAGGAGTCTAGTTTAGGACATAGTCAAATAAGGTTTACTTAATTATTGAAAAACTGATTTTTGTTTTATTTTAGATCAGCTAATGAATAGTAACTATTAATTAATTATATCAATTCAATATCTTATATGAAAATCACATTAATTCATTGCTTCCACCTTGTTTTAACCCGGGTGTAGCACTATTTCACTTCAGAAGCCCAATTTCGGCCCTCTCTCCCCATAATGCCCCTTTACCTTATTAATTAAATAATTAATTATATATTTAGGGTAATTACGATACTACCCTTTGCCTGGAAAAAGACCATTGTACCCCTAGACCATCCAAACCTGTAAGATTTTCCTTTTTTAAGTCTGGTGAAGACTCCTTCAAGTAAATCTTCGTATTCGAGAGCCTTACATGGTTGGATACAATCTTTCCTAGCTCAAAAAAATCTTCAACTTTGTTGTCTTGGATGTAGCAAGGGTTCTGAGGTCTGGTTCTACGCACATCAATCCCTGTGAATCCGGTCTAATCGTTGGCATTCTTGGCACATTAAGAATTACTTAGCACGTCCATTTTTTGGGGTTTTTACATTATCCCTCTTAGGAACATTCGTCCCCAAATGACACTACTCTTTACTAAAAATAAGTAAGTCATCTATACAGTGTATGCCTATATAGGTAATTCAATACTCCCCATTGGTGAATATCTGATACACATATTAATATGATGGTGCACATCTTTGAAACCTACTAGTAGCTTCACATTAATAGACTAAGGAACTCTTTCCTATACTAGTTTCATCTAAGCATACAACATAAGTAAACATGTAAGTCATACAAATCAACAACCAACATGATGACTCAAACATATTAACCTCATACTTGTGCATAAACACCATACATAGTCAAATATATAAAAGACTTATTAAGGCTACGTACCCGATACTTCACTAGAGGTGCCTTCCTCTACACCCATACACTTGAGTGCAAAGAAGTATTGCCTCTTTGCAGCCTCTTCACTTTGACTATCAGGTTGAAATCTATCCTTCCCTTGTTCTTGACTTCTTCTAGTAGGACAATCCTTCATCATGTGACCCGGTTTGTCACAACTATAACAAGCGTTAGAGTCCATCATACATTCTCCCCCATGCAGTATGCCACATTACCTACCTGGTAGCCTCTCATGGGCTGTAAAGTCTTACAAACTTCAGGGAGTAATCCATGGCTAACATCGAGCCATGCTTAAGGTTGATGAATTCCTCAAGCTTAGACTCCTTTATTTATCTAGGAAAGAACCGCCCTAGAAAATCCATCTTGAAAAGATCCCAAGTAATAGGACCCACTCCTAAGACTCTGCTATCCTGCCACACCTTATAGAAGGATTGAGATATATCCTTTAACTTGTAGGATTCCAACTCAGACTTCTCCACATCAATCAAACCCAATACCCTTATCCCTTAAAGTGCTAGACACAAAAGATTTCCTTACTTCTCCATCTTTCACCCCATCTAGGTTAACATGCATCTCTATTCCAGCAGCTAGGGCCTGGGAAAGAACCTCAATTACCTAAGCAGTTGTTCCTCCAATCTCTCCGCCTGCTTTTCTCGTTGTATTCGTCTTTTAGAAATTTCAAGAGTTGATGTTAGATACGCTCTTAAAACAAAAAAATCCGACATTAGAGAAGGCACTATAAGATTAGAAGAAGGGAATTTTCCTATCACCATGCAGTATCTAATTCAGGATTGTGGTGCACTTCACTACCCGGACTTAGAAACTATTAAATGTGGTTGATGTGATGTGAACTTATTATCCTCGGAATTCAACCTATTGCTCTGATACCAACTTTTTCATGATCAGAATCTAGAATCCTTACGAGATTGGCGTCGTTAACCTCTCAGAGGTCACAGAGAAGCCTACATATGTCTTTCTTACTTCATGTAGGTTAATTTTAGCAGAAAATTTGAAACTTTCTATTTTCTTATTTCATGATAAACATTTTAAACTTAACATCACAGGCGTTCACAAATGAACATTCTAATATAGATATAATCACAAGAAAGAAATAGTTCAGAGCTATATTAAATGTTTACTTGCCATAACGACACCAATACAAAGTCTAAAATGAAATAAGAAATGAAACACTAGTGAAACATGCACCACTCGATAAGGCCTATATCTAAGATGGATAATAACAGTAGACAACCTCGAAATCATGAGGGCCTATTAAGTCTGGATGAAAGCTCCACATCCGGATAGATGCAACGTCGTACTCTAAGATTTAACGTCAACTTGGGGCTGCACCTAAAATTAGATATTTGTATGGAATTAGTACACACTTGTAAGAAGTATGGGTATATGCAAGCATATACCAATGACATGCATGATAAAGAATAAGTATGGGTATATGCAAGCACGTACCAAGGACATGCATGTGAAAGAATAAGTATGGGTATATGCAAGCACACACCAAGGACATGCATGTGAAAGAATAGCTCTTTCCTAACAACATGATTTATGGAAAGTAAGTCAGTGGACTTGCCAAATTTGGATCAGAAAAGTCTATGGACCTGCCAAATATGAATTTGGAAATTCATGCCATGAGTGTAACATGCACTATCAAACTTATAATTTTGCAAACAGCACATAACATATTTCACATAGAACATATCATAAATAAATATAACACATAACATTGTTCATATCATTCATTAGTATGCTATGGGACCTTGGAATCATGGACTTAACATTAAGACTTCAAAAAATGAGGGCTCAACATATGGAACCTCAGCGAGTGAGTCTGATTTAGAAAACACAGAGTCTGATTCATTCATTCATACGTTCTTTATTTCATTTCATTCATGGGCCAGTGTAAACACCAACTATACCTAGGATCTAGTTTAAGACTTTCATCGGGTTCATTGTGAAATTACTTAGAATGACCTAATGTCATTACTTGAATCTAACTCACCTTTTAATTATCCTATCCTGACATCTTTTGTATCATTCGTTTCATTATGTGCATCATCTGAGGTTGTTCTCGTTCATTCATTGGGAACATTTAATTTAATTCACATAGATCATGTGAGCATCATAAAGACCACTGTCATGAAACCCCACACTAAAAAGAGATGGAATCACCGGCCAAAGTTACCCAAAACATGCTAGCATACATGGGAATTGAACCCTGCCAGATCCCTATATTGGCAGTTTAGGTTTGAAGACTAGGAGATATAAGGAGACCCATACCCGGCATGCCGGACAGTCCCATCTCATGAGAGTTACTTGAACCTCTTCCCTCCCCGAAAGAAGGCATCACCACTTATAGGTAGTCTATCGGTGCTCAGTATAAACTTCCATTACATTCAACTCATACGTCATGGAAGCTGACTTCTAGTATGAGGACATAATAGATCAATAGATTATTTCTAATCTTATCATTGGTATTAAGTGTGTTAATTTCAATACTTTCATTAGAGTGTTCATGGAGACTGGTCTATTCATCATCCTTACACTCTCATAGGTGAGTACGTTTCGGTAACATTTACTTAGGCTCATTTGAGATTGCTCTCATCTTTAACATTATAACCATATCATGTTGTCACCACATTCATTAACATTAGCACATTTGCTCTTCATAATTACTCACCCTTTTTACATGAATGTTCATTTCATCATATGCCAATGCATTTGGCAATTTAGTGTGTCTCACACTCTTACTTAACCCTTCTAGGCTTTCATCACTTCATTGTTCATTTCATCATTTCATTGTTCATTTGGTCATATGCCAATGCAATTGGCCATTTAGTGTATCTTGTATCTATGAGAATATCTCGTTTTTGATCTAAGTAGGTGGAATTATTCTTGAACATTTAATTCACGTATTAATTATGTATCAATACAAAAATTTAGGCAAGGGAACCCAAGTTCGAACCCCTTGGACAATACTCAAATTTTTTTCTTGACTTTATTTTTAGTCTTCATGACATTGGGACCCTAGATCGAGCCCCAAAATCAACATTCTATCTTTATTTTTCTCCTTGTATTCTCCTGTTAATTGGCCGAAGGTTGTGGGAACGAACTCCAACAACCCCTTTTATTTTTCATTTAAAATTTAATTCCTCTTGTCCAATTTCTCATGGACCATGAGGTTATGTGATCAAACCCCCTCAACCTCTCTTGAATTATTCTTTAATTCTCTAGGGACTATGAGGTTGTGGGTTCGAACCCCCACAAGCTCCTTATTTTATTTTTATTTAAGGTTTGACTAAACTATGCATTGGCATTGATGTTGTGGGATTGAGTCCCCAAAGGCTCACTTTATTTTATTTTTATTTCTCCGTTTCTCCCTTACAACCTTGAGGTTGTGGGTTCGATTCCCACGCCTCACACTTCCTTTCTTTTATTTTTCTTTCTTGCTGCCTAGAGGTCATGTGTTCGATTCCCACACCTCCCATTTTATTTTATTAATTTTTGTGCTCTAAACTTTCAGACAGCATCCCCCATTTTGATCCCCCCTGACCCCATATCTTTTCTTGCGAATTTAAGGTATCACACAATTGAGGTCACATGTTCGAATCCTGGTGGCCTAATCCCTTTAAAAACCAATTTAATTTCAACATTACTCCTCTATACTTTATCCTAAACGAAACTTGTTGTTTTTTTTGGAAAATTAGTCAATTTATTACTTTATTTTAACCAATATTTCAACTTGAAAAGTTAGGAAAAGTCATGGATTATTTAATACATTTTTGGGGTAGATTTCATGGATTCGTTTAACACATTCTTAGGTATAGATTTATTGTTGTTTTAACTGCAATTTTCCACTTAAAATCAGTCACATACACTTCATATGAACATCACAAATTACACATTTTATGCACATTAATTTCAGCCATCAAACTAACCGTTTTTAAACTTCAAAACGGATAACAACACCACCATGCATTTACATATTGCACCACATCATTTTCGGTTGACATCATTGAACATGCTTGTTATTTACAAACACAAAATCACAAAGAATATCTCATTTCACACTTAGATACCACCAACCATACCAACAACATTATTTCTAACATAATTTAGATTGAAATGGGACGGAGACTAGCGACAAGGAGTTAAACATTAAAGGGTAAAACCCTAGTTACATACGTTTGCATTTTTGTAGAAAGAAATTTCTCTTGGTGAAAGGATTCAAAGAGAGAAAACCCATACCTTTCATGTGCTGCCCAAAACCTCCCCTAAAACTTCAACATAAACTAGTCAAGAAGATGATGGAAAGTACTCGTTTCTTAAGTTAGCTTGCTTGCTTGTATATTATTTTGAAAGTTCTTTGAGTGTAGAGAATATTTGATTGTTTTCTAATGTGTTTATTTTCTGTTTTTGTAGTTTATTTTGGAAGGGAATTTCGTTTGAAATAACAAGGTATATTGAGTGTGAGAGTTGAGAGATAGATGTGAGAGCGTAGGAGTTATATTATGCTTAGGAGTCTAGTTTAGGACTTAGTCAAATAAGGTTTACTTAATTATTAAAAAATCTGAAATTTTTTTTATTAGCAAATGAATAATAATTATTAATTAATTATAGTAATTAAATAGCTTGAATAAAAATCATATTAGTTCATTGCTTCCACCTAGGTTCGAACATGGGTTAAGCAAGACTTCACTTCCCATCCACCTTATTAATTAAATAATTAATTATATATTTAGGATAATTACGATACTACCCTTATCCTGGAAAAAGACCATTTTACCCTAAGACATTTCAAACCTAAAATTTTCCTTTTTTATGTCCGATAAAGACTCCTTTAAGTAAACTTCATATTCGAGAGACCTACATGGTTGGAACTAATCTTTCCTAGCTCAACTAACTCTCCAAGTTAGTTGGATTTGATGTAGCAAAGGTTCCGAGGCCTTGTTCTACGCGCATCAATCTGTGTGAACCCGGTTAGATTTTTTGCATTCTAGACGCATTAAGCGTTACTTTGTATATACATTTTTAGGGTTGTTACAGAAATTATCAAGGAAAGCCCACTTGAATATCTCCAAAGTTACTGGTCCACCCCTTACTGCCCTATTTTCCCTCCATTGCACGTACTATGTTTGGTCCACATCTTTGAGTTGATAGCAGCCAACTCGGTCTTCTCAATTATGGTCATACCCATAGCATAGAGAATATTATAGACATCATCGAGGAAATATTGAGGGTCCTAATCCAACCTTGACACGAACAACATAGGTGGACTCCTTCTAGTAAAGTCTCCCAAATGAGAGGCAATAGTTCTAGCATGTTGAAGTATTCGAGGTAAAACCTCCCTATTCACTTGGTTCATCATAGCTTTGAATTTTTTAGTGAAGGCATTATCTTGAGATATCATGTCTTGATATCAAACTGAGAAAAGTTTCCCTTATCTCTACATCGATCATCGGTGAAGGAACAACCGAGACTTGATCAACCATAGAAACTTCTTCAAGTGGAGGCACTTGGTTGTCTTGTGGAGGCACTTGTTTTTCATGAGCCTCTAACTTAGCCATCTCATCCTCGACCCTTCTAGCAGCTGCTCTTTGAGTATTCATACCATTAGTATGGTACAAGGAATGCGTAAAAGAACATCGTAATACTCTAGAGGTATTACATAGGAAAGCAAGAAGATGAGAGTTTCCTAAGCATCACATAGTCTCTCATTCATATGTGTGGCTCCTTCACAATTATGAATAAGAATATAGAGAGACATTGTTTAACGAGACACCAAATCTAAAGATATTTATCTCATGCTCTGATACGATGTTTGTCACATCCGATAAGTACCTCCTTGACATAATCAGCATCGTCGTTCATGAAGAGCACTAAGACTAGCCTCATAGCATTCATATGTTAAAAAGTGTGGCAAATTAAAAACTTTTCATCTATATCTACTTCATGAGGTTTCCTTTGACCACTCGCTTACACATAATATATTCATAACAAGTTTACTTAGACTCCTCATATAATAAGATTACATATCTTCTACTTCTATGCCACATATAGAAAACATATATAATATAGTCTTAATAAGGATGTCTCATATAAAACCATCTAAACGGAATAGAACAATATGGGCAAAGACCTTACACAAATGTATAAATGCCACTTAGGGCATACAACAATATCTTGTAAAAGCATGCCAAGTTACTTTGAAAAGTCTTATGCACAACAAAAGAACACATATAAGGCAAGAATAATTTTTAATGATACAAACATATTTAACTCTAGACAAACCTACTCAAGTTAAGCTAAGTAATATGTATATAGCAAAATATAACTCATACTCAATACAAGTCTACAATCATTTTATAACCACAAAGAATATTCATGAGTCCATAACATTACAACATAAGTAAAGACCCTTATATATAACCTTTCACCATGTATACTAGAGCAGTGGTCAAGTGAAGCCCCATAACCTTACTCAACAAAGCAAACTACCCAATGGATCATGAATAATGACCAACTCCACATATCATATCATCATAAGCATCCATCATAACATTTAGAAATATAGACCATTAACATTAAGAATCAACAGAAGCATAAGATATACATCATAAGAGAATAAAACATAAGAATCATTCCTAGGATTTCCCTGAAGGCGAACTAGTAAAATGTATAGGTAGAGTCCCATACCCTACCTAGACTAAGTCAAACCCCCCACATTAAGTACCCCTAATAAGGATTCACTTTATTACTTCATTTTTTACTTTTGGGAACATATTTCCTTAATAGAGATAGACCACATGGGCTAATGTTGAATCTAGTGTAATGAAACCCTACATTGAAAGAAGGTGGACTACATGCCAAGGTAGTACCAAAACATGAACATAACATCTATGTGGATCAACTAGCTAGTATTCCTATGGAGGAAATATAGTTCAAGAATTAGGAGATGCTTTTGTGACTCTCTTTATGACACATGCATGATAGTCTCTAATATAACGAGTATAATAGTGATCCTACCTTCCCTATGTGGAAAGTGACACTCCTCACTACTAGTTAACTCGTTGCTAAGATAGAGTCTCTTTTTAAATATCTTTAATTAATAATCATAACTTGGTTTAGGTCATAGGATAATATCTCTTTATATAGTGATAGTCATTATCTTAATACGAATTTAATGAGATCCCTTTCCATTGCAACCCTCATATTTAAGATTACCTCCAATCAAATCACAATAATATAATAAGGCACATAGGTACTTCATAACCAACCTTATATTAATTCATCTTAAGAATATTCTCATAATAATATCATAAATACATCTTAATTAGATCATCATACCAAGACTACTTAATTAATCACAAGGTAACTTCAATTAAACTTCATCAACAAGTACAAGCCACTATAATTGAAGTAAATGTTTAAGATCACAAAGACTTACCCAATCTCCTTCACAAGCCATCATCCAAGGTTTTACCATCAACCATAAAATTCAACTCAAAAATGGGTGTAATACCATCACATAATAGTAATTAACACAATAATAAAGTTAATTGAATCACAACATTACAATTAACTCCCAATTCATAACAAAAGGTGAAAGGATCTCATATCGTGTTAGTTGATGAAGATTGATGGAGAAAAACACCCTTCTCTTATCCCTAAATACCTTGACCTATCCCTTCGACGGTGTTCTTTTTGGGAGAGAGAAAGTAGCGCGAAGGAAAAGCAATTTGGGTTTTGGGAATTGGGACGTGTTAAGTGATGTTTTATACTTAGGGTAGGTTATATGGTTAATTAATACCCTAATTAACCAACCACTAATAACTAATTAAATTCATTCAATGAACTAACTAAAACTTCACAAAAAAGTGTAGGCTTGACCTATGAGACCCTGATAAACGTGTTGTAGGTTAGTTGGCGGCAAAGATCCCCAAATTTATGTGCAATCATCAATTTGGTCATAGAGTTGAAAAAATATATTTTTTGGAAAAATTTTAAGTGATTAATGAAGGGGGAAATCAACGCCCCATCGATTGGACCACGCCTCGTTGGTTGCCATAGTTTTTTGACTCTGTCCATGACAAATTTTTGGTCAAAACCGAAGGGTCATCCTCAAGGACCCTTAGAGTTACGCTTGGCGAGTCGTACCCAAATATTTTAACCCTAAAACTTCTCTAATGTATGTTATACACCTTTTCACCATTTTCCATCATTTTCTGACTCTTAAAACCCCGTGAAATAGGCCAAGGCACACTAGCAAGTTTTGCACTTTTCTCCAGATGTCCTGCACGTTCCTTGAAGTTTTAATTCTAAAACTTCCTAAGTTACTTTCATACACTATTATTGAACTTAAAACAATGTAACAAACCTTTGACACTCATATTTTTGTCAATATTATATATTGAACTTTCAGAGTATTAAGCCTACATGAGATGTGTCATAGTTATACCATTGGCAAGTAGAACACCCTTTATTGGAATAGAGTTGAATCCGGATTCCAACCCTATCTAGTATTGATCTATGTTGGTTATTGTCTATTTTCATCATGTAGGATACATGCTAGTGTTGGATAAGTATTATGAAGTTTAGGTAGTGGAATGGGACACTATCTTGACAATATTCAACTTGGCTTTGAAGATATTAGTTTGTGATTTCCCTAGGTATTCTCCAAGACCATTATCTGAAAGTCCTTATTTTTTGAATGTCTCATAAATGATATAATTAATATAATTAATTAAGTAAAATTATGTTAATGAAAAGTTATCTATCTATCAAATAGCTTTGAGGATTACTTAGGTAGGCTTGGAGAGGGTGTATGGCCATTCTCTTCATGTCGTACTTAGGTAAGTCTTAGAGTAATTCTCGGTATAGAGTATAATTAATGAAATGGGAATAACCTTATCTTAGGTAGTCTAAGAGATGTCTTTGGTGTTGTGAAGGAATTATATAGGCGGTTGCTTCATAAGTCATTCAAGATATCTATTGAATCACCTTTGGTAGGAGGGTCTCCAGTTTGTGCATTTTGATATGTTCTTGATATTATATTGTTGAATGTGACTTATCTGTGAAGTTGGTGCTATATATTGTTCTTATACTTTTTTTATTAAGTTTTTTACTTAAAAGAACATGTTTTATATAAATGTCACTTTGTCGTGATTTTATGCATAATGGAATATTTAGTACATTCTAATGTACCAATTCTTTATATTTTGTCTATCTGTAAATGTGTAGGTGGGATCTAGGAGGAGTATGTGAAATGAAGCTTGTATCCTCTAGTTTCAATCAAGCAAGCATTTATATGTCCTCACTAGATTAGAGGACATCATTATCTTTATTTTTCATTGTTAAAAGTATTGCAATACACTTATTATTTCTATATCGTGTCACATGGGTCATTTCCCAAGATATTCGTGTTTATGACTGAGACTTTGGGACTTAGACTTATTCCATATGTGTCCTATGAAAGATATTTTGAACTACTATTTCGTACGAAAAGTTTTAATTTTGCATTAAATTTCATACATGTATGCAATGAAGGATCTCTAAGGGTGTGTACAAGTCATCTGAGAGGTCAAGTACCCCATGTTGCGATTCGAGGGGATGTCATTTAATCTAGGGTGTGCTCTCAGGTCATGACAAACTTTGTATCAGTGAATAGGTTATGGAAGTAGTCTTAAGAATTCAAAAGTCTCAAAAATCCACGTCTAGTAGTTTTGATCATCTGTGTGAGTCGTGAGACATCTATGAGCGAAAGGCTATAGGACGATAGAGCTTCACTTTATTAATCAATCTTGTGTCGTTCCCTAGAGTTAAATGTTATAAATGTCCTTCCTAATTCTTTTCATAGCGTTTATAGGAGATGACTTCTAGAAGGATGGTCGCAAGAAGGTAGGAAGAGGAAGTAGTGCATGAGGAGTTTACTCTAGGTGATAAAATCTCTATTTTATGAAAAGGGATCAGGTTTCGTTTATTCCCTCTGACATGTCTAATGGGGAGATTAGATAGGATCACCTTGCTAGCACTAGTCATAACAACTCATGTGAATAGAGGTGTTGAGTCAGGTTCAATACATTAGAGAGTATTATGAAATCTAGATTGGGGACTTTGTGAGGATAAATCCTCCTATCTTTGTTGGTTCTAAGGTAGGAGAAGATTCCCAAAAGTTTCTTGATGGCATGTACAATGTGTTGACTGTCATGGGGGTGACTTCTAGGGAGAAGGCGGAGTTCGCTTTATACAAATTAAGGGAGGTTTCTCAAGTATTGTATAGTCAATTCGAAGATTATAGGTTGGTTGAGCTAGGTCTTATTGAGTGGGAAGACTTTAGAGAGGATTTCTTAGAAATGTACTTTCCCTGTGAGAGGAAGGAGGTAAAGGTTGAGGAGTTGTTTTACCTTAGGCAACGTAATGTGGATTTTAAAGAATCCAAAACTTAGTAGAGGCACAAGGATTTTTAAAAAGGGGTAATTCCAATGAACAAAACAAACCTAAGTTTAAGAAGAGATCCAGAATCAAGATGGGATTGGTGCTGCTAAGGGAAAGCATTATAGAGTTGGTGGTTCTAGAATTGTTAAGCCTACTTGTTCTACTTATATGAAGAAGCATGTTGGGAAGTGTCCATCTGGTACCGGTGTTTGGTATGGTGGTGGTAAGGACGGTCATAGGGTGAAGGATATTCCTACTATTATGGCTAGAAGAAGAGAGGTCAATAAAGCTACTCTAAGTGTTCTGGATAGTGGTGCTACAAAGAGGAATCACTTCTATGTTCTTCAAGCTAAGGGAGCGAATTCGAGTGATGAAACTGGAAAGCAATAGTTTTCTGTCTTTAGTTTTTATTTGGTTCCTTCTAAGTGGGGGAGTGTGGTGTAGTGGAGTTGTGATTTTTTCTCTCTTCTGTTTTATTCAATTCAGGCTTGAGACATAGAAAGTCATAGAAGCATTTTGCATGTTGCATTTTGTTTAAAATTCTTGTTGTAATTGAATTTCGTTGATTCCTCACATTGTGCATTTCATGAAGTTATGATTGTATTGTGAATTGGTTTAAAATTGGTCTTGTCTCTTATATTGTCACACTTTCATCATAAATTTCTTAAGAGTAGCACTTTTGAAAATTTGAGCATGTTTCACTGTAAGGTTAGGCAGTTCAGTATAAGGATTTTGAAAAAATGATTAAATTGTTCTTTCGTCAAAAATGGTTATAATGCATATGAGCATTATAATGTGTGGTGAAGTAGTTCCTCCTAAATAAAATAAAGAATGTGACTCTCACTGCATAATGAGCCGTAGATTGGTTTCCATCTTCTAGTTGTGTTTTGAGTCTCGTTGTTATGGGAAGTTTATGTTCTTCTTATTTATGTGTATTAAATATGATGTTGTATCGTTATCATGTGATATATCTGAGTCTTATATCTTGAACGTATTTAAAATGAAGCAAGCTTTATTCGAAGACGAATATTGTCCAAGTGGAGAAAATGTAAAACCTCTAAAACGACTTAGGTGAAGATAGATTCTAACAATTCTTCATGTGGTTTTAAATTCTCCTAAAATTGTTTATAATAGTGTTTATAGTCACATTATGAAGTTTGGCGGTGTTTGGAGGTCAAACGTTCAAAAGTTTAGCCTTGAAACGTGCTTGTGTGCCTTAATGTGTCTAGGCAGGTTTTACGTTTTTGTTTTTATTGAAGTTGATGTTATCGTTTCCTAAATTGTATATGAGTGTATTTGGGTAAAAAGATCCATAAAAAACTCCTCAATGACCAACCAAAGGGTCCTTGGGGAGGACCCTACTTGTGAATAAAAGTTGTCCTAAGTTAGCAACGTACTGCCTGTACATGGACCACTTCATAGCCAGTGGAGTTGTCTGTGGTAAGTGAAGAAGGTTTTGGACCATACATAACCTCTTGAAGGATTTGAAAGGCAAGGAATCTATATCCCGAAGGACCACTGATCGTAATAAGGGTCCTGAACCACATTCACGGATGGTGAAGGTGGACGTACTCCCTGGGCGGGCTATCCAAATTTGAGTTTCCAAATAAATTCTATTTGAGATTTTATGAAGTGGATTTAGTTTTAAAAGGTTTATATCATATATAGAAACACTTTCAAGTCTTAAAACCTTTCTTTAGTTCATTATTTCAAAACCCTAAATAAAACCCCCAAAGTTCTCTCAAGTCAAAACATCCGTTGTTGAAACTTCATGTTTCAAGGAAGAAGACCAATTTCTCAAGGTTTTAAACAAAATTTCATCGGTAACATCTAACTAAGGTATTGTGTTTCATACATGAATGTTCTTTCTTGAAGAAGCCAAACGTCAAAGTGTTTTCCAAAGATTTCTCAAAAAAAGAATTGTTCTATTTTGACAACTAGCCATGGGTTTTTGCATAAAACGTTTGAATCAAAGATTTATGTTTGAATTTATGTTAACTAGATGATTTTATATCAAAAACACTAAGAACCCATGCAAATCATGATTTTCCATTTTTTTCCCTAATGTAGGTGAATTGATCTTGGTTTGATCTTATTGAATTCTTAAGTAGCTTACTTTGGGTTATTAAATTGTGTAAGAATTATGTTAAAATTTTATGTAGAGTGTCCTAAATTGATGAAATTAATATTTTTGTACCTTGGATTATTTTATATTGTGATTATTGGATTTAATTGTGACTATTAAAATGGTTGAATTGACTATGGATTGGAGTTGTTGAGTTTGGATGTATAACCCCCTAAAACGAATTAAGGTGAACTAGAGCCTATTGAGTGTTTATTTATTTAATTTGAATTTAAAATTAGTTACATTAGTGTTCTTAGGCAGTGTGTGAAGTTTGGTTAAGTTTTAAGGTCAAACATTCGAGAACGTCAATGACGTTAGGAAGGTGTGCCTTAGATACTGCGTGTGTGTCTTGATATGTTTGAGTGAGTTTTACATGTTCATTTTTTCTTGAAATTGAAGTGGGGCTCTATAAACGTACCCGACCTCTTGGCGACAAACTACCAAAATAGTGACCAAACGACGACCCAAGGGATGGTCCGTTATTCAAACAACTGTCCGTCGACCATGGTAGTCGATTGGACCTGCATGTTCAGCTGGCGAGGATCCAAGTAGATCTAAGTCTTAACCAACAAGACCCTACCAACGGTTCGCTGGTTTGTTCGTTGATTGAGACTGTCCCAAAAGTTGTCCTTTTCCTGTGAAGTCTTTGGGTGTTTGGTAAAATTCATCCCAAGTATTTTAGGACACAAGGATGATATCTTTAGGGTTTATTACAGATATTAATGTGTTTTGAAACCGAAGACCTAAATTTAGACTACTCTTCCTAAAAGATCATCCCCCTCTCCCTTAGAAGACTCTCTCAAGTCACCATGGAAGTTAGGTGTAACATATAAAAATTAGAGACTCATGGTAAAGCCTAATATAGGTGTTATAAAGTCTAAGAGCTATTTCTAAGTCCATTTTTAATGAATATAGGTCATTTAGAAGGTTTATGAACCAAAACATCGTTAATGAATGATAGTGCCCCTTATCCTTTTTAATAAATTTTAGGAGTAACAAAAATGGGTGGAAAAGTATCTAATCAGTGTTTGAGTTGTTTCGTGATTGAAACGTCTGGGTATGACTCCCCAAGGACAAACCAAGGGCCCTCGAAGAGCACCCCTGCAGTTTTATATAGCACTGACTTGCACTTTTGCATCGATGGGGCAAACGACGGTCTGTAAGTGGCTCGAAGGGGGTTGAGGCCACCATCGTCCCAAACTTAGAATGATTTGTGAAATCCCTTGTTTACCTAGCCACTATTAATCACGACAGAAGGGGTTAACGAGGAATCTTTGGCTCGATAGGGCGTCGAGGGCCACTGAAACCCCATACATAGAAAAATAATAGGAAACCCTTGGCTCAAATGTCAATGACAGAGATGACGGAGTTCAAGACGGGGGGGGGGGGGGGTCTTCCGTCGACTCATCGATGGGCCGTCAATCGGGGTCTCGTCGGTGAGGGTCGAATTTCACTGCTGAATTTTAATGATTTCATTTAAAATATTTTATTGATATAGGGGTTAGTTAGTGATAAAAGGGAAAATAATTAAGTTAATTAAGACCCTCTATTAATATCTTTAACCCTCATTAACCTAAAGACAGCTCTCAAAGTAAAGTATCTTCCTTCTTTCTTATTTCTCTTTCTACATGAACCCACCATTGAAGTGTAGAAAGAACTATGGTTTTGGGGGATAGAAAATGGTGTATTCTTCATTAAATTGTTGAGAAACATTAAGGTATGAGTTATATTCACCTTTGAGATCCTTTCCTCAATGGGTTCCTTTAAAATAGATTTCAACAAGTTGAGTTTCCTTATGGCTTTCATTCAATTTCGTAATTGAAGTTATTAATTGAGTTGTTAATGAATTAATAGGGTTATATTTAGTATATTTACATGTAATTTTACTTGTTTAAGATAATTGTTGATGGTTTGATCTAATTGAAGAATATGATCCTCTATCCCTATTCCTAGGTAGTGATCTTGATCTATATTGTATTGTGATCATTCGTTTGAGTTAGTTATTGATGATATTACTCTCATGGTTATATTATGGTTAAATTAAGACAAATAATAGGCCTATCATCATAGTTCTTGAGATATAATTTAGGTTATGAATTATAATGTGAAATTTGCCTATGTACTTTGTCTCAAGTAGTGACCTAAAGATGAATTGTGTTATGAAGATGCAATTGGCCTTGTTATTCTATTGCTTATAATGTTTTATGATGTTACTCCCCAAGTTGGGTTGAGTGTGGGCTGATGGTAAGACCTTGATGATACTATGAGAAAGACTTGTTAAGTCTTAAAATCTCTATTTTTTCATTCAATTATGATTAATTGTTTTTAAGCCATGATATTACATTGGAGTATGCCTTATATTAGTATTATGGGTTAGTATGATGTTGAATTGAAATTTCTTGACTATATTGTGAGGTAGATTAAGGTGTATGTGCTATAAGGATGGTGAAAACTATCAATGTTCCTTAATATGTTATGAAATGCTAATGTGTTAACCTCACATATATGAATTGTGATGAAATGACTTATACTCATACAGTTCTTATTGATCTATTGATGATGATGTTTATACAAAGGTTAGACTATGTTGCCTAAATTAAGTTATGATTGATAATTAAACCCTTGAAGACATTTCAAAAAGGGAATCTATCTTAGCACCGAGTGAACTAGATAGAAGAGTGTCCCTTCCTATATAGGAAAGGTAGGAGCACTACATTACTCTTGAGATTGGAGACTATAATGCATGTCACATAATGAGGGTCCCAACTAATTTTACTAGTTTTTGAACTATTTCCCCCCATAGGAATACTAGCTAGTGGATCCACGTAGTTTCTATGTTTTACGTTTTGGTACTACCATGACAAGTAGTATGCCTTCTTTCGGTGTAGGTTTTTATGGTACCGGATTCCACACTATACTACCATGACAAGTAGTATGCCTTCTTTCGGTGTAGGTTTTTATGGCACTGGATTCCACACTATCTTATGTGGTCTATGTTGGTTAGGGAAAGAGGTTCCCAAAAGTTAAAAGGAATTAAGGTACTTGAACTTTAACTTGGATAACCTAAGGATTATAAGGATAAACTCAGATGAAATTCAATCCTAGATGCTATGATATGTAATTTTTAACATTGTTCATGTTTTCTTGTTTAAGATACTTCATTGGGTATATAAGGTTATGGGGCTTTGCTTAGCCATTGCAATTGTTGAATAGATAAGAACTTGGGAGTAGTTCTCTTTCTTATTATGATATGTATAACTCTTATTGATTCTTGTGATATTATTCCTTGATGTTAGGGTTGTAGTAAATCATGATTTTAAGTGTGTTGGGATAAGTGTTACCTTTTGAGATAGTAAGCATGTTTGGTTTATTAATATGACTTACTTGACATTGCATTAAGACCCTAAAAGGGGTAGAATGGCGTGTTTTCATAAAAAGTCCCATTTAGCATGCTTTGCTTGTGTATGTGCATAAGATCTCATACTTAGTACATCTAAAGTACTAACCCCATTTTCTTCCCTTGCCCCAATCATTTTAGGTTCCGGTCTTGAAGAGTTTTGAAGGCGTTATTGTTGAAGACGTGGATTTTTCCTTTCATCCATATATGGTAGGTCCTCAACTTTTGCTGGAAATCTCATCTTCTAGCTTTGGATTTTGTTTTGAGATTATTGACTCTATCATTTCTTTCCTTGTCATTTGAATATTGTACTTTCGTATGACCTATTCATTGTCTTGTTTATTTGATGTAAGCTCTATTCCTATATGTTGATATCCGTTTAAATGGTATGTGTAGAGACAATCGTTTAGACTATACATATATTTTTATATATATATATATATGTATGTATGTATGTATGTATGTATGTATGTATGTGAAATAAAAGTAGAAGGCTCTGTAACTTTCCTATATGAACGGTCTATGTATACCCAATATGAATATATATTATGTGTATGTACAAGTCTATGTAAACCTCCATGTTGAAAAAATAAAAGTTTTAAATATTTCCATATTTCTCAACCTTTGAATGTAATGACATATACTAAGAGGCTAGTCTTAGTCCTTTAAAAGGACTACGACACCGGTTACGTGTAGGGGGTAAAGCACGATGTGACAAACTTTGTATAAGAGCATGAGGTTGAATACCATTGAGTTATGTCTCTTTCATTACCAAGTCTATGTAGGTTTGTATTAATTAATGTGAAGCGCACCATACTAATGAGTCGGAGCCTATATGATGCATAAGAATCACTATTTTTGTTGGAAATCTAATATTGTGCCAATCGAGTATACTTATGATGTGATTTTGCATCTAATAATATTGTTGTGCTTATAGGAAACATGAACACTTGAAGGAATGCGGCTCGAAGACTTGAGGAGGAAGTCTCTAATTTGGGAGCTCCCCCCTACGATGAGCAAGTTCCTCCACGTTAGGAGAATGCTAATGTTGATCAAGCCCCGGCTAACGCTCCACATATGACGGAGGCAGATATGAGGGCTATTATTGCTCAAATGGCAAAATACATGACTACACAAACAAAAATTACAACGGTTCAAGCCCTAGCTATGACGGCTTAAGCAAATTGGGATGTTGCTCCTCTTTCTCATCAACAAGTCACTACTATGGCTTCCCGTCGTAGGGACTTTACGCGGATGAACCCTCCTATTTTATATGGGTCTAAGGTTGATGAAGACCACTAAGAATTCCTTGATTAGGTCTACAAAGTGTTATATGCCATGGGGATGACCTCAAGTTGGAAAGCCGACTTAGTCTCATATCAATTCAAGGATGTGGAACAAACATTGTATGTGCAATCGAGGGGTAATATGATGTTGAGAGGTGGTTCTGTGACTTGGGAGATCTTTAAGGAGGCTTTTCTAGATCAGTTCTTCCCTAGAGAGATGAGAGAGGAGAAGGTGAAAGAGTTCATCAATCTTCCCCATGGAGAAATGCGTGTTCATGAGTGCTCTTTGGAATATGGTAAGTTTTCCAAATATTATCCTTCTTTAGTCCATGATCCTAGAGATGAAATGAGCCATTTTGTCAGAGGGGTGTCGGAGGACTTACAAGAGGAGTGCAAAATGGCTATGCTACATGACAACATGAACATTTCCCGCCTTATGGTTTATGCAAGAAGGGTTGAGGAGGCAAGATCTAAGAGAAAAAGTAGAGATTCTAAAAGGGCTTGGTCATTTGATGGAGGCTCCTCAAAGAATAGGCTTCAGATACAAGATAAGCCTAAATTTAAGAAGCGGGATTCAAATAAAGTCCCTACCAAATTCCTATGATCTAGTGATGATAGGATGTCTAACCCGTAATTTCATAAGGGAAAAGGTTACAATTCACCAAATGAGAAGCCAACTTCTGGAAAGTGTGGAAAAAGCACTACGGTGAGTGCCTTAAGGGGACAAATAATTTCTTTTGTTGTGGCAATAGTTGTCACAATATGAGACATTGTCCAAACTTGAAGAGTCATGACAAGGGTAGTGGCCAAGCTCAAGAAAGTGGTTCTTGTGATGCTCCAAACAAGAACCGCTTCTATGTGCTCCGATCTAGGGGTTAGCAAGATACCGCTCCTGATGTGGTGACCAGTATGTTGAAAATTTTTACCCTTGATGTGTATGTTTCACTTTATCCGAGTTCTACTTTGGCCTTTGTTACACCACTAGTAACCTAAAAGTTTGATATTTTACCCGATATTTTGCATGAGCCTTTTCTATTGTCTACTCTGAAGGGAGAGTCGGTTGTTGCTATAAGAATCTACCAAAATTGTTATATTTCATTGCCCTATAGAGTTTCTTATGTTGATCTAGTAGAACTCGATATGCTTGACTTTGATATTATATTGGTTATGGATTGGTTGCATACATGTTTTGCATCCATTAATTACAATACAAGAGTGGTGAGGATTAACTTCCCATATGAACCCGTTATTGAGAGGAATGGGGGAAATTATATTCCTAGAGGTCGCATAATATCTTGTCTAAAAGCACGGAAAATGATCTCAAAGGGTTTTCTATATGACATTGTAGGAGTCCAAGATTTTGATTCCAAAATTCCTCTTATTGAGTCGATTCCCGTAGGGAATGAATTTCCAGAGTTTTTACCTAATAACCTTTCAGCTTTTCTTCCCATGCAAGAAATTGATTTTGGTATCGATTTGCTACTGGAAACAAATACCATTTCAATCCTTCCATATCGGATAGCTCCGACTGAATTGAAAGAGTTGAAGGCTCAACTCAAGGATTATCTTTACAAGGGATTTATATGGCCTAGTATATCTCCATGGGGTGCTCTGGTGTTATTTGTCAAAGAGAAAGATGGGTCTTTGCGAATGTGTATTGACTAGCGTCAACTCAACAGGGTCACAATCAAGAATAAGTACCCTCTAACTTGGATTGATGACTTATTTTACGAACTCCAAGAGGGGAGTTAGATATACTGGAGATCGGGGTATCATCAACTCAAGGTGAGAGGGGAGGATGTACCAAAGACAACTTTTGGACTAGGTATGGGAATTATGAGTTCTTGGTCATGTCTTTTAATTTCAGTAATGCTCAGGTGGCATTTATGGACCTAATAAATAATGTATTTCGAAATTTCCCAGAATCATTTGTCATTATCTTCATTGAAGATATCTTGGTAGACTCAAAGAATGAGGATGATCATATGGTTCATTTGAGGGTATTGTTACAAACCCTTAAATAATATCAATTGTTGGCCGAATATAGTAAGTGTGAGATATGGGTAGGATCACTTACTTTTCTTGGGCACGTCATTTCTAGTGAGGGAGTTGAAGTAGACCCAAGGAAAATAGAAAAAGTGTAAAATTTGCCTAGACCATTGACTCCGACTGACATCAGGAGTTTCTTGGGTTTAGGGTCTTACTATCGGAGGTCCCTGGATTGTTTCGCATCCATTGCATCTCCTTTGACTACTTTGATACACAAAAGTAAAATGTTTGAGTGGTCGGAGGCATTTGAGAAGAGCTTCGAATTGGTGAAAGATAAGCTTACTTACGCTCCGGTGTTTACCATACCGGAGGGTATAAAGGGTTTTGTGGTGTATTGTGACGCTTCCCGAGTGGGTTTGGGGTGTGTGATTATGAAAAATATAAGGTTAGAGATTATGCCACAAGGAAACTAAAGGTACATGAGAAGAATTACCCCACTCATGACCTTGAATTAGCCATCATGGTGTTTGCTTTAAAAATTTGAAGGCACTATCTGTATGGTGTTCATGTGGATTTTTTTACCGATTAGAAGAGTCTCCAATATGTGTTTACCCAAAAGGAGATAAATCTCCGACAATGAATGTGGCTTGGGTTGTTGAAATATTATGATATGAGTTTCCTTTATCACACTGGCAAGGATAATGTAGTTACGGATGCTTTAAGTCGGATGACTATGAGTAGTATATCCCATCTTGTTGACGCCAAAGAGGACGTTGCAAGGGAAGTGAATAGGTCGGCTAGGTCGGGGATGTGGTTTGATAGTGCTTCGGATGGGGGTGTTGTAGTTCATCATAACTCCGAGTCATCGTTAGTGGTAAAGGTGTATTCCAAACAACAAATTGACTTAGCCTTGATGGAGTTGAAATAATCGTTTCTTGGCAAGATGAATGAATCACTCTCTATGGGATGGTGTGTTAAGGTACAAATGGAGATTATTTTTCCCCGATGTAGATGGGTTGAGAGATCTGATCATACAAGAAGCACATAGGTCCCGCTACTCATTTCATCCGGAATCGACAAAAATGTACCATGACCTAAGGTAAATATATTAATGTTAAAGTCTAAAAAGGGACAGCGGAATTTTTCGCTAAGCGTCCAAATTTCAAACGAGTAAAGGCGAAATACCTAAAGTCGGAT